>JALPQD010000937.1:0-320186 GCA_023101885.1 Typhlomys cinereus | reverse complement strand
GCCCAAAGATAAGTAAACCCACTTTTTACCGTCCTGCTCCTCCCAATTATTAATCACTATAGATTAACTGTTCTATATAGCCACCCCCAAAATACATACAACTTAAGGGACTATACCACTCACCCTTACATATCACCAAGGTACTAAATCGTAAAGTGCACTACCATACTAATATTCACCCCCTGTCCACTAAACCTGACTTAGTTGATGTATTAACAATGCCGGGCTCTCGGCAGCTAGTGCAGAAGGGAGTGCTGGTCTAGCCAGGCACAACCCGGAGCTGAGCAGGAAGATGAGTGTCGCCGGCCCTGACCCCTCTCACTACCGGGGAAAAACACACCAGGTCAGGAGCTCTGTCAAAGCAGGAAAAGCTCCTTTATTCCAACAGTCAGGCCCTCATATGCCCCACCTGACATCCCATAAGTCTTAGCGTGAGTCTTTGCTGATTGGCCGTCTCAGCTAAGCAGTTTAACAGTACCAACTGTAGAAGATGTAGTCTCATGAGATTTGTAGTCTCTTGAGATTATTATGGGCTAGTGGGGCGTTACTATGGGCCAGTTGCTGTTGCTACCTAAGGCTGTATTGCATCAGCCACAAGGCTGTGCTGAATTATGCTGGTGAGGCAGCTTAAACAGATCATGAAACTCTAGCCAGGCTCAGGAAGTTCCAACAGGCCTTGTCCAGGGTCTTGATGAAGCCCAACATCTCCCTCTTTTGTTTTTGTGAGTAAGCCTCAGGACCAAATGTGTGACCCCTCTCTTAGGTTGTCTCCCTTTGGAAACCGTACCCATCTCTGGGTATCACACTTCAAGGTCCGGGCAAGCCTCTCCATGGCCTGTCTTAGGTTGTCCCTAGCTTTAGGGATCTTACCCGTCATTGGTCAGCATGGAGGGCAGGGGAGATATATGAGTGGTGGCCATAGCCCCAGTTAGTATCCTGAGTGGCGAGTAATGAATCTCGACTTGATGAAGTTTAATAGCCTCTATTCTTTGTTGGATGAATTGAGTGGCTCTATTAATGATGCAAGGCCCAATGAACAAGAAAGGACAATGAGAGGGCCCAAGAGGGGAGGAAGTAAGGGAGAAGGCTATTCTTGAAGTTCACGTCTGCAAATCTCCAAATCCTCCGTCACAGAGCCAGATGAGGGCTGTCAGCACAGGATGGTCAGGCACAGCGATGTCATTCTCTGGTTCTGGGGAGAGAGCAAAGGGGCACTCCTTGGGGGTGCAAGACTCCCTGGAGTTGTGTTTATAAGTCCCTGGTGGGGATCCAGATGGGGTGTTTCGCCCCGCTGATATAAGGGGATCAGGGCCTCTCCAGGCTCCTGTCAATGAGTCTTTCCAGTGCACCCAGATGGAACTGTATGTGATGGAGGAAGTCCAGTGCCTCTGGAAAGGGGAAGCCCAATCCGTTTTTGAAAAATTTAATATATTTAAAGTAAATAGCGCTCTCTTTAGTTGATCATGAGGATGATGATTCTCCCTGTTGTTTTTGTAATTGGGCCTTAAGAGTTTGATTATAGCACTCAATCATAGCTTGGCCCCGTGGATTGTGGGGGATCTCATGGTGTGTGACACATGCCATGTATTAAGGAAATCTGTAAATGAACCATCCATCTGTGGGGGCCATAATGACAATCAATTTTTCCCATAAACCCTTCTAGAGCTATGGCAATTCTATCATTGTTCCTTGGAGCCAGGTGAAATCTGTTAGTTTAAAGGGAACAATCAGGAAATGGGGCTCTATTGCAAACAGCCTGGTGGAGCTATCTTGGCCTTTGATGATACAATCTGCAACTTGGTTGGTCATAGAATACACCCTAGGGCTCCACCAATGGAAAGATGTATCCAATGCATGGGATGGCCCTCCTGGGCCAGAAGGGCAGTACATAAGGTGCTACCAGAGAATAAATAAAGAGTTACAGGAAGGAAAGGGTTGAATCTCTCTAGCACTGAAGTGTTTATGGCACCTTCAACCTTTCCTTTCCTTTCCTTTCCTTTCCTTTCCTTTCCTTTCCTTTCCTTTCCTTTCCTTTCCTTTCCTTTCCTTTCCTTTCCTTTCCTTTCCTTTCCTTTCCTTTCCTTTCCTTTCCTTTCCTTTCCTTTCCTTTCCTTTCCTTTCCTTTCCTTTCCTTTCCTTTCCACCTCACACGGGACACTTATCTGCTGGGCTCTCGGCAGCTAGTGCAGAGAGAGTGCTGGTCTACCAGGCACAATCCGGAGCTGAGCAGGAAGATGAGTGTCGCTGGCCCTGACCCCTCTCACTACCGGGGAAAAAAACACACCAGGCTGGGAGCTCTGTCAAAGCAGGAAAAGCTTCTTTATTCCAACAGTCTTGCCCTTATATGCCCCACCCGACATCCCATAAGTCTTAGCATGAGTCTTTGCTGATTGGCCCTCTCAGCTAAGCAGTTTAACAGTACCAACTGTAGAAGACGTACTCTCGTGAGATTTGTAGTCTCATGAGATTATTATGGGCAGTGGGGCATTACTATGGGCCAGTTGCTGTTGCTACCTAAGGCTATATTGCATCAGCCAAAAGGCTGTGCTGAATTATGCTGGTGAGGCAGCTTAAACAGATCATGAAACTCTAGCCAGGCTCAGGAAGTTCCAACAGGCCTTGTCCAGGGTCTTGATGAGGCCCAAAAAACAATCTAGTAGCCTTATCTAGGAAATTAATAACAAACAGACAAACACACCCAACTCCAAGGCAATCACTAGTAATAACTGCCAGAGAGCAGTTATCCCAACTAAATCAGTTCAGTCAAAAACACACAGAAACTGAAAGGACTTAAGAGACAAAATAACAATGCCCAAGTCAAAGTGTAGATCCATGAGAAACAAAACCCAAGAAAACAAATCTCCCACTGAAAGAATTAACTCCATAGTGACAGATTCCAACCACAACAAATTCACAGAAATAGCCAAGAAAACCAGACCCAAGATAACGACTTTCAAAGCATGATCATTACTATGATCAATACTATGAAAGAGGAAATCCAGGAGGAGTTAAATAACCACATTAACCACTTTAAACAGGAACACAACAGACACCTGGAGTAGTTGAGAAAAAACAGTTCAAGAAACAAAAATAGGCATAGAGCAGTTAAAACAGTCTCAGGCAGAGCTTAAAATTGAAGTAAAAGACAAGTTATCCTCAACCCAGAACTCAACAGAGAGTCTTATCAGCAGAACTAACGAAGCAGGAAATAGAATTTCAGATCTTGAAGACGAAGAGGAAGAATTAATCAGCTCAATGGAAGAGGTTGTTAAAGCCAAAAGATACTTGAGAGGAATATTCAAGAGTTATGGGACACCTTGAAGAAGCAAACATATGTATTCATGGAATACCAGAGCAAGAATCCCAAAATACCACACCTGAGGAAATTTTTCAAACTATCATAAATGAAAACTTCCCTCATCTAAAGAATGAGAGGCCCATCCAAATACAAGAGGCATTTCACACCCCAAACAGATATGACCAAAATAGAAAGTCACCATAGCAAATGATAGTCTAAACACTCCACATTCAAAGAAACGGTGCTGAAAGCTTTAAGGGAAAAAAAAACAAGTCACTTTCAAAGGTAAAGGTATTAAAATAACAAATGACTTCTCAATGGAAACATTAAAAGCAAAAAGCGCTTGGAGAGACATACTTCAAGTATTGAATGAGCAAAAAACGCTCAACCCAGGATGTTATACCTTGCAAAACTATCCGTCATGATTGAGGGAGAAAGAAAAGTTTTCCAGCACAAAGACAACTTGAAGGCTTACATATCTACCAAACCAGGCCTTCAAAAAATGCTAGAAATGATACTCAAGGTTGAAGAAAAAACAAGTGTATCTAGGAAGACAGAAGGAAAGCATAATGCCACCAAAACCTAAAAGCCAAATAATACACTTACAAAAGCCACTAAACATAAAAATTATCCAGAATTAAAAATAATTTCTCCATCATAACATTAAATGTCAATGGAATTAACTCACTGATTCAAGAGACACATTACAAACCTGGATTAGAAATCACAACCCATCAATCTGCTGCCTTCAGGAAACTCATTTCACTACAAAAGATAGGCACATCCTAAAAATGAAAGGCTGGTCCAAAATTCTGTAAGCTAATGGAACCAGGAAACAGGCTGGGGTAGCCATTATGATATCAGACAAAGTGGACTTCAAACCAAAAAAAAAAACACAAGAGACACACATGGATATTACATTTTAGTCACAGGTACAATTCACCAGGAAGACTTCACAATAATGAACATATATGTACCTAATACGGGCCCTTCCACATTCATTAAGCAAACCCTACAGCATCTAAAGAGAGAAATGAACCCCCATATGATAATTATTGGGGATTTCAATGCTGTCCTCTCAACATGGGATAGATCAACAGGTCAAAAGCTTAACTGAGACACATTGGAACTTAAACTCTTACTGAAATGGACCTTACAGATCTCTATTGAACTTTTCATCCATGCACCAAAGAATACACATTTTTCTCACCTGCACATGGAACTTTCTCCAAAATAGACCTCATACTGAGCCGAATCTCCACATATACAAGAAAGTTGAAATTCTAGCCTGTATCCTATCAGACCACGTGGTCTAAAACTTGACATCCACAACACAACAAACAACAGAAAATACACTAACTCCTGGAAACTAAACACTATGATGCTGAATAAGAATTGGATTCAGGAAGAAATTACAAAGGAAATTCAACTTATCAAAATCTTTGGGACACAATGAAAGCGGTCCTAAGAGGTAAATTCATAGCTCTTAATGCCTACATCAAAAAATGGAAACATCACAAGTAAATAACAATTCAGCTTAAAGCTTTAGAGACACTAGAGCAATCTGATCCCAAAAGTAGTAGAAAGAAAGAAAATTAGTAAAAAGGGGAGAAATATCTGAAATTGAGATAAGGAAAATGATACAGAGAATCAACCAGTCACAAAGCTGGTTCTTTGAAAAAATCAATAAGATTGATACACCCCTGGCGAAATCAACCAAAAGCAAGAGAGAGAAAACTCAAATTAACAAAATTAGAAATGAAAATGGAGTTGTCACTACTGATACTCAAGAAATTCAGATAATTATAATGTCATATTTCAAAAACTTATATTCTGTGAAATTTGTCAACACAAAAGAAATGGATGAATTTCTAAGTAAGCACAACTCACATAAATTGAATCAAGAAGTTTTGAATTATTTAAATAGTGCTGTACATATGAGGAAATAGATGAAGTAATCTTGAATCTTCCCACCAAAAAATGTCCTTGACCAGATGGATTCAGCACAGAGTTCTACCAGACTTTTTTTTTTTATTTATTCAATTGTACGTGTATGCGTGTGTGTAAAACCATGGGGGAATTCGGGAACCACCATGGACGCCTCCATCTCCTTGTTTACTCTGCCCCGGGACTCACAGGCTCCACCCTACCAGGACCGGAGACGCAGGCCGCCCCCGCTTCTTCCTGGCGTCTATATGTGGGGTCTCGGATCTGAACTCAGGACCTTCCGCCTGCAAGGCAGAGGCTTAACCCCTGAGCCACCTTTCCAGCCCCCTCTATTAGACATTTAAGGAGCTAATAGTGGCTCAGTGAAGGCCGGAGCCGGTTGACTGGCGTTTCAGAGGCGATCAGGGGTCCTAATATACTGCAATCATGTTATTATGTCCTATATCCGAGGAGACGTCATGGCCATGAAGGGGAAGAACTGTGTGGCCATCGCTGCAGACAGACGTTTTGGCATCCAGGCCCAGATGGTAACCATGGATTTCCAGAAGATCTTTCCTATGGGTGACCAGTTGTACATCGGGGTGTCAGGACTCTCCACCGACTTTCAGACAGTTGCCCAGCGCCTCACATTCTGCCTGAACCTGTATGAGCTGAAGGAAGGGCGGCAGATCAAGCCTTACACCCTCATGAGCATGGTGGCCAACCTCTTGTATGAGAAATGATTTGGTCCTTACTACATAGAGTCCGGTCATTGCTGGTTGGACCCGAAGACCTTCAAACCCTTCATCTGCTCTTTGGACCTCATTGGTTGCCGTATGGTGACTGACAACTTTGTCCTCAGTGGCACCTGCTCTGAACAGATGTATGGGATGTGCGAGTCTCTGTGGGAGCCCAACATGGACCCAGACCACCTATTTGAAACCATCTCTCGAGCCGTGCTGAAAGCCATGGACCCAGTGTGGACCAGGATGCAGTGTCGGACATGGGCGTCATTGTCCACATCATTTAGAAGGACAAGATCACCATCAGGACCTTGAAGGCCCAGATGGACTAACTCTGCACCCATAGCCCAAGGTTTTTGTTTGTTTTTCTTTTTAATAAAACGGCCTTTCTTTCACTGGCAAAAAAAAAAAAAAAAAGGAGCTAATAATACAAATACTCCTTAAACTGTTCCATCAAATAGCAAAGGAAGGAACACTGCCAAATTCTTTCTATGAAGCTAATATCATCTTAATCCCAAACCTAATAAAGATACACTTAAAAAAGAAAACTATAGGCCAATCTCTCTGATGAACACAGATGCAAAGATTCTCAACAAAGTTTTAGCAAATCAGATTAAAAAATATATCGAAAAGATAATCCACGGGAACATGATCTTGTACCTGAGTGATCCAAAAACTCCCCCAGGAAAATCTTAGAACTAATACAGAAGTTCTGCAGGTTAGCTGGATACAAATAAACATACAAAAATCAGTGCCTTCTTATATGCCCAGAAGAAAGAAGGGGAAAAGCCCTGAGAAAAACAATCCTATTTACCATAGCCCCTAAAAAAATGAAATATCTTGGTATAAAACCTAACAAAGGAAGTAAGAGACCTTTACAATGAAAACTTTAAGACCCTGAAGAAAGAAATTACAGAAGACACCAGAAGTGGAAAGACCTTCTATGTTCCTGGAATGGCAGAATCAACATCATAAAAATGATCATCTTACAAAGGCAATATATAGATTCAATGCTATACCAATTAAAATCCCAAAGCAATTCTTTAAAGAAGTTTGCCAAACAATATCAAAATTCATATGAAGGCACAAATGACCCAGTATAGCAAAAACAATCCTGAGTAACAAAAACACTGCTGGAGATATCACCATACCAAACTTTAGTCTATACTACAAATCCATAGTTATAAAATCAGCCAGGTACTGGCTCCAAAATAGACACACAGATCAATGGATAAGGTTTGAAGTCCCAGATCTAAGCCCACAAAATTATAGCCATTTTGTCTTTGACAAAGGAGCCCAAAAAATCCAATGGAAAACAAGAGCATCTTCAACAAATGGTGCTGGCAAAACTGGATGTCCACATCCAGAAGATTAAAACTGGAGTCGTACTTATCACCATGTACAAGACCTAATTCTAAATGGATCATAGATCTCACTATAAGTCCAGAGACTATAAAACCTGAGTTGAAAGGGTAGGGAGCTCCTTGTGCTGATTGGGCTAGGCCAACATTTCCTAAATGGAATCCAATAGCGCAGTCACTACAACCCACACTCAACAGATGGGATCTTATGAAATTAAAGAGCTTCTGTTCAGATAAAAGGATTGTAACTAGAGCAAAAAGGCAACCCACAGAATGGCATAAAATCTTCACTAACCACATATCTGATAGAGCTCTATTATCCAGAGTGCACAAAGAACTTAGAAAACTAAACACCAAGGAAACAAATGGCCTAATTAAAAAATGGGCCTTGGAACTCAAATGAAACTTACCAGGGACGAAGTTGAAATGTCTAACAAATATCTTAAAAAATGCTCCACACCTTAGCCATCAGGGAAATGCAAATCAAATCTTCCCTGAGATAATTTCATCCTGGTCAGGATGGCAAAATTCACAATACAAACAACACCAAATGGTGGAGAGGATGTGGCAAGAAGGGAACCCTCCTACATTGCTGGTGGGAATGCAGGCATATACACCCACTCTGGTGAGCCATCTGGTGATTCTTAAAATAATTAAAATTGAAATGCCATTTATAAACCTGCCATTCCACTTTTGGTAATAATCTCACATACAGCAAAAATTCACCTTGATAGCACAAGCATGACCATGTTTCATAGCAGCACTGTTTAAAATATCAAAATCATGGAATCAACCCAAATGCCCAACAATTTAGGAGTAGATAAGAAAATGTGGTACATTCATACAATAGAATATTACTCAGCCATCAAAAATGATGAATTAATGAAATTTGCCAGGAAATGGATGGAATTAGAAAAAATTATATTGAGTGAAGTATCCCAGACATAGAAGATTAAGCACCATATGTATTCCTAATAGGTGGATCCTAGTACCAAACACACTTAGTGACACACTCAAAGGTAAATCTCTGTAATACCTACAGTAACTGCAAAGATTATAAACAGAAGAGAAGGGGAAGGAGGGCACCACCAGAAAACAAGGTGAGAGGGGATCATGCTACAACAAAGAACACAGGCCACCATCAAGTACTGCAAGTAAGCAGTGAGACATCTGGTTAAGCTCACAGACATTCCTTCCTGGGCATTTGCAACCAATGGGGTTGATCTCAACAGAAAGGGAGGATATAGAATCTGCAGATAGAAGGTAACCATCCTGCAAATGGGAGACTGGCCCCCCTCAATGCGGTCTCCTATTCTTATTCCATCTACTTTTGAATCTACTCTTTATAATAAGAACACTACGTTAACAGCCTTTTATCTCTGGCTAGGAGGTGACATCCAATACGTATGAAGCCAAGGCGGTCCAGGAATAGCAAAACTGGAAGAGAGAAGAAGAAAGAAGAAGAAGAAGAGACGAGGAAGAGGAAGAGGAAGAGGAAAGAGGAAGAGGAGAGGAGGGAAGAGGAAGAGGAAGAGGAAGAAGAAAGAAGAGAAGAAAGAAGAAGAAGAAGAAGAAGAAGAAGAAGAAGAAAAGAAAAGATAAACAGACCATAATTCAGGTCATTAGAGATCCTACATTAATCACTAGAAACCATGCCAGCCTAATCTCTCCCCATCCTAATGCTCAGGAAATTTGGGAAGAGGGGGCGGTAAGGTTGGAAGAGCCTAAAGAAGGGGAGGAGCAATGATATGCAAGATATTCCACACAACTTAGGGCCAAAGTAATCATAATAGGACTTTCCATGACCTGTGCAATGACTAACATGTCATTCACCCCACAACATCTAACATGGATCACAGGCTCTAGGATCCTTAGAGGCAAGGGATTAATAGCCACAATAGTATTCCTATACTAAAGGGGAACACAAAAAAGAGCTCTAGGCAATGCTACTGAGTCCCTATACCCCATCTGTTGGGCCCGCCCAGGATTTGCCCCAGTGCATGGCCGAGCACATGAGACTAAAGATGGTGCTGAGGGCAAGGGTCTTGGGTGTAACCTGATCACTTCACAGAGAGCCTAATTGGCTTTTAGGTATCTACCTGCCCCCTGTGCTGAGTGACATTGAACTTGACCATTAGCACCTGTAGGATGTCTTGACCTTGTGATACAATTGGATGCCTGTTTCGTGCCTTGGTGGTCTTTGTCTATAAAAGTTCCTTTTCTCCCCCCCAATTAAAGAGAGATCTGCTTCTGACATCTCCCCATCCTGTGCCGAGTCTCTGGGGGTAGAGACGGAGGTGGGGATGCCTGGAACCTGTTTCATCACAGCCAGCAGCTATGTGTTTGAGTGAGTGAATGGATGCGTGAGTGGAAACTGGTTCCCACACCCATCAAAGAGGAGGACCCAGAGGGTAGTTAGACATGCACACTAAAGGATGCTCCTGGAATGGAAGGAAGGAGGGGGAAACTGGGAGAAAAGGGAGGGAAGGGGGGAAAAGAAGGGGAATAGGAGGCGGGAGCAAGGGGATACAGAGAGGAGTGAAGGGAAGGAGGGGAATGGGGTACCTATCAAATTTGTATAAAATTATTAATAAAAATAATAATTCTATTTCCCACAACTACAAATTCTTTGGAATATATCAAACAGGATGTAGAAGACCTGCACAGTGAAAGCTTTAAAACACAAAATTAACATATTACAAAGTCATCAAAATGTAGAAAGACCTCCTATGTTCCTGGATTGGTATAATTTGCATCTCAGAAATGACCATACTACCAAAAACAATATCTGTATTCAATGCCATATAAATCAAAATTGCAGTGTGATTTTTCACAAAAAATGATAAAACATTCTCAAAATTTATATAGAAGCACAAAAGGCCAGGATGGCCAAAATAGTCCTGAATGTTTGACCTCTCCTGGAGGTATTGCCATACCATGCATTATACTGCAAATCGATAGTGATGAAAACATTATGGGATCGATAGAGCTGAAGAGTCAGATATATGTATGTAAATTTACACACCTAAATTTATCTTTTTTAATAGATTCCAAAATGTTCATTCACTGTCAACAAATGGTGCTGGGAAAATTGCATATCAGCAAGGAGAAGATGAAATTCAATCCTTTTCTATCATGCTACAGGAATATTAACTCCAAATGGATAACAACATTAATGTTAGACCAGAAACTATGAAACTCTTAGATGAAATAATAAGAGAATACACTTGATCTAATTGGACTATGTCAGCTTCATAGGACCCCAAATGCACAGGAACTAAAATCAACACAACGAATAGGAATTAATGAAAAAAACAAAACAAAACAAAAGTTTCTGTTCAGCAAAAGATACTGTTACGCAAGCAAAAATGCAACCCACAGAATTGAGTAAATCTTCATTAACCACAGAGGACTAAAATTCAGAGTATAGATAGAACTTTTATTTATCATGTGTGTTCATCATCCCACATCTTCCCTTTTTGTGACAAAGTTGTCTAGTTTGTCCCACATTAGTAATGATAAATGTTAATAGTCATTCAGACAAAACAAAATGGTGTTTCCTTAATCCTGCTGAGAACACTAATTGTGTTCCATATGGTTCACACAATCAACTATAATATCTATGCTTTTGATTTGAATGATTGAGTTTATTAAGGGTATAGCAAGCAAAAGCAAGAGAATAAATAATGAGTAGTTGATAGAGAGATGGAACGGAGAGCAAACAGATTAAATTGCGGGTCCAAAACATTCTGTAGAAACAGAAGAAATAGCTAAGTGAAAGAACCAAAACAAGAAGGATCATTAAATTGGGGGCTCATAAACGCACAGTACATATTTTTTTTAAATTTTTTATTATTTATTCAATTGTGCATGTGTGCACACGCATGTGTGTGTGTGTGTGTGTGTGTGTGTGTGTGTGTGTATGTAGCTATGTATGTGTGTGTATGTAGCTATGTATGTGTGTGTGTAGAACCACGGACGAATTCGGGAACCACCATGGACCGCCTCCACCTCCTCCTTGTTTACTCTGCTCCGGGATTCACTGGCTCCACCCTACCAGGACCGGAAACGCAGGCCGACCCCGCTTCTGCCTGGCGTCTATACATGGGGTCTAGGATCCGAACTCAGGACCTCCTCCTGCAAGGCAGAGGCGTTTAACCCTGAGCCACCTCTCTAGCCCCGCAGTACATATTAAATGAAGAAGGCCCATTAGGACCCTCTTGGAGTTTCTGGTTATAATATTTTTAGGCAGTGGTTTCTATTAATTCTATGGATGAACCTTTTATTAGTTTTGCTTACCATTTATCTGGTTTATTCTCCCATTTTAGAAATATTTATATACTTATAAATAACTTAGTTCAGAAAGAGAGATAGGGAGAGAGGAAGAGAAAGAGTTAAAAAAGAGATAGGATGTACACACATATGCTATGGTGAACATGTGGAGTTCAGAGGATCCCCAGACTCATTTCAAACAGCCTAGTGTCCAGTTTCGGGCTGATCGATGGTCGATGATCATAGACTGGATCTCCACCTAGGGAAGATGTATTCTGCTGTCGTATTGCAACATCTGTGGATGTGCAGATTTTACCTTACTTTGAAACCAGTGGAAACTCAAAAGCAAATGCAAGTCAGCAACACAAGAATAGGATCTCTGGAGCAATCAACTGGAGCAATCTGGCAACTTTACACATGAATCATGGTAAGAAACAAATCGAGACTTGAGTTTTAATATTGCTTCACAGGTTGGGAGATCCAGGGTATCTGTGCACATGTGTAACAGAAATGGCAGGAGAGTTTAAAGCAAATATGGTCTCTAGATCTCTTGTTTTAGTCTACCTTGAGTTACCTGGAAACCAGGGATGTGAGTCAGGTAAAATTTGGGAAATTTCCAGTAGGATCTCTGGGGAGACTTCATAAAACAGAAGGTACTCAAGTCAGACAATGCCTGACAGTAATGTAATGAGAACATTTTGCTGATCTTCTATTGGTCTAGAAGACCTTCTATGGTGCTTCTGTGTAGGTGTGTAGTTGTGGGTTGTGAAGGGTTAAGAGGAGGAGTATCTCAAGTTAGGACATCACAACCACAGAATAGGGGTGAAGCAAAGTTTCCTATTGAGATAATGGCAAAGCTACTTCTTGAGAAGGAAGGAAGTATGGTGTCAATAATAAAATCCCTTCAAATAGTCCCCTGGGTACATGCTGTAGTACTGGGGAGATAATCCTCCCAGTGGAAGGGAAAAAGAAAATAATAAATGCTTAAATACAAATACTGAAGTTGTGTTATGATCCAGGGATCCATTTACCAAACAGGAGGTTTGCTAACCTGTTTGTGTCCAGTGAAGATTGCATGTACCTAATTCTCATAAGACATGTTAATAATAAGAGCCCTGTTAGTTAGGAAGGAAATAGACTGTGCTTTCTGTTAGAGCAAGAGACTTACCTACCACCTTTTTCTGGAAACTTAAGTAGAACAAACAGGAGAGAATGAATGTGACCCCTAATGACCTCTGAGGAAATCAGGAGTTTGGTTATTTAGGAGGGTCTCAACAGGTGGAGAAGGAAAGTCATACCATAGCACCACAAATCCCAGGAGCAACAAAACAGCATCTGTGTAACCTGTAAAACCTCACCCAGTGTGCTGCCAGAAGACAAATCACTAGTTCACAGACAGCCACCCTCCTTGCTGCAGGGAGGACTACCTGGACGGAATGAAAGCGCTGAGACCCCGTGTTCCTTTGTGTCTCCAGTGGTCCCAGGTAAGCTTTCTAAAGCTCTTACTGCTACTGGCCTCAGAATTTAATCACCTTTGTTTATGCTGTGGAGCAATAGTATTATTTGTCAATATAAGCCTTATCTACAGTCAAGGATAAAACAAACTGTACTAGCAATGGCTTAAGAATTGACAAGATATCCTTTGATTAGTTCTCAAAGGAGTATCTTACAGAGGGTAAATAATCTTCCTTAATTAATTAAATTAAATTAACAGTGTCCAGGGTTCCATTTACCAAACAGGAGGTTTGCTAACCTGTTTGTGTCCAGTGAAGATTGCAGGTAACTAATTCTCATAAGACATGTTAATGATAAGAGCCCTGTTAGTTAACAACTAATTTTTCTCTATCTTTTATTCACTTGATTTCAGGTTTTGCTTTGATTGTGTTTTTTTTTAATCCTTTGTAGTATAGGTTGACCTTATTTTGTCTTTTTTTCTAAAAAGATGTCTAATATCAACTCTAAAGAGTTAGGATTACACCTTTCAGAAGTATTTATCTTTAGACTGCATGGAGTTTATGATTGAGGCTCACCACAATCTTTTCATCTCTAAGCACCTGTCCCAATGAATGACTTCACAAAGTCTGCAACCATAACGTCAGGAAGGAATGTGCATATTTAAACAGTCAGGAAGCTACTAGCCCCCCAGAAGCTATACACTACATATATCCACTAGCAGTGAAGTGGCAAGTACAAAGGACATGTTCCTTCATTTCCTTCACTCATTTCTATGTTATAAAAGTTTGGCCAAAAGTTCCACTCCAGCTTGAGCTCTTCCCTTCAGGACTTTGCTGGAGTAGTTGGTCATATCAGAATTTATGCTCATTTCTCATGCATGATATATCCCAAACAGAAAGTAGATTAGGTAGTTCTGTGAAAATCTGTTGAAGGTCAATCTTGATCACCTTGGCCATCTGCATCAAGGAGAACACTCATCCAAAGCATGTACGAAGGCTTGCTCCCTGCTCTTGAGGTAGGGCCCTGTCATGGTCAGGCACACGTGTCAACATGATGATTGAGGGTTTGAATTCTGGGCACATTTGTGGAGAATTAGTGGTTGAGTTAAGCCCAGAGCAAACCTGCAAGAGATTGCCTAGCTGATGAGGAAGACCTAGTCCATGGTGGGTGGATTAGGCCCTGGATAAATCACAGAGAGATGGTTGAGGAAATTGGCATCCTTCTGTTCACTTGGCCAGACATGCTGGTCTGGCAAGTAAGGATTGTCCATCTCTCAGCCGTTATGTAGTGATGGTGGCCAGTTACCTTGGCTCTGGTGTTGGTGTGTGCTCTCCTGTCAAGCTGGACTGAGAACAGTAACCAGACTGTCATAAGGAAATAAATCCCTTGTTCCCTTAAGCTGTTTGATGGTCATTTATCAGCATCCAGGCAGGCTGACTGTAACAGTCCCCCTCCCCTGGCTTTTTATTTTCCAACTTTATATTTCCTTTCATATGTGGCTATAGATCTGGGACAGGAGTTAGATTCCAGGACACTCTTGCAACCCAGGAAACAGTGGGGGGTAAATTTTGCTATTTTTCAGTAGGAGGTTTTGATGGGCAGGTGGATATGCAGAAGAAGTTGGCTTGATAAAGTCTGGTATACTTTAGCACTGGCCGAGGACTGCTTAGATGTTTCAGCTCCTGAACTGAGGTAGTAAGACCAGTGAACTCCATGAATGTGAATCCATGGCTGTTCTTTCTTAGGTTGATCAGAGGTTGACATTTGTTGTCATACTTGGACAAACATCCTTCCTAGAGAATGAGAACTGGCCCTATATCAGAAATCCTGAGGATATGGAATGTCCAGTGCCCTCCACCCCTGGTGTTGGTATGAGCTCTGCCAAGTTTGCACTAAGAAGTATAACCAGATGATCCTAAGCCAGAATAAAATCTCTTGTTCCCATGAACTGTTTGGTTATGAATTTATCATCAGTGTGCAGGGCAAACTGTGACCGTTACCAAAGTCAATGTACTAAACAGGGCACATTTTGCCCTCAGGCCAAATGGCAAGTAATGTTTAGAGCCTTCTATCTTCAGGCTTTCCTTTTGCTGTAGTCCTGTCTCTGTGCTCCAGGACCTCAGCTTATCAAATTCTCCTTGTTGCACTGCCCTTAAAACCCATACCTTCTCTCCCTTTATTCCTTAACTAGAAACCGAGACCCAGCAGGTGAACCTCCTCCCTTTCAATCTGTAACCACTGCCTGTGCCTCTCCCCTGACCACCCTTATTTCCTCTCCACCACCTCTAAACTATAAATTGTCTACTTCCAATGCCTGTCCTACCTTCCTTTCTACCCAGCTTTCTACTTTAACCAAAACCCTTTTTGCTAGCTCTCAAATATGATCCCATGGTCCCATTCCAGCTTGAGCTTTTCCTCTTTAGGACTTTGTTGGAGTAGTTGGTCGTATCAGAATTTATGCTTGTTTTCCGTGCATGATATATCTCAAACAGAAACTAGATTAGGTAGTTTTCCAAATACCTATTAAAGGTCAGAAGGAAATTTCTCAGACTTACTCAGGCATATAACCTAATATGGAGAGATATTTATCTTTTTATATACTTTTACCTCAGAGGAGAAGGACAGAAGATATAAGTCAGCAATAATGAACACTGGTAACTACCACAAACAAGATATGACCATCTACTCCCAGGCCTGGATGCTATTCTCTGCCATGAACATAATGGGAAGTATTGGCTTCTGTACTCAGAACTCAGAACACAGGATGTGATGACCATCTGTCTCTTGACCAGCATGGACAAAAGGCACAGGCTCAAGTTCACTTTGATAAACTTAGAGCAATTACCAATGAACCCAATGAACATTCCTCCTCCTTTATGACCATCTTCCAAGACTATTGCTACGTAAACACATATGATTTGATCTTAGCCAAAGGAGACTATTGATCAATGTACTGTTTCCCAGCCAGCTCCAGATACCACAAGAAGTACCAGTCACAAATGATCCAGTAAAATCTTCTCAATTTAGCTTTCTTCATTTTTATTAACAGAGAGGAAGAACAAAAATGGGAGAAAGAACAGCACCTTAAATTTGAATACCATCTTTTGGCCTAAGCAATTAATGCTCCTGCAGCCCAAACAAGTAAATCAGAAGAGAAAAAAATGAAACCAGACATTGCTCAGAAACTATTATTGCAGATTAACAAAACCAAAGAATACAATTATCTTTTGAGGACTGGATAGAATTATATTGGAAGCTCTTCATCTTTCTTGTGGTAAGATATATGAGTTTCCCTTCTGCGTTCTTTGGTCTAATCTTACTTAAGTACATTACCACGTGTGCACTTCTGCCTTTTGCTGCATCCATGCATGCCTAATTCAGATGTAATGATTTCTGAATTTTCCCAGTGCCCTATGACAAGTTTAATAGATTTCTTAGAGTGAAGAGTAATAGCACACATTCTAGATAGGTTCTTTTGATTTTAAGATGTTATTCTACATAATGTACTCACTAATTTCTACAAGATATTTAAAATATCTTTCTGAAATCTTGTGGTGCTTTCTCATTTTGTGGAAGAGGGGGCAGTAAGATTGTGAGAGCTTAAAGGTGGGGAGGAGTTACGACATACAAGATACTCCACACAAGTTAGGGCCGAAGTAATCATAATAGGACTTTCATGACTTGCGCAATGACCAACATATCATTGACCTCCCAAAGTCTAGCATAGATCACAGGCACTAGGATCCTTAGAGGTAAGGGATTAACAGCCACAATAGTGTTCCTATACTAAAGAGGAACCCCCAAAATACTCTAGGCAATGCTACTGAGTCCTTATACCTCATCAGAGAAGACGACCCAGAGGGAAGTCTGACATGCACACTAAAAGATAATCTAGGGATGGGGGGCAATGGGAGAAAGGGAGGTGGGAAAGGAAGGGGAAAAGAGGGACAGGAACAAGGAGATCCAGGGAGGGGTGAAGGGAGTGAGGGGAATGAGTGAGGGGAATGAGTGAGGGGAGTGAGTGACATCAGGAATCATCATGGATTGCTCTACCTCCTTGTTGCTTTTGTTCTAGGATTTATCAGACTCTTTCAGAGCCAGAAGTTGAAGCCACCATGGTTGCTGCCTGACATTTTTATCTGGGTTCTGGGATCTTATCTTATGTTCCTCTGTTACCTTAGGTCCTACTGTTTGCAAATCAAAGCTTTTAACCCCAGATCTATCTCTCCAGGCCAATGAAAGGCTTCAAATGTCTCAGTAAATAAGCATTCTCAAAACAGCATAGATTATTGGGTGAGCGTCAGATGAAGAAAACATTTACCCACACAGGCTGACTGTGCAGCTAATGTGGATTTCCCCCTTTGGGTTTGTTGTCTTTCTCAGTAAAAATGTCTGCTCTAACATTTTTGGAAACATCAATTCCTTATTGCCCTCATTGCTTTGCCATACATTTTCCTGACATACATGAAAGTGTGGTATATGTTTGCCACCTTGACTATGTTCTCGTCGTAAGAGCTTCCTCATCAATGGCTGCAATAAAGAATTTGAAACCTTGAGACCCAGAGAATTGATCAAGAACACACAGGTATTTCAAAGGTTACTGTCACTCACCCTATCACCTGTGGGTATCCTTTCCTACCAGAGTTCTAGGAGAACTCTTGATTAGTATCATTCTATTCACTCAGCCCAGCTTTACGCTGCTCAGGCATATGGTTTCCCTCCCTCCTGTACTCAAAGCACATGTAGATGAAGAGAATAAAGCAGACACCAGAGAGAGATGGAAATCTTAATTTTTCTGAGTTTTCCTTCTGCCACTGTTATGTATAGCCTATTTAATAGAGGAATTTATGGTGCACATCAGTTCACCTGAAACTATACTGATGAACAGGAAAAGGGAAAAGGAAGAACAGGGGAATGTAGGAAAGGATGCAGACAATGGAGAGAGGGCAGAAATTGTTGAGGCTGAAAGAGCGGAAGCTCACAGTGCAACTAACTTCCTGTCTTCAAACCTTTACCTATGTATGTCCACAGAGATCAAGCTGCTGTGGTCACAAACTCCTAGCTGCTTGAGATAGGCAGGGAGGAAGGGGAAGACGGGTGATGATGATAAACAATGAGGTGGAAGTTACTGGCCCACTTGGGCTAAGAATTCTGAGACTGCAAGTCAAGGGTCCACTTATGCTAAGGTCTCTGGGCCTGACATAATCGGTACACTAGTGTCATCATCATCGTTAAGTGCAGTGTTTATTCTGTGAGGATATGGTAAATCTCAGCTGTCAGGCAAGAGGGGAGACCAGGAAGGACTCATACAAGGCTGAGAGATTCTTTATTTTCCTCTATGACCAGGACTTGCACAAGAAATGCTCATGCTTGTTACTATCATGTTTGTTCCCAGCTAAAAATTATGTAAGGAAATAAACATTTAAAAACAACCTCTTCTCATATCAGTGATATGTCCAAGGATGGGCCTTTTGGTCTGCCACAGACACCCACTGAAGTAGATGATACAGGCTGAACCCCAGGACCCACAGATCCAAAGGACAGGAGAGTAGGAGGGAGCAGACTGCATCCATGAAGGGAGGGGACAAAGGGTGGTAAGGGACGAAAGAGAGGGAGGAAAGGGAAGGAAGAAGAGAGGAGATAATGAGGGAGGCAAGGAGAAGTTATAACCTAGAAGTTAAAATACTTAGAATTAAATTAAAAACCAGTTCAGTACTGAGCTTACCAGTGTTAGACAGGTGTTTTTTTGAAGTTATAGACAAGGCGCAGTGGTAATTTATTTTATGGTTGAATGAGGCTTGGACAATTTATCCAACTCTTTGATCCAGATGTCCAGGTGTTATCTGTCTAGTATTCTGGAAGCCACTACAAGATGCTTTGCAGATGTATTAGTGACACGCAATTCAACGGACTCTGAATAGAGCTTATCTCCTAGTACAATGTGGATGGCTCTCAAATAATGATATGTGGAAGACCTTAGAAAAGAGGGCGACCCAGAAAACAGAAGGGTCTCTGTCTCTGTAGTGTCATTAGACTCAGGACTGCCAGGTATCTTAGAAATTTCCAACCTGCCCTGTGGATTTTTGACTTCTCAGGCTCTACATTTGAGGTAATTCCTCTCTCTGTGCTCTCTCTTTCTCTTTCATTATTCCTTTTTCTTCAGACATTTCTGAAACAAACATCCACTTTGCTAACAGAAGGGAAAGTCATTTGAGTTTGTCACATGATTACAAGATGCCCCATTTCAACAAGGCTCTGCAAAAGGAGGGCCTCACATGGACATATTGGTGAGGGCTGCTCGTGCTGAAACTGTTGCTGCGAAGATCTGGGGGTGACATTTCTAAAGTCCAGAACTGCGCTCTGAGGAACAGCAAAGCAAAGTATAAAGACTACAATGAGTCCCAGCATGTCCCAGCAGGCCAGCTTCTTACACAGAAGGCCTGGGCCAGCAGCTGGGGTCTGGATTCCAGGATTAAAGGAATTCTATACAGAGCCTCAAAATCAAGTCTGTGAGATTCATTTATCCTGGATAACGATGGACTGCTAAGTCTTGCTGTGACCGGGGCTGTCCTACAAGTCTCAACCTGCCACCAGTGCATGAGGGTCGTGTGATACTGGGGCATGTGCCATATCTCTTGCTCACTTAACTGGAGGAGCTTGACTTCTACATCAAAGACAAGAGTCCCTTGTCTTGATCAAAAACTAGATTGGCCGTGACATTTCTTTCCTTTGTGTGTATCTGTGCACACATGGGCGTGTATGTATATTCTCATGGGTAGGCTCAAGGCTGTGTGCACGTGTACATGCATGTGTTTGTGTGTGCACATGGAGGCTTGGGGTTGATGTTGCATGTGTTCCTCAACCATTCTCCACTTTTGATATTGAGGTGAGGTCTACTAATGTACTGGCTACTGATTGTTTCAGCTGAGAGTAGCCTTCCAAATTGCTCCAGGGACTCTATGTCTAGTCATTCCACACGTGTTCTGATTACAAGTGGTAACATACCCACCTTTTACAGGGTTTCTGGAGATCCACATCCTTACATTTAGATTTGTCGGTGTCTAGAGTCTGTGCTAATGATACCTGTGAGCAGAGGTGAGTAAGTGTGGGTGGGAAAGGGAGGAATCCCATTCCCACCAATGCATCACAGGCTCTTTCACCTCGAACTTTGCTGGCTCTCATGGGCCAACAGGAAAAAGACCACTGCTGGGGAACTTTGTCCAGTGCAAACCTCAGGATGATAGGAACTGGAAGGACATAGAAAAGCATCTGATCTACTGTTTCCCCAAAGTCGGCTAGTCTTTTAACCATGGAGGGTGTCATGCCACATTTCAGTGAGCTTCTGGAATGTTCTACAGTTGATCCTTAGTGCCATGGAGTGGGTCTCTCTTCAATACTTTCCGTGACAATAAAATTAAATGTCCACCCCTTGGTTTGCTGACTCTTGGTGGACTGCTCACTATTACCCAGGGTGTCCTGCTCCTGCTAGTTTGCACAGTGCTGTGTGTTTACTTTCATCCTCAGCAGGTGGACAGTCCTATTTTGGGAGCTTCTGTGTTCTTTGTAAGCTACCTGTCCCTGTTATAGTAGCAGTGTGAGCTCTGAAGGCTGGGGAGATTCCCAGCAAAAGATTCCAGCATCTTCATATTATTTCATACTCACTGGGATCTTCACATCTCTGTCACCATATATGACATCAAACATCCTTTAATCTTTAACATTGTTCCTACAGCTGTGAATTCCACATTGCTTCCTGGCTGTGATTCTCATTGATCAATGATTCTGACCCCTCAGTGTAGATTTTATAACATCTGCAGGTATTTTGGGTATCATATCCTGGTGAGGAGGATGATACCAACAGACTACTGAGCAGAGACTGTGGATGCTGCAAAACTCCTTTGCAAGAAATATCCAGGACATAATATCATAGTTCCCAATGCATTATTGCAGCATCACCAGCAATGCAGAAAATCTAGTTGAGGGCACATGGGGGAATTCAGGACATATCCTTCTGCTTTCACTATCTGCATTTACACACTATGAATTAAATTTGGATCACATGTCCCCTTCATCTCATATGGTATGGTTTTACAATAAATATATTCAAAGAAGAATGAGTGATTTTTAAGAACATTTGGAGTGAAACTGAATAGCTGGCATATTAACATGGCAAAGACAAGCAAGTGGAAACAAACCACTGAACATGTGTCAACTGTGTGCTGAGGCCGCAGATCTGCAGGGAAGTACTGTTGCTGTGAAAGCGGTGTGAAAAGGAGCATAAGGGCACTCATTTTTGCTCTTAAGACCTCAATGATAGGAACTCAGGTTTGGCGCAAGGCAAGGGGAACTTACTGTTCGTAGGACTCAGCTCAGAAAAGTGCCTGGTTCTGTTCTTGAACACGAAGCTCCAAAACTGGTTCAAAGACCCATCAATCCACTGCCACAACTGCCTTCACCATGAGAAGAAACTGAGAGAATGTGCAGTCCAGCTGGACCACTACCCCAAGTCATGCCCAGCACCAGACTACTAAAATCAAGATTATTTGTAAATATAGGGAAATGATGGAGATATATTAAAAACTAGAAATAAGAAAGTTACTGTCTCAGTAACTAAGGAAACATCATTGTTCTAGATTTACTTCTGATATGAATGTCATAGTTGGGCACAGGTGTGTCAACTTGACAGTTGAGGGTTTGAGCTCTGGGCACATTTGTGGAGAATTAGTAGTTGAGTTGAGCCCAGAGTGAACCTGATGGAGATTGTCTAGCTGATGGAGAAGGCCTAGGTTATGGTGGATGGGATTAGGCCCTGGAATAAATCACTGAGAACTGGTTGAGAAAGTTGGCATCCTTCTGTTCACTTGGCTAGACATGCTGGTCTGGCAAGTAAGGATTGTCCATCTCTCAGCCGTTATGTGGTGATGGTGTGGCCAGTTTCCTAAGCCCTGGTATTGGTACATGCCCTCCTGTCAAGCCGGAGTGAGAATTGTACCCAGGAATCATAAGAGAGAATAAACCCTTACTCCCTTAAGCCGTTGATGGTCATTTATCAGAAACCATGCAGGCAAACTGTTATAGAATTTTGTACCTGGGAAGTGGGGTGTTGCTGATAAATCTGACTATGTGTACTTTGTGGCTTTTGAATGGTTTTGCTGGACAAAGTTTGAAATGTTTGAAGATTTTCACTTTGTGCATTAACAATACCGTTCTTCAGAGTTCAGTGGGCTTATTGGATAGTGCTGGTGCTGAGAGAGTTATGAATTGTTTGGGCTTAACTTGTGATGAGGGGAACAAGGACTTTGATGACGTCAAACTTAAAGACAATAGACTGGTTTGCTTGATAGAGGAGAGGTGTGTTGTGGCCATGAAGCTTTGGATGTGGAAAGGGCAGGCAGCAGAATAGCTGCCATTGTTGGAGTAATGAACATCAGTGAAGGAAAACCTAATGACTTTGCATTGGGGACGGTGAAAGATGTGAAAACCACAGAATGGCGAGTTCATGGTTTGAAAACCCAGATTCCTTCAGGGGCCGAAACCCAAGTTAAAGCTGTTTCTTAACCTTTGCAAGTTTGGGTGCCTAGCAAAGAGGCTTTTCCAGAGTCAGTGTATTAAAGTTGGTACAGCTGTAGCTCCAGTGTATTGAGCTAGTTTCAACCTTGCTTTGGAATCTGGCAGCATCCCTCAGGTGATACTGGTTTTGGTGTACTACTGAAGGCTTCATGGAGAACGGCAAAAGCTTGATACCAAGTGGCAGGTGTAGAGTTCCTGGGAGAGAAGGTGAAGCTTATAGCTGTAGAGAAACCCAGAGTGTTGTTTGAGATGCCAGAACCATGGGACTGCTGCCGAGGATGGTTCTGAGTGGAGATTTAGCCTGGTTCCGAGGAACTCTGCTTTTACAACTTTAAGCTGCAAACAGGGTCTGGGAATGCCTGGAATCTTTGAGCTGCCTTGATTACATGATGAGCAATGGAAGATAGACATTGAAGTACAGGATGCGGTAATTTGCTAGACTTTGATCTTAATTTAAATGTTTTATTACATCAAGATCCTTCTGTTTTAATGTTTTATCTGTTTTAAAGTATTTAACTTATTTTGATTTAATGCATTGTTAAGGTTAATAAACTTTGAACTTTTAAAATGTGGGAACTGAAGTTTTAATGAGAGAAAAATTTAAATTTATCTATGAAATGTATTCATATTTTTAAAATAGCTTTTAACATCTGTGGAGACAAGGATTGAAAGTTACAGTTTAAAAGTGCTATGTTTTGTGTCCAGTTGACAAGGGATGGAGTCTCATAGTTGGGCACAGGTGTCAACTTGACAGTTGAGGGTTTGAGCTCTGGGCACATTTGTGGAGAATTAGTAGTTGAGTTAAGTCCAGAGTAAACTTGAAGGAGATTGTCTAGCTGATGGGGAAGATCCAGCCCATGGTGGGTAGGATTAGGCCCTGGAATAAATCATGGAGAGCTGGTTGAGAGAATTGGGATCCTTCTGTCCACTTGGCCATACATGCTGGTCTGGCAAGTAAGGATTGTCCATCTCTCAGCTGTTATGTGGTGATGGTGTAGCCAGTTCCCTCGGCCCTGGTGTTGGTGCATGCTCTTCCATCAAGCTGGACTGAGAACTGTAACCAGGAATTGTAAGAGAGAATAAACTCTTATTCCCTTAAGCCTTTTGATGGTCATTTATCAGCAACTATGCAGGTGAACTGCAACAATGAGCATGTGTATGGAGTGTATACATTAAAATAGTGTAACAAAAAATAATAAATTATAACAGTTAAATTATATATTCAATTATGTATATTGATTCCTAAATTTTTTCAAAGGGTGAGGATATGCCATAATTATGCCATATTAATATTCTCCTATTGATGGCAAGGTATGTTGTTTCTATTGTATGATTTTTTTTTGTTTAAATGCATCGGAAGTTTTTATTTTATATACTTTTTGCTTTATTATTATTATTATTTCTGCTCATACAAACTTAACAGGTACACCAGTCCCCTCCCTCCCTCCACCTCCCCCCCACCTCCCTGCCCCCCCCTCCCCTCCCCTCCGGTCCCATCCCCCATTGCCTCCCCCCCCCCCCGCTAATCCTCAGAGCATCCTTTATAGTGCATTCCAAACTCTCCTCTGGGTCCTCCTCTCCCATGAGGTGCAAGGATCCAGGAACATATCCCAGAACCATTTCTTGTGTTCCCCTTAACCTTAGGAACACTACTGTGACTGTCAGTCCCTAGCCTCCAAAGATCCTAGTGCCTTTAGTCCATGCTAGACTTTGTGGGGTCAACAATCTGTTGGACATAGTGCAGGTCATGAAAAGTCCTATTATGATTGCTTCAGCCCTAACTTAGGTGGAGTATCTTGCATATCATTACTCTTCCCATCCTTTTGCTCTTACTATCTTACCGCCCCCTCTTCCACAAATTGCCCTGAGCTTCAGGATGGGGAGAGATTAGGCTGGCTTAGTTCCAGGTGTTTGATATAGAGTCTCTGATGTTCTGAATTATGGTTTGTTGATTTTTTTTTCAGTTTTGTTGCTCCTGCAATGCCCTTTTCTCCATCCTAATTGGTATTGGATGTCACCCCCTGGCCAGGGATTAAAAACCTGTTAAATTCGAGTCTTGTTATAAGAGTATATTCAAAGGTAGATGTAATAAAAGTAGGAAACCTCAGTGAGGGAGGAGTCAATCAACCATTTGCAAAATGGTTACCTTCTATCTGCCAGACTATGCCCTCCCTTTCTGGTAAGATCATACCCCATCATTTGCAAGTGAGCAGGAAGGAAAGTCTGTGAGCTTAACCAGATGTCTCATCATTTACTTGCAGTCCTGTATGGTAACCTATTACCTCTCCTGTAGCATAATTCCCTCTCTCCTTTTTTCTGGTGGGGCCTTCCTTCCCCTTCTCTCCTGTTTAAAATCTTTGCAATTACCGTAGTTATTACAGAGATTTATCTTTGAGTGTGTCTCTTAGTGGGTTTGGTTCTAGGATCTATCTATTAGGGAGTACATATGGCGCTTAATTTTCTGTGTCTGGGATATATCACTCAATATAATTTTTTTCTAATTCCATCCATTTCCGGGCAAATTGCATTAATTCATCATTTTTGATGGCTCAGTAGTATTCCATTGTATAAATGTACCACATTTTCCATATCTACTTGTCAACTGTTGGACATTTGGGTTGAGTCCATGACTTTGCTATTGTAAACAGTGCTGCTGTGAACATGGTCGTGCTTGTGCTATCGAGGTGATTTTTGTTGTATGGGGGATTATTCCCAAAAGTGGAATAGCAGAATCATATGGCATTTCAATCTTTAACTTTTTAAAGAATCACCAGACGGCTCACCAGAGTGGTTTTATAAGGCTGCATTCCAACCAGCAATGTAGGAGAGTTTCCTTCTCGCCATCTGGCAATTCTTAAAGAAATTGAAGATTGAAATGCCTTATGACCCTGCTATTCCTGGAGCATTCTTTAGTGTGTATGTCAAACTTCCCTCTGGGTCCTCCTATCTGATGAGGTGTAAGGACTCAGTGGTATTGCCTAGAGGTCTTTATTATGTTCCCCTTTAGTATAGGAACACTATTGTGGCTGTTAATCCCTTGCCTCTAAGAGACATTTAATGTTATAATGGAGAAATTATTTTTAATTCCGACTTTTTTATGTTTAGAGCCTTTTGTAAGTGTATTATTCGGCTTTTAGGTTTTGTGTGGTATTATACTTCCCTTCTGTCCTCCTGGATATGCTTGTTGTTTTCTTCAAGTTTGAGTATCATTTCTGGCAATTGTTTGAAGGCCTTGTTTGGTAGAAACATAAGCCTTCAAGTTGTCTTTGTGCTGGAAAACTTTTCTTTCTCCCTTGATCATGGCTGATAGTTTTGCCAGATATATCAACCTGGGTTGACATTTTTACTCATTCATTTCTTGAAATACGTCTCTACAGCTCTTCTTGCTTTTACTGTTTCCATTGAGAAGTCATTTGTTATTTTAATAGGTTTACCTTTAAAAGTGACTTGTTTTTTCTCTTGAAGCTCTCAGCACATGTTGTTTGTCTTGAATGTGGAGTGTTTTGACTATTATTTGCTGCGGAAACTTTCTATTTTGGTCATGTCTGTTTGGGGTGTGGAATGCCTCTTGTATCTGTATGTGCATCTCATTCCTTAGATGAGGGAAGTTTTCATTTATGATAATTTGAAAAATTTCCTCAGGTGTGGTATTTTGGAATTCTTGCTCTGGTACTCCATGAATAGGCATGTTAGGCTTCTTGACTATTTCTCTAAAGTATCTTTTTGGTTTTAACAACCTCTTCCATTGAGCTGGTTAATACTTCCACTTTATCTTCAAGATCTGAAACTCTATATTCTGCTTCATTAGTTCTGCTGATAAGACTCTCTGTTGAGTTCTGGGTTGAAGATAACTTGTCTTTTAGTTCAATTTTAAACTCTGCTTGAGACTGTTTTAACTGCCTTGTGCCTATTTTTGTTTCTTGAACTGTTTTTCTCAACTACTCCAAGTGTTTGTTGTGTTCCTGTTCAAAGTGGTTTATACGGTTATTTAATTCCTCCCAGATTTCTTCTTTCATAATATTGATCATGATAATGATCATGCTTTGAAAGTCTTTATCTTGGGCCTGGCTTTCTTGGCTATTTTCTGTGAATTTGTTCTGGTTGGAATCTATCATTATGGGATTAATTCTTTCGGTGGGAGATTTGTCTTCCTGGGATTTGTTTCTCATGGATCTCCCCTTTGACTTGGGCCTTCCAGTTTCTGTGTGTTTTTGACTGAACTGATTGAGTTGGTATTACTACTCCTGGGCAGTTATTACTAGTGTTTACCTTGGAGTTGGGTATGTTCATCTGTTGTTATTGTTATTTCCTAGATGAGGCTATTAGACTGTTAGTACATCAATAAGTCAGGTTTAGTAGGCAGGGGGTGAATATTATTCTGGTAGTGCACTTTTATGATTAAGTACCTTGGTGACATATGAGGGTGAGTGGTATATTCCCTGAAGTTGTATATGTTTTGCGGGTGGCTGTATGGAAAGTAAATCTACAGTGATTAATACTAGGAAGGAGCAGGATAGTAAAAAGGGGGGTTTACTTATCTTTGGGCTGGATGTGAAGAATCTCTCCGATGTGATAAGATGATTGTAGAGGACTTCAGATGTATGGCCTTTGTCCCCTGGAGCTTTGCTTGGGTTCTTAGGACTCTGTGAATTCTGAGGAGCAGTGTGTCTTCCTTGGACCGTGACTGTCTGGGGCCAGTGGAAAGGGCAGAGGGGCTGATGGGGATGGTGGTGAACTACACCTGGGACCTGGGGCGTGGCCTAGTGGCCCACCTTAGCTCGGTGCAGCCTGGGTGCTGCTCAGGCTGGCTGGTTGGATCTCCACATAATTTGATATGCTCGGTACCTACATAGATGGGTTTAATGTCTATTTTCCTGCAATATTTTTAGCCAGGAACAAGAGTGACTACAACAAGCACCAGTACTTCCTTTGCAAGTACCAGTCATTGAGCAAAATCATGAGTCAATCCACATTATGGAAGTTCCTAATGAAGCAGAAAAAGCGTTAAAACGGCTGTTTGCCAGAAGCAGTGAAGGGGAATCCTCCTCCTCCACTTCTGCAAGTCTTCAGAATGATAAGCACCAGGTGTCTTGGTCTTTCCCTGGAACCATTACCTAAGTTAAGAGATAAGAGGGATGCCTGTTCTGGGAACTATGGTGACCACGCTGACCTCAGATGTAAATAAGTTGGAAGTGTAAACCTGCCTGTGAACTGTTATTTCGCATACCTCTTCCACATCCTTGTTTTACAGTTTTCCAATACAGTAGGCTGTAATGTAAAAAAACATTGCTAGACTTCACAGAACTTTTTCAAAGCTAGTCCACCTGCACACATTTTTCAATAAATCCTCCTTGTTCTCTGCACCCCATTGGACTCAGTATCTCCATCTGGGGTAAAGAGAACTTTTCCACAACAACACTAAAGTAAGAGACTTGGGGCAATTATTGCTTTCCCTGTCTTCAAGAGCAGACCATACCATTGTAATCTGGAGTCATATGAATTTCTTTATCTGCTGCCAAAGGGTTCCCAAGCAGCAGCTCACTTTCTGAAAATGTAAACCTGTGTGCTGATTCTGTTTATCTGTTTTCTCTTACTTCTGGAACATACAACCTCTTCCCCACTTTGTTGTAATTTGTAATTTTTGTGATTTCAAATATATGCTGGCTTTCAGGCTTCAGTTTCTTTGTGAAATGGGGGCCTGGAATTGAACTCCAGTACTTCATGGTCTGGCTAGATGGATGAATGACATGACTATCATTTCAATCCATTTCTTTCAACTGAATGTGGACCAAAGGAGGAAGGTGTTGACCTTCGCCTATGTTGCAAGCTGATAGCCCTGGAATGAACAATTTATTCCCACTGAACATTCTCCTCTTCATTTTGTGTCTGAATCAGAAAGAACCCTAACTAAGGGATCACTCTCTGATGTTACTCACACCTTCACAAAAATTTCACTGAATTTGAAAATATAGTCAGCACTGAATGAATCACAATTTCTCCTGGGTCGGCAGTTTCCAACTACGATGCAAGCAGAAAACAGACAGCACAGACATACCAACAGGTGATGCAGGAAGTTCATAACCAAGCTCAAGGGTGTGTCCTGAGGCCTAAGGACCCAATGAAGGAAGCTTGGAAAAGAGGTTTAGGGACAAAATTCAGTGGGAATTTTCCAGGGGAAAGCCTAAGTTTGAGTGTATTACATAAATTTAAAACTTTTTGGATTCCATAATTTAGTAACACATCATAGTAAATATGTGACTGATTGATTGATTGATTATTTGTGTCAGAATTTAAAATATTATCATTTCAAAATTTGAATTCATTCATATTTGTGTTTGTGAGAGCATGCGTGTACAGTTACACATGCATATATATGTTTGTGGAGTTCCAAGATCAACATCAGGTGTCTTGTTTATCTGTGTCTACTTTATTTTTTTGAGATAAGGTCTCACAATGCACTAAATCAACTGGTCAGTAAGTCCCAGAGGTCCTTCTGTTCCAGCCTCCCACTTCAGTGATTACAGACTCATGTCGTATGCTTGGATTTTTATATGGATGACGGGAATTGATTACAGACCCTCATGCTTGTACAGCGAACTCTTTATTGACTGAGCCATTTCCACAATTCACTTCAAATAAAAAAATCTATGAGTAAAATTGTTTAGGTGTATGAGTTCATTTTCCTTACCAGAAAATAATTCATAAGCAAGAAAGAATTGGTCATTGGATTAAAGCTTACATTTATTTCTCCTGATACAACCTGGGAATCTCAGCAGCTTTCTTGAGGGAGGGAATAAGTAGAGAGATCATATTTATATTTTGGAAATGAGAGCATAAGAAAGATACTTAGAAAAAGGAAAGGGATATTGTACCTAATAACTACACAGGATAGAAGTTCTATAGCTCTTGCTTCTTCTGCAGAGAAGGAATCCGAGGAAGTATTTTCTGGGGAAACGAGGCCAGTGATCTCCTAAAGGGACTTCTTATTTCTTGTCATAGTTTGAAATGTGTCCCCCATAGTCGCATGTGATTGGGAAGTTGCAGTCACCTTTGAGAGGTGAAACTTTGCTGGAGGAAGGTAGTCATAGTGGAGGGTCTTGAGGTAGATTAGTCCTATCTTAACTCCAGAAGAAGTCTGCTTTTGCAACAAGCAGTTTGGCAGCTCTGTGCAAGATGTTTGCAGTGACCTAGGTCTCCTTCAGCTTTGGCCAGCCAACCACGCCACCTCCATCATGAAAGACTATATCTCCCATCTGGAACCATAAGCTGAATAAATCTCTCTTTATCCCTTAAGTTATTTGACTTGGGATGCTCTCTTACAGCAACAGATAAGAATAACCATTGCATTGTCTTCCTAACATGCCTCCATGTGAAACAGATTTCCTGGGACTGTGAGTGAACTCCTGGCCACTTGATAGATAGGCACAGCTGGCTAACTTAAGGGAGGAGCCCTATCTGCTGTGTTCAAAACTCAGAACCCAGACTAATGGTATCTGTGAATTGGAAAATATTTTTGATGTTAGGTAATCTCCAACTAAATTAAAAATGTGTAGATCATGGATATGTGCACCTTAAAGGGTATGACATAGACATTACATAGATTTCCACTGAGATATCAACATTTTACTACTTTGGTTACTAAATTGGAATCATAACAACCAATGGGGTAAAATGTCCCAAAAGAATTTGCTCAAGGAAATTATGGAATATTAGAAAAAATATTTCCCCCCTGCATTCAAATATATGGAATATAATATTGTATCTATTCCATTCTCCATTCTTCACAAAAAGATACAATGTAAATGAGTATGTCAGAGTTCTAGAAAGAACAATAATGTGTTTCATTTTGGATCTTTAGATATCTCCCAAAGCTGTGTTGGAGGATGTGTTGAGGGTTTCTCTCTGGGGCCTTTATGTGTCCAGGTTCTTGTATACCAGAGTAAAGACTGGAAGTAAGGTTATCAAACAAAGGCATTGAAAACAGGAAGAACCTGAAAGCCTTCAGAGAAGCTTGAGCAAGGGGGAATCCAACAGGTGGCTTCGGTGATATGTGAATACTTGACTACAGAGCATCAATGCAAGAAGCCTGACAGGAGGGACTGAGACAGGGAGAGTTTTCCTTTTCCTGATGGTTTTAAAGGTCTGGGTGAATGAGTGGCTTGCATGCCATTTTTCATCAAGCAGAACAATGTCAAATTTGTATTATTGATAGTCTTCTGAGAATATACAGAACCCAATGCTTTCCAGAAAATGCATATTTTACTCAGCAACAGAACTAAGAACCTTTTAATTTCAGTTGAGCTCTCATAATTTCAGTGGATGTTGTCTGGTCCTTGTGTATGCATGAGGAATATGTGTGCATGTTTAAACGTGTGGCTATATGCAGTGGTGTGTATGAACATGCATGTGGAGGTCCAAGATTGATATCCAGAACCATCATCAATTACTTCTCCACATTATTCCTTTCAGCCTACGTTTCTGATCAATCCCAAAACTTTATGAAAGAACTAGTCAGCCTACCTAGATTTTTCTAGGGATTCCCAGACTCTCTCCCAAGGCAGGAATTACAGATGTGCTACCACAGCTATCTTGCATCTTACATGGGTTATGGTGATCCTAACCCTGATTCATTTGCTTGCAAGGCACGTGCTGCACTGGGATAAAAGGGGAAGGAGGGAGGTGAAAGGAAGGGGAATGGGGGTGGGTGCAAGAGGGACTAGGGAGGGATGGAGGAAGGGAGGAGACTGGGGTACCTATTAAGTTTGTTTGATTGGGAAAAATAAATAAACATAATAGAAAAAAGAATGCAAACAAAACAAACTACAAAAACATGCGATTCAGTTAAAAGTCAGAAAATCATAATTATTAATAAAAATGTAAATAAGTTTAAAAATCATAGAGCCATTTCCTTTTCTGCAGAATTCCTTGCCTGTGGTAAAACAAGATTTTTGCTGTGGAAACAGTAGAACAATGAAGAACTTGATGCATGCTGGGAGGTGAGACAGGGGCTGCATAGAACAAAGGCTCTAGTGGACCTCAGTTCTAACCTGCATACAGCCTGAAGGTAAATCCTGTAGGCAAGAATAGAAACATGACTCTTCAGAACTGAAGTGATGCATCTTTCTCAAAAGGAAGGCATACATAAAATAAGTCAATTTGCAACACCAATGGAGTATAAAACAAGAGACTATAAGTGAAAAACACACATAAACAAGCGAAGGAGGAGCAATGAGGTGTCATCAGACTACAGGACACTTGGAACATGAATCTGAATGAAGATTCTCTTTGTACATGGTAAAGTTATTTTCAGGGCTAATCAAAGAACATCTTACCTCCATCCTTAAGCCACTGCTAGAACAGTTTGCTTTTTGATTGTGGATAAGGCTAATATTGACAAATAGCACTGTTGCCCCACAGCATTAAAACAATTGTTAAGTCCTGAAGCCAGAAAATATATTCCTATTGCTAAAAAAATGTTATACCTCCATTTTCCTAGGTAGATGACTTGATAGATAATATAGCTATAGATAGATAATAGCTATGCCTATTTTAAAGATTTTCACAATGTTTTTTAAATATCAGCATGGAAGTACAAAGTTTGTGTTGGGATTATAAGTCAAAAATAGCAGAAAAGTGAAGTCCCTCCTTTGTTAAACTGTATCAACTTTCAGATGGACCCAGGTTCCATTTTTATGGAAAGCCTACATTACAATAAGATCTTCTACTGTTTCCATTAAAATATCTATTAATTGAGGGCATGTTAGTTGCAATATTGGGTCATACCACATGGCAAAATAAACATCTGATTAACTACTTAATTTTAGGATTGAGAAAACCTGCAATTTCAAGTTGTAGCAAAGCACAGATGATATTGGGATAGGGGAAGGTGCGACAATTATCTTAACCTTGTTCACAAGTAACAGCTAATCTTCCAATTATGAATTCCAAAGTTTATGAAGGAGACTATATGTGTTATGTGGTTTCTTGAAGATTTCAGAATGACAAACTGTCATAGTTCGATACAAGTGCCAAATAGACAATTGAAGGCTCATGGCTCTGGACCCATTTGGAGAGAATTAGTTGAATCAAACTGTGAGGAAATCTACAGGAGATTGTCTGATTGATAGGTGGGGCTAATCTCTAGGCAGGTGAATAAGATGGAGAGATCTGGTTGGGGAATTTGACACATTTTGGCAAACTTACACATATGCTGGGGTGGCATGTAAAAATTGCCCCTCTCTCAGCAGTCTAGTGATATGATATGTCCCCTGGTGTTTGCGTAGACTCTACTTCCAAGTTTAGATTTAGATGTAGAGCTGTAACTGGACTATTGTAAGATAAAATGAAATCTACTGTTCTCTTAAGCCATTCAGATGTGAATTTATTAGCAAAATGCTGAATAACTGCAAAACAAAAATATTTTAAATGACAATTTATTTAATGTAATATGGTATTTAAAATGCACCAACTTAATTTAGTAAATATGGATTTTTAGGAATCAAATAGGAAACATACAAATGAGATATCAAAGTTGTTGCATGTTCCAGATGCATATAATATCCATACACTACCATACACTTATTTATGATAAAATTTTTATTTTTTTCTCCATTTTATTTTTTCCTAATCGTACAAGCTCAATAAATACCCTCATCCTCTCCTTCCCCTTTTCCCTCCTCTGTTGCCCCATTGCACTCTCTCCCTTTCCCTCTTCCTTTCACCCCTTTCTCTCCCTCCCCCTCTCCAAGTGCCTCCCCCTCCTCCCTCCCATTCCCTGGAGCATCCATTTATGTGAGCATGGAGCCTCCCTCTGAGTCCTCCACACTAGCGAGGGTTCAGGACTCAGTGGCACAGTCCAGAGCCCCTTATTGAGCTCCCCGCTTGCATGAGAACTCTATTATGACTGTTTAATCCCTTGCCTCTAAGGATCCTACTGCTTGAAGCCTTCTCCCCTGTGATTTTGGGGGTTCATTGACATGTCAGACATTGTGAAAGTCGGGCACAGTCCAATCCTGGATGCTGAAGCCCTAACTTGTGTGGAGTATCTTGCATATCGTTGTTACTCCCTATCTTTAGGCTCTTACAATCTTGCCGCTCCTTCTCTCGCAAGGTTTCCTGAGCTTTAGGATGGGGAGAGATTTTGTTTGTCTGGTTACAGGTGAATAATGTAGGGTCTTTGGATATAAAGAAAATTTTATACATAAGAGAAAAATATCAACAGAGAAATATTATTAGAAAGATATTAAAAATAATACAAAAGATATGATTATTCAAAATTATGCCACAAATGACTAAAAATTAGCAACTATTATCTACTTGACTTATAAGTGCTCATTGTGAGATAAGGGAAAGCAACCTCTCTGAGCCTGATCTAGGAATGTACATCCATTTCTGTCAGAAGACATTCTAGTAGAGGATTTCGAAATGACCAGATGCATTGTCAGTGATATTCCAGAAGTGCACAGGTAATTCTAGAGAAAGAAGCATAAAAAATTGCATAAAGAAATGTGACTACAAAAATGTTCACTACATTATTCAATCTGTTTCTGAGAAATACAGTCAGGTTAGAAACAATATGATCCAATGTATAAGTGTGCACAGAGAAGAGCTTGGAGAGATGTCTATATGATAGTCACCAAATCACTTATCTCTGGGACATGGGACTGACTTCTGACTTTCTAGACTTGTATTCATCATTTAGTAATTACACATTTTTAATACCGGGGGTAGATAACAAGGCTATTTATTTAAAAAGTGAGGTTATCCAAGTACAAAGAAAAGATTTCCATCTGGTGAAAATAACAAAATTATAAAATTCTCATAAACCTCAGATTTTCTAGGATATTAAATGTATTCGGCCACATATTTACATAGGCCTCCAATATTTCCTTTTTAAAAATCTCTGCTGGATCTTCCTGATTTAATTTGCTGTTCTTTAGAAATCCAATGGCCCCTGACTTATGTTCCTTTGTAGTTGTGGGTGTTATAGAAATTTGAGTATACCATTCTGAGGTTTCAATACTAGAATGTACTTACAAGGGAACACATGTGATATATGTCTTTCCGTATCCGGCATACTTTATTCAGTATAATTTCTTCCACCACCATCCAGTTATTAGCAAAGTTCAGTAATTCACTTTTAATAACAGCTGAATAGTATTCCATTGTTTTTTATGTACCATTTTTCATCATCCATTCATCTATTTTGGGTCAACTGTCTGAATCCATTTATTTCCTATTGTGAACAGAGTTGTAATGAACATAGTTTGAGTTTCTTCCAACCTCACTGTGCCACTCTGCCTGTGTCACTGTCCTGCAGCAACCGTGAACCAATCCAGAAGGGAGATGTGAGGATTGAGATTCAGACACGACTGTCTTTTCACAGGAGGGCATGCCTTGCAAGCAGACAACAGGCAGCACTGAATCTTTATTTCATACACGATTTATACAGAAAGAGAAGATGTTAAAAACAGATTGAGGCAGATAAAGGCAGTTGAAAATGCAGCCGTGGAATTGCAACTGCCACCGCCATCTCCTTCCTTTCCCTACCCACCCCAGATGCCCGCAGTCCAGCCAGGACACCCTGTGACCTAGGTAATCTCCCCATGTTGACCCCCAAACCCGAGGCAATCCACTAGTCCCAGCTCCTCCCATCAGCCAGCCTGAGCAGAAGCTTCTCCAGGACAACTAATTCAGTTCAGTGAAAAACACACAGAAATTGAAAGAAGGTCTTAAGAGTTAAATACGACAAAGCCCAAGTCAAAGTACAAATCCATGAGAAACAAAACCCAAGAAAACAAATCTCCCTGAAGGAATTAATCCCATAATGATAGACTCCAATCAGAACAAATCCATGGAAAATAGACAAGAAAGCCTGACCCAAGATAATGACTTTCAAAACATGATCATTACCATGATCAATACTATGAAAGAGGAAATCTGGGAGGAATTAAATAACTGAAACAACCACTTTGAAGAGGAACACAACAGTCATTTGGAGGAGTTGAGAAAAACAGTTCAAGAAACAAAAAGTGGCATCGAGCAGTTAAAACAGACTCAAGCAGAGTTTAAAACCAAACTAAAAGACAAGTTATCTTCAACCCAGAACTCAACAGAGAGTCTTATCAGCAGAACTAATGAAGCAGAAAATAAAATTTCAGATCTTGAATACAAAGTGGAAGTATTAACCAGCTCAATGGAACAGGTTGTTAAAGCCAAAAAGATATTCGAGAGGAATATTCAAGAATTATGGGACACCCTGAAGAAGCCCAACATGCATATTCATGGAATACCAGAGCAAGAATCACAAAATACCACACCTGAAGAAATTTTTCAAACTATCATCAAGGAAAACTTTCCTCATCTATAAAAAGAGAGACCCATCCATATACAAGAGGCATTCTGCACTCCAAACAGATACAAACAAAAACTCACCATGGCAAATAATAGTTAAAACAGTCCACATTCAAGACAAAGAAATGGTGCTAAGAGCTTCAAGGGAATAAAAGCAAGTCACTTTTAAAGGTAAACCTATTAAAATAACAAATGACTTCTCAATGGAAACAGCAAAATCAAGAAGAGCTTGGAGAGACATACTTCAAGCATTGAATGAGCAAAAATGTCAACCCAGGCTGATATACTCCGCAAAACTATCAGTAATGATTGAGGGAGAAAGAATAATTTTCCAGCACATAGACAACCTGAAGAGTTACATGTCTACTAAACCTGGACTTCAAAAAATGCTAGAAATTATATTCAAGCTTGAAGAAAAACACAAGCATATCCAGGAGGACAAAAGGGAAGTATAATATCACCAAAACTTAAAAGCGAAACAGTACACTTACTAAAGCCACTAAACATAATAAATGTCTGGAATTAAAAATAATTTCTCCATTATAACATTAAATGTTAGTGGAATTAACTCGATTAAGAGACACAGATTACAAACTTGGATTAAAAATCACAACCCATCAATCTGCTGCCTGCAGGAAACCCATCTCACCATAAAAGATAGGCACATCCTAAATATAAAAGGCTGGTACAAAATTCTGCAAGTTAATGGAACCAGGAAACAGGCAGGGATAGCCATTATGCTATCAGACAAAGTGGACTTCAAACCAAAAAAAAATCATGAGACATAGTTGGATATTACATTTTAGTCACAGGTACAATTCACCAGGAAAACTTCACAACACTGAACATATTTGCACCCAATATAGGCCCCCCCCACATTCATTAAGCAAACCCTACAATGTCTAAAGTGAGAAATCAACCCCAAAACGATAATTCTTGGGGATTTCAACACTGTCCTTTCAACATGGGATAGAACAACAGGTCAAAAACCTAACAGAGACACTTTAGAACTTAAACCCTAACTGAAATGGACCTTACAGATCTCTATTGAACTTTTCATCCACGCACCAAAGAATACACATTTTTCTAAGCAGCACACGGAACTTTCTCCAAAATAGATCACATATTGGGCCACAAAATGAATCTACACATATACAGGAAATGTGAAATTCTAGCCTATACCCACTCAGACCACCACGATCTAAAGCTGGACATCCACAAACACAACAAACAAGAGAAAAATACACTAACTCCTGGAAATTTAACACTGTGATGCTGAAGGAGAATTGGATTCAGGAAGAAATTACAAAGGAAATTCAAGATTTCCTGAAAGTGAACGATAATGAAAATACAACTTACCAAAATCTCTGGGACACAATGAAGGCTATCCTAAGAGGTAAGTTCATAGCTCTTAATGCCTACATCAAAAAAAAAAAATGGAAACATCAGAAATAAATAATGTAACAATGTAGCTTAAAGCTTTAGTTACACGAGAGCAATCCTTTCCCAAAAGAAGTGTAAAAGAGAAGATTAGCAAAGTAAGGGGAGAAATATCCAAAATCGAAATTAGAAAAATCAACCCGTCAAAAAGCTGTTTTTTTGAAAAAATCAATAAGATTGATACACACCTAGCTAAATTAACTAAAAGCAAGAGAGAGAAAACCCAAATTAACAAAATTAGAAATGAACATGGAGTTATCACTACTGATACCCAAGAAATCCAGAGAATTATAACATCATATTTCAAAAACTTATACTCTGTGAAATTTGACAACACAACAGAGATGGATGAATTCCTTTTTTTTTTTTTTTTTTTTTTTTTGCGACCTAGGTAAGCTCTGCCTGGGCCCGCCCACCAGGACCCCAGGTCAGCCCAAAGGGACACGTCTCCGACTCCCACCATCCAGCCAGAGCCGCCCGCAGGGCTGAGGAACAAGGAGGACCTCCCCCTGCGGCCGGCCCCGCCCCAGCTGCCCTCGGGTTAAATAGCTCCATGCCGATGCCCCCATCCTCCCAGTCCCCACCCCACTCTGCCAGTGGGGACACGTGCGCGTGGTCCAGCTGCGACCTAGGTAAGCTCTGTCCCTGCCCACCCCCAAAACACCAAGCCAAATAATTCAGTTTAGTGAAATTGAAAGATCTTAAGAGTTAAAACGACAATGCCAAAGTCAAAGTGCAAATCCATGACAAGCAACACTCAAGTAAACAAATTTCCCACTGGAGAAATTAATCCCATAATGTTAGACTCCAACCAGAACAAACCCGCGGAAAAAGGTCAAGAAAGCCTGACCCAGGATAACGACTTTCAAAATATGATCATTACCATGTTCAATACTATGAAAGAGGAAATCCGGGAGGAATTACATAATCAAATCAATCGCTTTGAAGAGGAACACAACAGACATTTGGAGGAGTTGAGAAAAACAGTGCAAGAAACAAAAAGTGGCATCCAGCAGTTAAAACAGACTCAAGCAGAGTTTAAAACTGAGCTACAAGTTATCTTCAACCCAGAACTCCACAGAGAGTCTTATCAGCAGAACTAACGAAGCAGAAAACAGAATTTCAGACCTTGAAGATAAAGTGGGAGTACTAATCAGCTCAATGGAAGATACTTGAGAGAAATATCCAAGAGATATGGGACACCCTGAAGAAGGCTAACATGCGCATTCTTGGAATACCAGAGCAAGAATCACAAAATACCACACCTGAGGAAATTTTTCAAACGATCATCAAGGAAAACTTTCCTCATCTAAAAAAAGAGAGGCCCTTCCATATACAAGAGGCATTCTGCACTCCAAACAGATATGACCAAAACAGAAGCACGCCACAGCAAATAATAGTTAAAACACTCCACATTCAAGATAAAGAACTGGTGCTGAGAGCTTCAAGGGAGAAAAAACAAGTCACTTTTAAAGGTAAACCTATTAAAATAACAAATGACTTCTCAGTTGAAACAGTAAAAGCAAGAAGAGCTTGGAGAGACATACTTCAAGTATTGAATGAGCAAAAATGTCAACCCAGGCTGATTTACCCTGCAAAACTATCAGTCATGATCGAGGGAGAAAGAAAAATTTTCCAGCAGAAAGACAACTTGAAGGGATACATGTCCACCAAACCAGGCCTTCAAAAAATGCTAGAAATGATACAAGCATATCCAGGAGAACAGAAAGCAAATATAACACCATTAAAAGCGAAGCAATATACTTATAAAAACTACTAAACATAATAAATGTCTGGAATTAAAAATAGTTTCTCCATTATAACACTAAATGTTAATGGAATTAACTCACTGATCAAGAGACATAGATTACAAACTTGGATTAAAAATCACAATCCATCAATCTGCTGCCTGCAGGAAACCCATCTCACCACAAAAGATAGGCACGCTCTAAAAATAAAAGGCTGGTCAACAATTCTACAAGCTAATGGAAGCAGAAAACAGGCAGGGGTAGCCATTATGCTATCAGACAAAGTGGACTTCAAACCAAAGAAAATTATAAGAGACACGGATGGATACTACATTTTAGTCACAGGTACAATTCACCAGGAAGACTTCACAATACTGAACATATATGCACCCAATACGGGCCCCTCCACATTCATTAAGAAAACCCTACAGCGTCTAAAGCAAGAAATCAACCCCCAAACGATAATTCTTGGGGACTTCAACACCGCCCTCTCAACATTGGATAGATCAACAGGTCAAAAGCTTAACAGAGACACTTTGGATGAATTCCTAAGTAAACACAACTTACCTGAATTGAATCAGGAAGTTGTGAATTATTTAAATAATCCTATAACATATGAGGTAATCAATGAAGTAATCTCAAATCTTTCCACCAAAATATATCCTGGACCACATGGATTCAGCACAGAATTCTACCAGACATTTAAGGAGTTAATAACACCAATACTCCTTAAACTGTTACATCATATAGCAAAGGAAGAAACACTACCAAATTCCTTCTATAAAGCTAATATCATCTTAATCCCAAAACCTAACAAAGATACTTAAAAAAAGAAAACTAAAGGCCAATCTCTCTGATGAATACAGAGGCAAAGATTCTCAACAAAGTCTTAGCAAATCAGATTCAAAAACATATCAAAAAGATCATTCATGGGGATTAAGTAGGCTTTATCTCAGGCACACAAGGTTGGTTCAACATGCAAAATCAATAAATATAATTCATCATGTAAACCAGTCCAGAATCCAAGACCACATGATACTCTTTTTTTTAATATTTTTTATTATTATTTCCGCTCATACAAACTTAATAGGTACACCGGTTCCCTCCCCCCTTCCCATGACCCCCCTGCTCCCCCTCCCCTCATCCCTCCCTCCCCATCCCCCAGTGCCTCCCGCCCCAATTCCCAGAGAGTCCTTTCTTGTGCATGTCTGATTTTCCTCTGGGCCCTCCTCTCCGATGACATACAAGGACGCAGTGGCATTTCCCTGAACTCTTTCCCGTGTTCCCCTTAAGCATAGGAACACTGTTGTGGCTGCCAATCCCTTGCCTCCAAGGATCTTGGTGCCTTTAGCAGATGCTAGACTTTGTGAGGTCTGTAGTGTGTTGGACATTGCGCAGGGCATGCAAAGTCCAATTATGATTACTTCGGCCCTAACTTGTGTGGAGTATCTTGCATATCATTGCTCCTCCCATCCTTGTGCTCTTACACTCTTACTGCCCCCTCTTCCGTGAATTTCCCTGAGCTTCAGGATGGGGAGAGATTAGGAGGCCTAGTTCTAGGTGGTTGATATAGAGTCTCTGAAGTTCTGGATTATGGTTTGTTGATTTTCTTTTGCAATTTTGCTGTTCCTGCAATGCCCTTCACTCCATCCTGATGGGTATTGTATGTCATTCCCTGGCCAGAGATAAAAAGCTTTTAAACTAGAGTCTTGTTATGAGAGTATATTCAAAGGTAGATGTACTAAAAGTAGGAAACTGCAGTGAGAGAGCAGTCAATCACCCATTTGCAAAATGGTTACTTTTTATCTGCCAGACTATATGCCCTTCCCTTGTGGTGAGATCATACCCCCTCAGTTGTAAAGGATCAGTGATGAAAGTCTGTGAACTTCACCAGATGTCTCATTACTTACTTGCAGTCCTTGATGGAGGAAAAAACTTGAAGCATTCCCGCTTCGATGAGGAACTAGAAAAGGCTGTCCACTCTCACCACTTCTATTCAATATTGTACTTGAAGTCATAACTGAAGCCATCAGATAAAAGAACGGGACATAAAAGAGATTCAAATCGGCAAGGAAGAAGTCAAGTTATCTCTATTTGCAGATGACATGATCTTATACCTGAGTGATCCCAAAAACTCCACCAAGAAGCTTCTGGAACTAATACAGAAGTTCAGCAGGGTGGCAGGATACAAAATAAATGTACAAAAATCAGTGGCCTTCCTATATGCCCGGAATGAAAGAAGGGAAAAAGCCCTGAGAGAAACAATCTCATTTACTATAGCCCCCCCAAAAATAAAATATCTCCGTATAAACCTAACCAGGGAAGTAGAGACCTTTACAATGAAAACTTTAAAACCCTAAAGAAAGAAATTACAGAAGACACCAGAAGGTGGAACATCCTCCCATGTTCCTGGCTTGGCAGAATCAACATTGTAAAAATGACCATCCTACCAAGGGCAATATTCAGATTCAATGCTATACCAATTAAAATCCCAAAGCAATTCTTTAAAGAAGTTGACCAAACAATCTCACAATTCATATGGAGGCACAGATGTCCAATGATAGCAAAAACAATCCTGAGTAACAAAAACACTGCTGGAGGTATGACCATACCAAACTTTAGTCTATACTACAAATTCATAGTTGTAAAAACAGCCTGGTATTGGCTCCAAAGTAGACACATAGATCAATGGATAAGGGTTGCAGTCCCAGATTTAAGCCCACACAACTACAGCCATTTGATCTTTGACACAGGGGACCAAAAAATCCACTGGAAAAAGAACAGCAGGGGAAAAAGAACAGCAGGAGAGCAGGGGGATGGGGGGATGAAGGGAGGGAAGGGACCGGTGTACCTGTTAAGTTTGTATGAGCAGAATTAAAAAAAAAGAAAATGCAGGTGTGTAAATCAGCTCATTATTTCCCTTTCTTATCTACAGAATTCAAGGAATGGGCATAGCACTTCTTTAAGACACAAACAATAATCAAAACATATTCTTGGCAGAATATTCACTTATTTCAAGGTTAATAAGCAAGATTGTATTCTTAACCTCACTACTCATGGCTCAAAAGTCTTCAAGGTGGAATTGCTCAGGCTCCCACAAATATGGGAACATGTCCTTATGTCCCACAGAAACCAGAAGATCCACCAAGCATATTCATGACACAATCAAAATGCACCAGCATTGAGATTTCATGTTCTGGCCATGTGATTTATAACAGTCATCAGTAAATATGCTCCCTACCTGCCTGCTACTTGAATATTGCTTCTCTAGTGGACATCCAGAACTGGGAAAATGAATACAGATATTTAACAGTGTAGATTCAGGTATACACACTCTCTCACAGACCCCCCCCCCCACACACATGCACACACACACACACACACACACACACACACACACACACACACACCACAGTAAGAGAAGTGGAGTTGGAATTACAATGAACAATGGCAGTTGGACTTAGTGTTGGTTCAAAGACAGTGGCTAGTAATTTAAGAAAACTGTCGATCTCTCTGTTTGTCCAATAATGAGTTCCTCTGTTGCAAGGTCACAAAAAACATTCCAGAAGAAATGTTAAATTCTATGTTTTTGTGTGTTTGTACATTTATATGTTCTGCGTTTACATGTTTTGTGTCTTGTGTTTCAACATAAATTTCTGTGGCCACTTCAATTTTTTTCATTTCTTTTCTTTTTTTTATACATTTTTATTATTATTTCCGCTCATACAAACTTAATAGGTACACCAGTTCCCTCCCTCCCTCCTCCTCCCCACGAACCCCCTGCTCCCCCTCCCCTCACCCCTCCCTCCCCATCCCTTAGGGCCTCCCACCCCAATTCCCAGAGAGTCCTTTATTGAGCATACCTGACTCTCCTCTGGTCCCTCCTCTCCGATGACATACAAGGACCCAGTGGCATTCCCCGAAACGCTTTCCCGTGTTCCCCTTAAGCATAGGAACATAACTGTGGCTGTCAATCCCTTGCCTCCAAGGATCTTGGTGCCTTTAGCAGATGCTAGACTTTGTGAGCAATAGTATGTTGGACATTGCACAGGGCATGCAAAGTCCAATTATGATTACTTCGGCCCTAACTTGTGTGGAATATCTTGCAAATCATTGCTCCTCCCATCATTTTGCTCTTACAATCTTATGGCCCCCTCTTCCGCAAATGACCCTGAGCTTCAGGATGGAGAGAGATTAGTCTGGTCTAGTTCTAGGTGGTTGATATAGAGTCTCTGAAGTTCTGGATTGTGGTTTGTTGATTTTCTTTTGCAATTTTGCTGCTCCTGCAATGCCCTTCACTCCATCCTGCTGGGCACTGTATGTCACCCCCTGGCCAGAGACAAAAAGCTGTTAAACTGGAGTCTTATTATAAGAGCACATTCAAGAGTAGATGTAATAAAAGTAGGAAACCTCAGTGAGGGAGGGGTCAATCACCCATTTGCAAAATGGTTACTTTTTATCTGCCACACTATATTCCCTCCCTTTCTGGTGAGTTCATACCCCCTCAGTTGAAAATGATCAGGAACGAACTTCTGTGAACTTAACCAGGTGTCACATTACTTACTTGCAGTCTTTGATGGAGGCCTATGTTCTCTGCTGTAACATGGTCACTTCTCTCCTTGTTTCTGGTGTGGCCCTCCTACCCCATCCCTCCTGTTCATAATCCTTGTAATTACTGTAGGTATTACATAGATTTACCATTGAGTATCTCAAGGTGGGCTGGGTGGGTTTAGTACTAGGAGCCACCTATTAGGGAGGACATATGGCGCTTAACTTTCTGGGTTTGGGATACTTCACTTAATATAATTGTTTCTAATGACATCCATTTCCCAGCAAATTCCAGTACTTCATCATCTTTGATGGATGAGTAGTACTCCATTGTATAGATGTACCACAATTTCCTTATCCACTCGTCAACTGTTGGACATTTGGGTTGATTCCATGACTTTGCTATTGTAAACAACGCTGCTATGAACATGGTCGTGCTTGTGCTATCGAGGTGAACCTCTGCTGTATGGGGGGTTATTCCCAAAAGTGGAATAGCAGGGTCATATGGCATTTAAATCTTTAATTTCTTTAAGAATCTCCAGACGGCTTGCCAGAGTGGTTGTATGAGCCTGCATTCCCACCAGCAATGTAGGAGAGTGCCCCTCTCTCCACATCCTCTCCAGCATTTGTTGTTGTTTGTATTGTGGATTTTTGCCATGCTGACTGGGGTGAGATGATATCTCAGGGAAGTTTTGATTTGCATTTCCCTGATGGCTAAGGAAGTGGAGCATTTTTAAAGATATTTGTTGGACATTTTAATTTCATCCCTGGTAAAGTTTCTTTTAAGTTCCAGGGCCCATTTTTTAATTGGGCCATTGCTTTCCTTGGTGTTTAGTTTTCTAAGTTCTTTGTGCAGTCTGGACAGTAGAGCTCTATCAGATATGTGGTTAGTAAAGATTTTCTCCCATTCTGTGGGTTGCCTTTGAGCTCATGTTACAATCTCTTTATCTGAACAGAAGCTCTTTAATTTCACAAGACCCTATCTGTTGAGAGTTGGTAGCAGTGACTGTGCCATTGGATGTCTGTTAAGGAAATGTTGGCCTAGCCCAATCAGCTCTAGGGAGTTCCCTATCCTTTCAACTGTGATTTTTATAGTCTCTGGCCTGATATCAAGGTCCTTGATCCATTTGGAATTAAGTCTTGTACATGGTGACAAGTATGGGTCCAGCTTTAATCTTCTGCATGTGGAGATCCAGTTTTGCCAGCACCATTTGTTGAAGATGCTGTTCTTTTTCCATTGGATTCTTTGGGTCCCTTTGTCAAAGACCAAATGGCTGTAATTTTGTGGGCTTATATCTGGGTCTTCAATCCTTATCCATTGTTTTGTGTGTCTATTTTGGAGCCAGTACGAGGCTGTTTTTATAACTATGGATTTGTAGTATAGACTAAGGTTTGGTATGGTGATACCTCCAGCTGTGTTTTTGTTACCAGGATTTTCTTTGCTATCCTGGGTCTTTTGTGCCTCCATATGAATTTCGAGATGGTTTGGTCAACTTCTTTAAAGAATTGCTTTGGAATTTTAATTGGTATAGCATTGAATTTGTATATTGCCTTTGGTAGGATGGTCATTTTTATGATATTGATTCTGCCAATCCAGGAACATGGAAGGTGTTTCCACCTTCTGGTGTCTTCTGCAATTTCTTTCTTTAGGGTTTTAAAGTTTTCATTGTAAAGGTCTTTTACCTCCTTTACAGGCACAGGTCCACCAACAAGGAACACAGAAGGCACCAGAATATTACTGTCCATCCAGGTCAAGAGTGAAGTAAACACTTAGCACTGTGTAAACTAACAGGACCCCTAGGTAGTCCTGAGAAGCCCATAACGAATCTACCAATCAAGATGTAGACATTCATTTTATTTTCATAAAAGTGTTAATAGACAGACTGTATTGCACTGAAGATCGACTGTGGGATATGCCAGAAGTTCACAGAATTGTGGTACCACACCCTCCATAGTTAAAAAAGAAACCCACTTTGGGGAATCAGTAGATCAGATGCTTTGCTAGGTTCCTCCATTCCCTATGATTCTGAGGTTTCCACTGGACAAAGTTGCCCAGTAGTAGTCCTTTCCCTGGTGAACCATGAGAGTCAGCAAAGTTCTACGTGAAAGATCCTTTGATGCACAGGTAGGAATGGGATTCCTCCTTTTCCATGCTTATTCACTTCTGCTCACAGGTATCATTGGCACAGTTTCTGGATACTGACAAATCTAAATATGAGAACGTGGATCATCTGAAACCATGTAAAAGCTGGGTCAGCATGTTGCCCACTTGTAATGTTAACACTTGTGGAATGTCTAGACACAGAGTCCCTGGAGCAAGCTGGAAGGCATCACATAGCTGAAACAATCCCCAGGACAGTGGTAGCTCTTGCTTCAATATAGAAAGTGGATAGTAACTGAGAAACACATCCAATATCAACCTCAAGCCTCCATGTGCACACACAAACACATACATGTAACCTATTTGTGAGAATGCACATGCACACATATATGCATATGCATATGCACATGCGTGCATGCACGAACACACACACACACACACACACACACACACACACACACACACACGGAAGAAAAGCAGTGTCATGTCAGATCACATTTGTGGCCTAGACTCTTATAGTCAGGTTGAAGTTAAGTTCCTCCAATAAAGTGAGCAGGTGCATTCTTTGGTGTCCTATGGCTCATATACAGTGGTGGCAGGGTCAAACTTGTAGGATAGTCTCTATGTAAACACCAGTTATAGCAAGATGAAGCACTGATAGTTAAGGATAAGTAAATCTCACAGACTTGATTTGGGCACCAAAGTAGATGTTGCTCTCTTCAGAATTACTTTCATTGCTCAAATGATCCCAGCTGCTGAAGCAGGCCTTCTGTGCGAGTGGCTGGCCCGCTGGGACATGCCCGTGACTGACTCGGCCACTTCCAGGCTTTAAGCTTGCCTTGTTCCTCAGAGCTCAGCTCTGGAGATTAGAAATGTCACTCCTACATCTTCATAGCAACAGTTTCTAGCACAAGGCACCTTTACTTGTGTGTCCATGTGAGGTCCTCTTTCTACCACCTCAATTCAGGAACTAAATATCTAAGAAATCCCAGGCTGGTGTTGAAACATACCAAGCTTTATCCAAACCACTTGTCCATATATACCTACCCTGGGATAGGCCCACTAAAAATGATTAGATTTTTCCCCCATCAATTAGAAAATCTCATGGCTTTATGTATCTACTAATTCTTTAGAAATGTGCTCAGAATTGAAGCCTTAAACTGTCAAATTGACATCTGTTTGCTGACTACCAAGTTTCCTAAAAATTATTATGGTGATATATGAGGGCAAAAGCAGATCAAATGATGAAATTTGATGTCAGAAGGCATGTTTAATTTCTTAGTATTTTTATGAGATGGGTCAAAGGATTATCTGTTGGATTGGAAGAGGAAGAATTTGCAACCATGATTTTTGGGTGATAAGGGTCAAGACCAGGGTGCTACTTTCTGTCAGGATATCCCATGAATGAGAAATTTTTGTCAAAAAAGCATTGTACCCGAGAATTCTTTGAGTCTTTCAAAAGCATCTTTGAAGACGCTTACAGGAAAATGGACACTGCTCAGGGTCACTGGAGTTGAACTTTTATAATAACTCTGAGAGTATTTCTGGGAACCTTAGCCATCACAGCTGAAGTTCAGTCAATGTGGTGTTATCAGTTCTGGAAATGATAAGTGAAATAATGAGATTTTGGCTGGATGTTGGTAATGTTGATGAGAGAGGAGAGAGAGAGAGAGTGAGAGAGAATGAATAAAAGTTGAATTTACTATCTAAGCCAGTAAAGAATTACGATGCCCATGCCATGCAAAATTTAGACAATAATGGGGCTAGTTTATGGCCCTCATTTAGTCCATTAATAGACTTATGGAGCTAGGTAGTGGTCAGAAAGTGAGGCATAGAGAGAGACTAGAGAAATATAGAGCCTTGTGGATTGGCCAAACTACTTTTGCAAGCTTGGTTAAGATCTGGAAGTGGGTTAAGCATCCTTCAAGGATTCACCCAAGCCAGGAGAGAACCTCCAATATCACACAATCCAGAGGTCTAGACTGAGATTAATATGGAGACAGAAGACTCTCAGGATCCAGGAGTCACCAAGGATAAGAAGTATTATAGAAAGCTAGAAAATAAGGGGACACACACACACACACACACACACACACACACACACACAGAGAGAGAGAAAAAGAGAGAGAGAGAGAGAGAGAAAGATATATATATATATATATATATATATATATATATATATATATATATATATAAAGATTAATGTCAACAGCAAAAAGTGAGTTTTTTTCACATGAGATAGTGGCCCCTCCACAATTCAGAAGGTTGAAGTGACTTTGATTTAGACAGGGGGAGTACCTTTGTGCAATTTTTGATCAACATTTTTTAACTTAGAATTGGGGGAAAATGAAGTAACATGTCCTTTCTGGTTGCTTTTTGCCTATAACCCTGATCTCTATATATATTGTGAAGCTGCTGGGAGCCAGAGGTTTCCTTTCAGCTTAAATATGGCTGTTCTGTCCTAATTTTATAGTGTTGTAGAATTTTTGAAGTTATTCATCTGGACTGAAAGGAAAGGCTTGTATTGTACCTCAATCATAACCTTCATGCAGTCTAAGGGTTAATTCTATCTGAAAGGTAGAAACCTTCCTCTTTACAATAAATGTTAGATATATTTTCAGAAAGGAAGACAAAATAAAGTCAACCAATAGCACAAAGGGTTAAAGGGATTAAAAAAACCCACAAACAAAGCAAAACTTATAGCCAAGTGAGTTAAAGGTAGAGGAAAATTAGTTGTTAGCCAAATACAGGACACTTACTTTGATAACATGGATATAAAGAAAAATTGTTTACCCTCTTTAGATGTTGGTTTTGTAGCTAATCAAAGGACATGTTGCATCTCCTTAAGCCATTGTGAGTACTGTTTGTTTTTTAGTTGCAGATAAGTCTTACAAATAACACTATTGCCCCACAGAATAAACAAATCTTAAGGCCAGTGGAAATAAGAGCTCTAGAGAGCTTACCACTGGAGACGCTAAAGAACACAGGGTCTCAGCGCTTTGATTACAAGGTAATCCTCCCTGCAGCAAGGGAGGCTGTCTTTGGATCCGTGTTTCTGTCAACTGGCAACAATGGGTGAGATTGTTCAGGTTACAATGATGCTACTGCTAGTGGAGTTTGAAGTGCAGCTGTGTGGCTTCAGTTTCTGATTGTCCTTCTCTGCTTGGTGGGATCCTCCTAAGTAAAAGAGCTCTTGACTTCCTCATTGTTCCTTAGAGATCACTAGTTTTTTTCCTCTAACAGAGATTACATTCTGTGCCCTTTCTGACTAATAGGGCTTTTATCATTAATGTATGTACGTTATGAGAATTTGTTACATGCAACCTTTACTGGGCACCAATTTAGTTTGGTAAACTTCTGGTTTGGTAATTGGGCCCCTGAGTCCTAATACAACTTCAATATTTGTGTTTAAACCTTTGTTTTTTCTTTATTCCTTCCACTTAGAGGATTATCACCCCTAGTACTCCAGCATACTACAGGTGACTATCTGAGGGGATTTTATTATTACTATTATTATTATTTAGAGAGGGAGAGATTTATAAGAACAAGGTATACAATGTTTTAAGTTTATTTTGAAAGTAGTACTCTATTATTTCTAGAACTCAGGATTTATTTTAACAAACATTTAATTGTGAGTCCTAGAGAATAAATGACTAAACAGTACCAATACTGATATTTAAATTCCAGTCTGTCATACCCTTCTCTCATCATTTAGTGCTACATTTATATAATTAAGTTCAACTGGAAAAAGGGAAAATATCTATTTTGATTTTGAACATAATTTCCTGTGATTCTTCCTTCATTTGAACTCTTCAACTATGATTACAATGTAAAATTCACGATGTCTGGTTAAATCTTATTATGTTTTAGTTTTCATTCTTTTAAGTCAAGTTCTCACATAGTATAGATAAGCTTCAAACTAGACATGAATCTGAAAATAGCTTTGACCTTATTCATTTGCTAGGGAAATTCCCTATAACTATGCTACACACAGAGCCCCAAAATTTAATTTTAGATGAAGTGTGAATAATTTATTTTTCCAATGTTTTATTTTATTACTTATTCCTTGAAAGAGTATGTAGAGAGAGACAGAACATGCATGCCATGGGGCCTGAGTAGTGGTCAGAGAACAACTTTCAGGAGTCAGTTTTCCCCTTCTCCCCTGTGGGCTCTGGGGGATGGATCACGGGTCTCCAGATTTGAGAGCAGGTGCCTTATCTACTGAGCTAAATCTTGCTGGCTCTATTTGTTTTCTGAAGGATTTCACCACTATAGTTCAATTTATCCTGGAATTCACTATGTAGCCTAAGATGGTCTGACACTTTTGGCAAACCACCTACCCCAGCTTCCCAAATGCCGGGTTTGCAGGCAGGAGTTACCATGCCCAGCAACAATCTTAATATAAACATATTCCAAAAGTTGCATGCGACATAGGTTAGAAATTTATCATGATTTGTTATTATTGTTATTGTTACTATTATTATATATTGCACTTCAATTTCTGTATTCTCACTTGCCAGGATGGTAAACTCACCCCTTCATCGATTGGATCTGAAATCTCTATTCCATATTAGGCCTCACCTTTCTGGAGTGGGTGGTGCTGGGGGAGGGGTAAATAGCTTAGATTGAAAATGAGAGGCTTATTTCTTCTTAAATAATCTCTTGTCTTTGGCTTTATTTTTCTTTGTCTTTGTTTGAACTTGGTCATGATGATTTTAGTTTAGGAGCCCAGGGATTAGACGGAGGTCAAGCAGTTGCCTTTATCATGCTGCAAAATGAAGGGATTTTTATTTTTGACGCCATATCTCCTTCCTCATCAAAGAAGCAGCTTTGCCATTATTTTCATAGAAAGCTTTGTTTCACCCTGTATTGTGGTTGTGATGTCCCATCTCGAGACACTCCTGGTCCTTAGCCTATATTGCCCCACAACTATATAACTCCTCAGAGTCATCCCAGTAGGACCGCTAGGGCAATGGGACATCAGTATAATGCTCTCATTACATTGCAGTCTGTCTGAGTGTACTGCCTTTTGCTTTATGAAGCCTCTTTTCCAGATGAGCCTCTGCATAGTTCCCACTGGGAGTTTCTCACACTCTACCTGAGTAACATCCCTGGTGTCTGTCCAGGTTCCTCAAGGTAGACTGAAACAAGAGATCTGGAGGATATATTGGCTTTGTAGCCTACTGTCATTTCAGTTACACATGTACAGACACCCTGGAATGTCGCAATCTGTAAGGTAATATGAGAACTCCAGTCTCTAGTTATTTCTTACCTTGATTCATGCATGAAGTTAGCAGGCTACTCTAGTTGCTTGCTCTAGAGATATTCTTCTGTTGCTGACTTACCTTTGCTTTTTGGCTTCCATTGTTTTCAAAATCATGTAAAGCCTGCATATCCACGACTATTGTAATAAGACATCAGGACACATCTTCCCTGAGTGAAGATCCATTTCATGAACTTTGACCATCAAGCAGCCTGAAATTGGGTCCACACATTTACTTTGACCTTTAATATTAGATAAAATATAATTAGATAATAAATAATTTTAAATAAAAAACTGTAAAAACCTCTTGATTTAATATTGTGGACCTGTGGGAAAGGTTGCCTGATACATTCCTAAAAGTAAACAGTGGCCAGTGTGCCGTTTGCAAATTGCTTTTCCATAGAGACTGTGAATCTTCTCAGCCCACCATTGTAACAGATCTCTGGCATTATGCCATAAGGGAAAAAATAAAGTGCTATAAATTATTTTATATATAAATTATCTTTCCTTATCTACGTGTTAAGCTAGAGTATACCTTCATTGGAAAATCAGAATTTAATTGGAAAAATTTTCTATTCTTCCATAGGTTCTTTGGTTTCAAAATCCCGTTATACGTCTGGAGTCATTCAGGACTTCACTACACTGACACCAGAAACTTTGTCAAATGCAGACGCTTTGTTGAATCTGATCAACGACCACGCCCCAGAACGCCAGGATTCCAATGCATAGCACTGAGAAGTGGGTGCGTGGGATTTTTTAAGGCAGAAACCACATCTTAAGCAAGAAGCAGGAAGCAAATAATTTTTACAGGATCTGGACTTTAGCAGTTATGCATAACTGGGACTTTCCCAACATTGGGTGTTTGATTAATCCATAATTGATTAACCTGTGATCCCAGGGATGTTTCAGGGAGACTCAACTCTAATTGTTTTTCCCAGAATAGCAATACAGTGAGGACAAGTGCATGAAGCCACCTATAATTTAGAAGGTTGGTGTCTTTTTTTTTTTTTTTTTGGCCTTTAGGGTTTTTTTTCCATTTTTATTTATTTTTTCTACTTTTACAAGAATATTAAGTATTCATTCCAGCTCCCGCCCTGTCTCCTCCCTCCCGTCTGCTCCCTTCCCTTCACCTTCCCTTCCCATTCTGCCATATTCTTCCACTTGTATGCTTTTATGGACTTCAGGTTTCACTCTGGCTTTCTACTGCTATAGGGGCTCATCCTCTGTAGTATAACAAGTTACCTCTCTTCAGGCCACTGCACTGATATGTGCATTTCCTTTTACTCATCCAACTTTAGACCCAGAGTTCCCATTCTGTGTGTATAATAACAGCTACCTGCAGAGCAATTTGATGTACTGCCTTCCTATCTATAGTTTTATTGGCTGTCTTCTCTACTGATCTATGTACTTCCCTTTTTTTAGATTCCTGTCCTAGCTTATTGTAATAGGAACAAGCGGGTCTTGAGTCCAATCAGTAAGCTGTTTGTTGTCTCCTTGGTGCTCAAAATTATACCAGAATTAACAAGAATGTCGGCCTTCCTTATGGTGTCTATTTTTTAACTTGGCTACAATAATCCCTGTATCTTTCTCACTGGAAAAAATGTGTTTTTATTACCGGAAAAAATGTTGGTTTCAATATAAAGCAAACAAGGGCTCTAAGAACTTGAAATCTAATTGTCTAATAACTGTCTCCAGGAAAAGATAGAGATGGCATCCAAAGGTGTGTGGTTAATTCTACTGCTGAGCTGGAGCACATGCTATGAAGCTGCAGATGGTAAGTACAGTCATGTCACAACTATCATTCGCCCCACCCCTAAAGGTATTATTTAGATATTGCTAGAAAGAAACATAAGTAATGAGAATCAAAAAACAATGAGAAATAGCAAGGGATCTAGAATTTTGAAAAATAGTCAGTTGTAAATAGCTGTGGGTTAGTCTTGAATTATTGATTATAGCCTAAATTTGCCAATTTGGGTACATGGTGAATATACTGTGCTTAAAGCACCTGACTTGTAATTATAGCTATGAGCAGAACTACCAAACGTTAATGCACTGATTTCCTGCTTGAACATATCATAAATACTCATTGGCAAAGAAGTGAATGCTTACTTAGAAAGATAGCTTCTGCACCCTCATTGACTAAGCAATGAGTACAAAGTAACATTTCAACGAAAAGGTAGACTAACAATAAAGATAGCAGAGGAAAAGAAGCATTTAAAACTTCTGAGAATAAATATCAGGGAATATCAGATGTGCAAGAAGTGTGACATAGGGTCCTCTGGTTTAGGTGATTTGTTCTATTTATGAATAAAATGAGGATGAGAAATTACTCAAGTCACCCTGGGCAGACTAGGTGCTGCTCTGTTGGGCTCCTAGTTCTGTGTACCTTACTCCCACCCATATAGCTTTGCTGAGGCTTGCAGGGGAGCTGTGAACTTTTCTTCTTTGATCAATGTTTTTGTTGAGAAAAGAGGTCACTGGGGGATTATAGAATGCCTTTACTATATTAGATGCATTTTACCTAAGGGAAGTACTATGACAAGGAAGTCTGAAGAGATGAAAGGATTCTTTGGCACTATACTGCTCCTTGAAATCTGTGATCCTCCTTAACATACCCTTGTATTCTGTTGCTTTATGTGAGCCCCAAGACAGCTGGTCTCCTTTAACTCATGGCAATCCTCCTGCCTCAGAACTAAATACTGGTACTATAAGCAAGTGCCACCATACCTTGCTTATGCTGCCATTATTTAAAAGGAGAAATAATTGAACTCATTGAAATAGAGGAAACCATACAATGTTTTTATTATTCTTAAGCTTCAATGCCCTTTTGACTGTCTTTTAAAAATCCCAGAAATATCCTTTGGGTGTGTTTGCATAGGCGTGTGCAGAGAGGTTTAACTGAGGAAGGAATTCCCACACTAAATGTGGTTAGTGACATCTCACAGCAGGGATGTCTGAACACAATGAAGAAGGAAATGTGAGCTGAGCACCAGCATTCCTCTCTCTCTATTTCCTGTTTGAGGACATAATGTGAGAGATATGCTTCCGTTTTGCTGCTGCACCTTCACTGCTATCATGGATTACATACTCTCAAACTATGAATGAAAACTGTCCTTCTCTGAGTTCTCTCTTTCAGCTCTTTTGGCACAACAATGAAAAAAGAACTAACAAACTCTTCTTCTATTTCTTAGCTCAGTTAGTGCTTTTCCAATATTCCTGGATTCAATAACACACATAACGTATCTAACGATGCAAGAAGCATCATGTTCCCAGTCAGAACTGGGGCAGCCATACAAGGTGGTGGGGACTGAGTAGGTCATAAGATGAACTGAGAAACCAGGGTGATAAGCATCAAGGGCTGAGGATGTAGTTCAGTGGGTGGAGTGATTGTCTGGCATATATGGATCCCTAGGCTCACACCCAACATTTTGTAAACCAGTGGGATGATGAATGCCTGAGATTCCTGCACTCAGGAATCAGAGGCAGGAAGGACAAAAGCTTAATGTCCTTCTCAGCTACATAGCAAGTTCAAGCATATCCTGAGCTAAAACCACAATCTTAGATTAGAAGAACATAAGAGTAAAATAATAAAGTGAAAAAGGACAGGGAGCTTCTCTGAGACGATTGAGGACCTCCTGAACAAATATACACAAACAATGAAATCAGCAATTTAGGGCAGCAAAAGTGTTATCTGGAAAAAAGGTTACAAGTGTTAAATTTTAACCATGAAGCAGGTCCATTCTCAAAATGACTTTTATCTAAACCAATTCATTCAAGGAGGTCTGGATTCATAGATTATGTCACATCTAGGCACAGACTATTTTTCCTAGCCTGCACATTATGTTTTTTTATTAATATATTTTTATTATTATTTCAGCTCATACAAACTTAATAGGTACACCAGGTCCCTCCCTACCTCCTCCTCCCCCCGTACCCCTTGCTCCTCCTCCCCATCCCCCTCCCCTCCAATCCCCCAGTGCCTCATGCCCCAATTCCCAGAGAGTCCTTTCTTGTGCATGCCTGATTTTCCTCTAGGCCCTCCTCTCCGATGACATACAAGGACCCAGTGGCCTTTCCCTGAACCCTTTCCCGTGTTCCCCTTAGGTATAGGAACACTGCTGTGGCTACCAATCCCTTGCATTCAAGGATCTTGGTGCCTTTAGCAGATGCTAGACTTTGTGGGGTCAGTAGTGTGTTGGACAATGCGCAGGGCATGTAAAGTCCAATTATGCTTGCTTCGGCCCTAACTTGTATGGAGTATCTTACATATCATTGCTCCTCCCATCCTTTTGCTCTTACACTCTTACTACCCCTTCTTCCCCAAATTTCCCTGAGCTTCAGGATGGGGAGAGATTAAGCTGGCCTAGTTCTAGGTGGTTGATATAGAGTTTCTGAAGTTCTGGATTGTAGTTTGTTGATTTCTTTTGCAGTTTTGCTGCTCCTGCAATGCCCTTCACTCCATCCTGGTGGGCATTGTATGTTATCCCCTGGCCAGAGACAAAAAGCTGTTAAACTAGAGTCTTGTGATAAAAGCACATTCAAAGGTAGATGTAATAAAAGTGGGAAACCACAGTGAGGGAGTGGTCTATTACCCATTTGCACAATGGTTACTTTTTATCTGCCAGACTATATGCCCTCCTCTTCTGGTGAGATCATACCCCCTCAGTAGTAAATGATCAGGAACAAAAGTCTGTGAAGTTAATCAGATGTCTCATTACTTATTTGAGTCCTTGATGGAGGCCTATTTTCTCTGCTGTAACATGGTCCCTTCTCTCCTTGTTTCTGGTGTGGCCCTCCTACCCCATCCCTCCTGTTCATAATCCTTGCAATTACTGTCTCTAGGTGGGCTGGGTGGGTTTGGTACTAGGAGCCACCTAGTAGGGAGTACATACGGTGCTTAATTTTCTGGGTCTGGGATACTTCACTTAATATAATTGTTTCTAATGACATCCATTTCCCGGCAAATTCCAGTAATTCATCATTTTTGATGGCTGAGTAGTACTCCATTGTATAGATGTACCACTTTTCCTTATACACTCGTCAACTGTTGGACATTTGGGTTGATTCCCTGACTTTGCTATTGTAAACAGTGCTGTTATGAACATGGTTGTGCTCGTGCTATAGAGGTGAACCTCTGCTGTATGGGGAGTTATTCCCAAAAGTGGAATAGCAGGGTCATATGGCATTTCAATCTTTAATTTCTTAAGAATCCCCAGACGGCTCGCCAGAGTGGCTGTATGAGCCTGCATTCCCACCAGCAATGTAGCAGAGTTCCCCTCTCTCCACATCTTCTCCAGCATTTATTGTTTGTATTGTGGATTTTTGCCATTCTGACCGGGGTGAGATGACATCTCAGGGAAGTTTTGATTTGCATTTCCCTGATGGCTAAGAAAGTGGAGCATTTTTTAAGATATTTGTTAGACATTTTAATTTCTTCCCTGGTAAAGTTTCTTTTAAGTTCCAGGGCCCGTTTTTTAATTGTGCCATTGGATTCCTTCATGTTTAGTTTTCAAAGTTCTTTGTGCACTCTGGACAGCAGAGCTCTATCAGATGTGTGTTTAGTGAAGATTTTCTCCCATTCTGTGGGTTGCCTTTGAGCTCATGTTACAATCTCTTAATCTGAACAGAAGCTCTTTAATTTCACAAGATCCCAACTGTCGAGAGTTGATAGCAGTGATTGTGCCATTGGATGTCTGTTTAGCAACTGTTGGCCTAGCCCAATCAACTCAGAGAGTTCCCTACCCTTTAAACTATGCTTTTTATAGTCTCTGGCCTTATATCGAAGTCCTTGATCCATTTGGAATTAAGTCTTGTACATGGTGACAAGCACCGATCCAGCTTTAATCTTCTGCATGTGGAGATCCAGTTTTGCCAGCACCATTTGTTGAAGATGCTGTTCTTTTTCCATTGGATTTTTTGGGCCCCTTTGTCAAAGACCAAATAGCTGTAATTTTGTGGGCTTATATCTGGGTCTTCAATCCTTATCCATTGATCTGTGTGTCTATTTTGGAGCCAGTACCAGGTTGTCTTTATAACTATGGATTTGTAGTATAAACTTAGGTTTGGTATGGTAATATCTCCAGCAGTGTTTTTGTTACTCAGGATTGTCTTTGCTATCCTGGGTCTTTTGTGCCTCCATATGAACTTTGAGATTGTTTGGTCAACTTCTTTGAAGAATTGCTTTGGGATTTTGATTGGTGTAGCATTGAATCTGTATATTGCCTTTGGTAGGATGGTCATTTTTACGATGTTGATTCTGCCAATCCAGGAACAAGGGAGGTCTTTCCACCTTCTGGTGTCTTCTGCAATTTCTCTCTTTAGGGTTTTAAAGTTTTCATCATAAAGGTCCCTTACTTCTTTGATTAAGTTTATACCAAGGTATTTCATTTTTTTAGGGGCTATAGTAAATGGGATTGTTTCTCTCAAGGCTTTTTCACTTCTTTCATTCTGGGCATATAGGAAGGCCTCTGATTTTTGCACATTTATTTTGTATCCTGCCACCCTGCTGAACTTCTCAATTAGTTCCAGGAGCTTCCTGGTGGAGATTTTGGGATCACTCAGGTATAAGATCATGTCATCTGCAAATAGGGATAGCTTCACTTCTTCCTTGCTGATTTGAATCCCTCTTATGTCCTTTTCTTGTCTTATGGCTTCGGCTAAGACTTCAAGTCCGATATTGAATAGAAGTGGTGAGAGTGGACAGCCTTGTCTGGTTCCTGATCAAAATGGGAATGCTTCCAATTGTTCCCCATTGAGCATAATCCTTGCTGTGGGCTTGTTGTATACAGCTTTTATTATATTGATAAAGGTTCCTTCCATTCTCACTGTCTCTAGTGTTTTGATCATAAAAGGCTGTTGGATCTTGTCAAAGGCTTTTTCTGCACCTATCGAGAGTATCATGTGGTCTTGGACTTTGGACTGGTTTACATGATGAATTACATTTATTGATTTGCGTATGTTGAACCAACCTTGTGTGCCGGGGATGAAGCCTACTTGGTCCCCGTGAATGATCTTTTGAATATGTTTTTGAATCATATTTGCTAAGACGTTGTTGAGAATCTTTGCGTCTGTGTTTATCAGAGAGATCCGCCTATAGTTTTCTTTTTTAAGTGAATTTTTATTGGGTTTTGGGATTAAGATGATATTAGTTTCATAGAAGGAATTTGGTAGTGTTCCTTCCTTTGCTATTTGATGGAACAGTTTAAGGAGTATTGGTGTTATTAACTCCTTAAATGTCTGGTTGAACTTGTCCTGAATCCATCTGGCCCAGGACATTTTTTGGTGGGAAGATTCGAGTTTACTTCTTCTATTTCTTTATAGGTTATAGGACTATTCAAATAATTCATAGTTTCCTGATTCAATTTAGGTAAGTTGTGTTTACTTATTCTCGATTCTTAATCTTGATTTCAGATATTTCTCCCCTTATTTTGCTAATCTCCTCTCTTCTACTAATTTTGGGATCAGATTGCTCTAGTTTCTCTAAATGTTTAAGCTGTATTGTTGTTTATTTCTGACGTTTCCATTTTTTTGATGTAGGCATTAAGAGCTATGAACTTACCTCTTAGGACAGCTTTCATTGTGTCCCAGAGATTTTGGTAAGTTGTATTTTCATTATCGTTAGCTTTCAGGAAGTCTTGAATTTCCTTTTTAATTTCTTCCTGAATCGAGTTCTCATTCAGCATCATATTGTTAAATTTCCAGGAGTTAGTGTATTTTCTCTTGTTTGTTTTGTTGTGGATGTCCAGCTTTAGGCCGTGGTGGTCTGATAGGGCACAGGTTAGAATTTCAACTTTTTTGTATATGTGTAGATTTATTTTGTGGCCCACTATGTGATCTGTTTTTAGAAAGTTCCGTGTGCTGCTGAGAAAAATGTGTATTCTTTGGTGTGTTGGTGAAAAGTTCGATAGAGATCTGTAAAGTCCATTTCTTTCAGGGTTTGATTAAGTTCCAAAGTGTCTCTGTTAAGCTTTTGACTTGTTGATCTATCCCATGTTGAGAGGGCGGTGTTGAAGTCCCCAAGAATTATCGTTTGGGGGTTGATTTCTTGCTTTAGAGGATGTAGGGTTTTCTTAATGAATGTGGAGGGGCCCGTATTTGATGCATATATGTTCAGTATTGTGAAGTCTTCCTGGTGAATTGTACCTGTGACTAAAATGTAGTATCCATCTGTGTCTCTTATAATTTTGTTTGGTTTGAAGTCCACTTTGTCTGCACGCATAATTGCTACCCCTGCCTGTTTCCTGGTTCCATTAGCTTGCAAGATTTTGGACCAGCCTTTCATTCTTAGGACGTGCCTATCTTTTGTGATGAGATGAGATTCCTGAAGGCAGCAGATTGTTGGATTGTGGTTTTTAATCCAAGTTTGTAATCTGTGTCTCTTAGTCGGTGAGTTATTACCATTGACATTTAACGTTATAATGGAGAAATTATTTTTAATTCTGGACATTTTTTATGTTTAGTAGATTTTGTAAGCATGTTGTTTGATATTTATGTTTTGGTGGTATTATACTTCCCTTCTGTCCTCCTGGATATGCTTGTTCTTATCTTCAAGCTTGAGTATCATTTCTAGGATTTTTTGAAGGCCTGGTTTGGTAGACATGTATCCCTTCAAATTGTCTTCATGCTGGAAAACTTTTTTTTTCTCCCTCAATCGTGATAGACAGTTTTGCCGGGTATATCAGTCTGGGTTGGCATTTTGCTCATTTAATACTTGAAGTATGTCTCTCCAAGCTCTTCTTGCTTTTACTGTTTCCATTGAGAAGTCATTTATTATTCTAATAAGTTTACCTTTAAAGGTGACTTGCTTTTTCTCTCTTGAAGCTCTCAGAACCTTTTCTTTGTCTTGAATATGGAGTGTTTTGACTATTATTTGCTGTGGCGATTTTCTATTTTAATCATATCTGTTTGGAATACTAAATGCCTCTTGTATTTCGATAGGCCTCTCATTCTTTAGTTGTGGGAAGTTTTCATTTATGATAGTTTGAAATATTTCCTCAGGTGTGGTATTTTGGGATTCTTGTTTTGGTGTTCCATGAATGCACATGTTAGGCTTCTTCAGGGTGTCCAATATCTCTTGAATGTTCCTCTCCAGTATCTTTTTGGCTTTAACAATCTCTTCCATTGAGCTGGTTAATTCTCCCACTTTGTCTTCAAGATCTGAAATTCTATTTTCTGCCTCATTTGTTCTGCTAATAAGACTCTCTGTTGAGTTTTGGGTTGAAGATAACTTGTCTTTTAGTTCAGCTTTAAACTCTGCCTGAGACTGTTTTAACTGCTCTATGCCTATTTTTGTTTCTTGAACGGTTTTTCTCAACTCCTCCAAGTGCCTGTTGTGTTCCTGTTCAAAGTGGTTGATACAGTTGTTTAACTCTTCTCGGATTTCCTCTTTCATAGTATTAATCATGGTAATGATCATACTTTGAAAGTCGTTATGTTGGGTCTGTCTTTCATGGCTATTTTCTGTGAATTTGTTCTGGTTGGAATACATCATTATGGGATTGATTCTTTCGGTGGGAGCTTGGTCTTCTTGGGTTTTGTTTCTCGTGGATCTGCACTTTGACTTGGGGATTGTTTTTTTCTTTTGTAGGACCATTCAGTTTCTGTGTGTTTTTCACTGAACTGATGTAGTTGGTATTGTTACACTTGCCAGTTATTACTAGTGCTTGCCTTGGATTGGGTATGTTTGTGTATTGTTATTGTTATATCCTAGATGAGGCTACTAGGCTGTTAGTACATCAGTTAAGTCAGGTTAAGTAACTAGGGGGTGAATATTAGTATGGTAGTGCACTTTTATGATTTAATGTCTTGGTGATATGTGAGGGTGAGTGGTGTACTCCCTGGAGTTGTGTGTTTTTGGAGTGGCTGTATGAGGAAGTTGATCTACAGCAATTGATACTAGAAAGGATCAATAAAGTGAAAGAAAAAGAAAGTTTTACTTATCTTTGGGCTGGATGTGAAGAATCTCGCCCATGTGATATAATGATTGTAGTGAAGTCCAGATGTATGGCCTGTGTTCCCTTTGTTCCTTAGAGTTTTGCTTGAGTTTCCTTTGGATTCTATTGAATTCTGAGTAGCAGTGTGTCTTCCGTGGACCACGTGCATAGGTCCCCGGTGGGCCGGAGAGGCAGAGGGTCTGATGTTGATGGCAGAATTCTTCACATGGGACCTGGGGGGCGGGGGAGGCGTGTGGGGGAGGGAGGGAGGATGTGAGGGGCTGGGTTCCGGGGTGGGGCCCAGGCAAAGCTGGAGGTGGCCTGGGTGCTCGCTGGGAGGCGGGGGGCTCCAGGTTAGAGGGCTGGGCTGAGACGGGCTTTCTCACTCACTTTATAGGTTTCTTTTATTATTGTATTTTGGGATAAGGTAATATTAGCTTCGTAGAAACAATTTGGGAGTGTGCCTTCCTTTCCTATTTTATGGAATAGTTTAAGGAGTAAATGGTGTTAGTCGTACAAATGTTTGCTAGAATTCTGCACTGAATCCAACTAGTCCTGAACTTTTCCTTTGGTAGGGAGATTTGTAATTACTTCATTAATTTCATCACTTGATATAGGACTATTGAAATAATTCAATTCATCATGATTTAGTTTTGGTAAGTTGTACAAATCAAGAAATTCATCCTTTTCTTTCTGATTGTCAAATTTGGGGGGTATAAATTTTTGAGTATGACCTTATGATTTTCTGAATTTTCTTGGTGTCAGTTGTAATGATTCCATTTTCATCTCTAATTTTATTGATTTGCGTTTTCTCTCTTTTGGTTTTGGTTAATTTAGCTAAAGGTTTGTCAATCTTGTTGACTATTTCAACTCTTTGGTTGGTTGATTCTGCGTATGGTTTTCTGTATCTCAATTTCAGATATTTCTCCCCTCGTTTTACTAATTTTGGCTCATCTACTGTTTTGGGAATTGTATTGTTCTTATCTCTCTAAATTTTTAAATTACATTGTTAATTTGTTTACTTGTAATGTTTCCTTTTTTGATATTAGTATTTAGTGCTATAAACTTTCATCTTAGGACTGCCTTCATCATGTTTCAGAAATGTGCTGTACTTTCATTTATCAGTTGTTTCTAGGAAAGTTTGAATTTCCCTTTTGACATCTGTCTAAACCCATTCCTTGTCAGGTATCATGTTGTTTAAAGATGATAAACATCTTTTCTTTTTTGTGGATGTCCAGCATTATTCCATGGTGGTCAAATAGGGTACAGAATATTACTTCAATTTTCCTGTATATGTGGAGGTTTGTTTTGTGCCCCAATATGTTGTCTACATTTTAGAAGATGCTATGGGCTGCTGTAGAATCTGAGGGCTGCTGATGTCAATCAGATCCATTTGGGTTACAGTTTGATTAAGTTCTAGTGTATCTCTGTTCAGTCTTTGGTTTGTTGATCTATCTAATAGTGAGAGTGGGATGTTAAGGTTCCCTACTATTATCATTTTTGGGTAGATTTGTCATTTTACATGTTGCAACATGTTTTCAATGATTGTGGCTGAACCTGTAGTAGGTGCGTATATGTTCAATATTGTGAAGTCTTCCTGATGAATTGTTCTTTTGACTAATATGTAGTGTCTTCTGTGTCTTTTATGATTTCTTTTGGTTTGACGTCTATTTTGTCAGATATCACAAATTACTAGTCCTGATTCTTTCCTTTTTCCATTAGCTTGCAGTACCTTTGATCAGCCTTTTGCTCTGAGAATGTGCCTATCTTTCCTGATGAGATGTGTTTCCTGAAGGCAGCAGATTGCTGGGTTGTGATAGTTGATCCACATTTGTAGTCTATTTCTTTTGATTGGAGAGTTAATTCCATTAATATTTAGGATTATAATTGAGAGATACTTGTTGGTTCTTGTTATTTTCTGTGTTCTGTGGTTTTTATGTGTGTATTTTTGCTAGGAATTTGTGGTGGTATTAATTTTTCCACCTCTCCTCTCAGTATGTCCTTTACTTTGAGCTTGACTACTTTTTAAGGCCTGGTTTGGTGTTCTTGTAAGCCTTCAGCATGTCCTTATGCTTTATGATTTTTCTTTCAAACTCAGTCATGACTGATATATATTTTTCTTTTGTTATTACATTTTTTGCCTAGTTATACAAGCCTCTTCTTCTCCTTCCTCCGCTCCTTCATTCTTGTTGTCCCCTATTCCACTCTCCTCATTCCTACTCTTCCCCCTCCCTCTCATCCCTTTTCCTTCCCTCCTGCTTTCTTGGTGCTTCCTGCTTTCTCCCTCTCATCCATCAAACCATCTGTTTATGTGGAAGCTGAATTTTCCTGTGTTGTCTACACTAGTGAGGGTTCAGGTCTCACTGGCATAACTTAGGGACCCGTCTAGGGGGGTCCACTACTATGAGAACTCTATTATGACTGTTTAACCACTTGTGTCTTAGGATACTATTGTCTGAAGCTTTCTCCCTTATGATCTGCACTAGAATCCAGGGGATTGTTGACATGTCAGCCATTGTGCAGGTCAAGCAAGGTCCAATCACATTGTGGCTATATCCTGGCTGCTACAGCCCTGGCTAATGTGGAGTATCTTACATGTCATTGGACCACTCCATATTTAGGCTCTTACAATTTTGCACCCCTCCTTTCTGCAAGGTTTTCTGAGCTTTAGGATGGGGAGACTTTTGGCTGTTCTGGTTGAATAATGGGTGAATAATGTAGGGTCTTTGGTGTTCTGATTTATGGTTTGTTGTTTTTTTCAGTTTTGTTTTTTCTGCACAGTATTTGGCTGCATCCTGACTGGTCATCGAGGTCATCTCCTAACCAAGATTAAAAAAAATTAACAAATATCTTAATATAATAGGCTCCAAGTTAGATGGAAGAGTAGAAATAGGACATAGCAGTGAAAGGGGTCAGTCTCCCATTTGCCAGTTGGTTACCATCTAAATGCCAGTCCATTTAGCTTCCCTGAGTGGGGAGATCAAACCTGCACAGTCCCAAGTGAACAGGTAGGAAAGTGAGAGTGAGTTGCATCAGATGTCTATTTACATGCATTACATGACCATGTCTTAATCTTTCTATTGAAGTGTTTCCTTTTTTTAAAATTTACTTATTTTTCTGCTCATACAAGTGTAATAGGTACCACTGTCCCCTCCCTCCCTCCACCCTTCCCTTGACCTTCTTGCTTCCTCCCCCCTTTATCCTTTCCTTTCCCCTCTCCCTCCCTTTCTCCCAGTGCCTCCTCCCCCCATCTCTGAAGCATTCTTTAATGTGTATATCAAACTTTCCTCTGGGTCCTCTTCTCTGATGAGGTGTAAGGACTCAGTGGCATTTCCTAGAACTCTTTCTTGTATTCCCCTTCAGTATAGGAACACTATTGTGACTGTTAATCCCTTGCTTATAAGGATCCTAGTGACTTTAGTCCATGCTAGACTTTGATGGGTCAATGATTGCGCAGATCATGCAGAGTACTATTACTATTGCTTGGGCATTAACTTGTGTGGAGTATCTTGCATATCTTGACTCCTTCCATCCTTTGGCTCTTACAATCTTACCGCCCCCTCTTCTCCAAATTTCCCTGAGCTTCAGGATGGGGAGAGATTAGGCAGGCCTGATTCCAGGTGGTTGATATAGAGTTTCTGATATTCTGAATTATGGTTTGTTGATTTTTTTTTCAGTTTTGCTGCTCCTGCATTGCCCTTGACTCCATCCTAATGGGTATTGGATGTCACCCCCTGGCCAGAGATAAAAAGCTGTTAAAATAGAGTCTTATTATAAGGATAGATTCAAAAATAGATGGAATAAGAATAAGAGACTGTGGTGAGGGATGGTCAGTCTTCTATTGCAAAATGGTTACCTTCTATCTGCCAGACTATATGCCCTCCCTTTCTGGTAAGATCATACCCCATCAGTTGCAAGTGACCAGGAAGGAAAGTCTGTGAGCTTAACCAGATGTCTCATTACTTACTTGCAGTCCTTGATGGTGGCCTATTATCTCTGCTGTAGCTTGATCCCCTCTCTTCTTGTTTCTGGCGGGGCCTTCCTTCCCCTTCTCTCTTGTTTAAAATCTTTGCAATTACTGTAGGTATTACAGAGATTTATCTTTGAGTGTGTCTCTAAGTGGGTTTGGTACTAGGATCCACTTATTAGGCAGTACATACAGTGCTTAATTTTCTGTATCTGGGGTACTTCACTCAATTTAATTTTTTCTAATTCCATCCATTTCCCGGCACATTGCATTAATTTATCATTTTTGATGGCTGAGTAGTACTCCATTGTATAAATGTACCACATTTTCCTTATCCACTCGTCAACTGTTGGACATTTGGGTTGAGTCCATGACTTTGCTATTGTAAACAGTGCTGCTATGAACATGGTCGTGCTTGTTCCATCAAGGTGAATATTTGCTGCATGGGGGGTTATTCCCAAAAGTGGAATAGCTGGGTCATATGGCATTTCAATCTTTAACTTCTTTAAGAATTGCCAGACAGCTCGCCAGAGTGGTTGTATGAGCCTGCATTCCCACCAACAATGTAGGAGAGTTCCCTTCTCTCCGCATCCTCTCCAGCATTTGGTGTTGTTCATATTGTGGATTTTTGCCATCCTGACCTGGGTGAGATGATATCTCAGGGAGGTTTTGATTTGCATTTCCTTGACAGCTAAGGATGTGAAGCATTTTTTCAGATATTTGTTAGACATTTTAATTTCATCCTTTGTAAAGTTTCTTTTAAGTTCCAAGGCCCATTTTTTAATTGGGCCATTTGTTTCCTTGGTGTCTAGTTTTCTAAGTTTTTGTGCACTCTGTATAATAGAGATCTATCAGATGTATGGCTAATGAACATTTTCTCCCATTCTTTGGGTTGTCTTTGTGCTCGAGTTACAATCTCTTTAACTGAACAGAAGCTCTTTAATTTCATAAGATCCCATCTGTTGAGTGTTGTATTGACTGTGCTATTGGATTTCCAATTAGGAACTGTTGGCCTAGTCCAATCAGCTCCAGGGAGTTCCCTACTCTTTCAACTAAGGTTTTTATAATTTCTGGCCTTATATTGAAGTTCTTGATCCATTTGGAATTAAGTCTTGTACATGGTGACAAGTACGGGTCCAGTTTTAATCTGCATGTGGCTATCCAGTTTTGCCAGCACCATTTGTTGAATATGTTGTTTGTTTTCCATTGGATTTTTTTGGGCCCCTTTGTCAAAGATCAAATGGCTGTAATTGTGTGGGCTTATATCTGGGTCCTCAACCCTTATCCATCGATCTATGTGCCCATGTTTAAGCCAGTACCAGGCTGATTTTATAACTATGGATTTGTAGTATAGACTAAGGTTTGGTATGGTGGTAACTTCAGCAGTGTTTTTGTTACTCAGGATTGTTTTTGCTATCCTTGGACTTTTGTGCCTCCATATGAATTTTGAGATTCTTTGATTAACTTCTTTAAAGAATTGCTTTGGGATTTTAATTGGTATAGCATTGAATCTGTATATTGCCTTTGGTAGGATGGTCATATTTTTATGATATTGATTCTGCCAATCCATGAACATGGCAGGTCTTTCCACCTTCTGGTGTCTTCTGTAATTTCTTTCTTTAGGGTTTTAAAGTTTTCATTGTAAAGGTCACTTACTTCCTTGGTTAGGTTTATACCAAGGTATTTCTTCTTTTTGGGGCTATAGTAAATGGGATTGTTTCTCTCAGGGCTGTTTCACTTCTTTCATTCTGGGCATATAGGAAGGCCACTGATTTTTGTATGTTTATTTTGTATCCTGCTACCCTGCTGAACTTCTGTATTAGTTCCAGGAGTTTCCTGGTGGAGTGTTTGGGATCACTCATGTATAAAAGATCATGTCATCTGTAAATAGGGAAAACTTGACTTCTTCCTTGCAGATTTAAACCCTTTTATCTGCCTTTCTTGTCTTACCACAAAAGATAGGCACATCCTAAAAATAAAAGGCTGGTCCAAAATTCTGCAAGCTAATGGAACCAGGAGACAGGCAGGGGTAGCCATTATGCTATCGGACAAAGTGGACTTCAAACAAAAAAAAAATCATTAGAGACACAGATGGATACTACATTTTAGTCACAGGTACAATTCACCAGGAAGACTGCATAATACTGAACATATATGGACGCAATACGGGCCCCTCCATATTCATAAGCAACTCTACAGCATCTAAAGCGAGAAATCAACCCCCAAACAATAATCCTTGGGGATTTCAACATTGCCCTCTCAACATGGGATAGATCAACAGGTCAAAAGTTTAAAGAGACACTTTTTTTCTGTTTTCTTTTACTCTGTGAAAGATTCAGTTTATTTATTTTTTTAAACATTTTTTATTATCTCCGCTCATACAAGCTTAATAGGTACACCGGTTCCCTCCCCCCCTCTTCCTCCCCCCGACCCCTCTGGTCACCCTCCCCTCACCCCTCCCTCCCCACCCCCTAGTGCCTCCCCTCCCCCAATCCCTGGAGAATCCTTTAATGTGCATGCCAAACTCTCCTCTGGGTCCTCCTCTCCGATGACGTACAAGACTGAGCAGCATTTCCCTGAACCCTTTCTTTTGTTCCTCTTAAGATAGGAACACTATTTTGGCTGTCAATCCCTTGCCTCCAAGGATTTTTGGTGATTTTAGCAAATGCTAGACTTTGTGGGGTCAATATTGTTTTGGACATTGTGCAGGGCATGCAAAGTCTAATTATGATTGCTTCGGCCCTAACTTGTGTGGAGTATCTTGCATATCATTGCTCCTCCCATCCTTGTGCTCTTACACTCTTACGGCCCCCTCTTCCGCAAATTTCCCTGAGCTTCAGGATGGGGAGAGATTAGTCTGGCCTAGTTCTAGGTGGTTGATATAGAGTCTCTGAAGTTCTGGATTATGGTTTGTTGATTTTCTTTTGCGGTTTTGCTGCTCCTGCAATGCCTAAAGAGACACGTTGGAACTTAATCAAACCCTTAAAGAAATGGACCTTAAAGATCTCTATCGAATTTTTCTTCCACACACCAAAGAATACACATTTTTCTCAGCAGCACATGGAACTTTCTCCAAATTAGATCACATATTGGGCCACAAAACGAATCTATACATATACAAAAAAGTTGAAATTCTAGCCTGTACCTTATCCAACCACCACGGTCTAAAGCTTGACATCCACAACACAACAAGTAACAGAAAATATACTAACTCTTCGAAACTTAACACTATGATGCTGAGTGAGAATTGGATTCAGGAAGAAATTAAAAAGGAAATTCAAGATTTCCTGAAAGTGAACGATAATGAAAATACAACTTAACAAAGTCTCTGGGACACAGTGAAAGCTGTCCTAAGAGGTAAGTTCATAGCACTTAATGCCTACATCAAAAAATGGAAACATCAGAAATAAATAACTTAACAATGCAGCTTAAAGCTTTAGAGACACTAGAGCAATCTGATCCCAAAAGTAGTAGAAGAGAGGAGATTAGCAAAATAAGGGGAGAAATATCCCAAATTGAGATTAGGATAATGATACAGAGAATCGACCAGTCAAGAAGCTGTTTCTTTGAAAAAAATCAATAAGATTGATACATCCCTAACTAAATTAACCAAAATCAAGACAGAAAAAACACAAATTAACAAAATTAGAAGTGAAAATGGAGTTATCACTACAGATACCCAAGAAATTCAGAGTATTATAACGTCGTATTTCAAAAACTTATACTCGGTGAAATTTGACAACAAAAAAGAAATGGATGAATTACTAAGTAAGCACAACTTGCCGAAATTGAATCAGGAAGTTGTGAATTACTTAAACAGTCCTATAACTGAGGAAATCGATGAAGTAATCTCGAATCGTCCCACCAAGAAATGTCCTGGGCCAGATGGATTCAGCACAGAGTTCTAAAAGACATTTAAGGAGCTAATAACACCAATACTCCTTAAACTGTTCCATCAAATAGCAAAGGAAGGAACACTTCAAGATTCTTTCTATGAAGCTAATATTGTCTTAATCCTAAAACCTAATAAAGATACACTTAAAAAAGAAAACTATAGGCCAATCTCTTTGATGAACACAGATGCAAAAATTCTCACAATGTCTTAGCAAATTGGATTCAAAATCATATCAAAATCATTCACAGGGATCAAGTAGGCTTTATCCCAGGCACACAAGGTTGGTTCAACATATTCAAATCAATAAATGTAATCCACCATATAAACCAGTCTAAAATCCAAGACCACATGATACTCTAGATAGATGCAGAAAAAGCTTTTGATAAGATCCAACAGCCTTTTATGATCAAAACCCTAGAGACGGTTGGAATGGAAGGAACTTTTTTCAATATAATAAATGTGTTTTCTTTTGTCTCCTTTCTTTCAAGGTGTTCCTTCATCATCCTTCCTATTTATATCCCTTTGTGATTATATGGATATTATAGAAATTTAATTTTAAATATGTCATTAAGTGAGTTTGGAACTAAGATCCACTTATTAGGGAGTATGTATATCATCTAATATTCTGTGTCTGAGATACTTTGCTCAGTATAATTTCTTCTAATTCCATCCATATCGTGGCAAATTTCATGAATTCAATTTTTTTGATGGATGAGTAGTATTCCACTGTATAAATGTATTACATTTTCATTTTCCATTCATAAATTCTTGGGCATTTGGGTTGATTCCATGACATAGCTATTGTGAATAATGCTGCAAAGAGTATGTTTCTACTCATGTAACTGTAGTGAATTGATTTGTTTTGGGGATTATTCCCACTAGTGGTATAGCAGGGTCATATGGCATTTCAATCCTTAACTTTTGTAGAGTGATTGTATAAGCGGCATTTCCACCAGCAATGTATGAGGGTTCCCTTCTCTCTACATCCTCTCCAGCATTGGGTCTTATTTGTATTATGGATTTTTGCCATCCTGACTTGGGCGAGATGCTATCTCAGGGTAGTTTTGATTTGCTTTTCCATGATGGCTAGGGATGTAGAGCATTTTTTAAGATTATTTGTTAGACATTTCAATTCGTCCTGAAAACTTCCTTTTGAGTTCTGAGGCCCATTTTCTAATTGGCTTATTTATCTTGTTGGTGTTAAATTTTGTAAGTTTTTTGTGCATTGGGGTAAAGAGCTCAATCAGATGTGTGGTTAGGAAAGATTTCTCCTATTCTGTCAGTAGTCTTTTGCTTGGTTTATAATCTATTTAGCTGAACAGAAGTTTTTTTAATTTCATGAGATCCCATTTGTGAGTGTTGGTTTTAGTGCCTGTGCAATTGGTTTCTATTTAGGAGATGTTGGACCAGCCCAATCCAACATAAGGGAGTTCCCTACCCTTTCAACTAGGATTTTTTGAATCTCTGGCAATGACCAACATATCGTTGACCCCTCAAAGTCTAGCATGGACTAAAGGCACTAGGATCCTTTGAAGCAAGGGATTAACAGCCACAATAGTGTTCCTGTACTTAAGGGGAACACAAGAAAGAGTTCTAGGAAATGCCACTGAATCCTTACACCTCATCAGAGAGGAGGACACAGAGGAAAGTTTGATATACTCATAAAAGGATGCTTCAGAGATGGGGGGAGGGGACACTGGGAGAAAGGGAGGGAGGGGGGAAAGGAAGGGACAAAGCAGGGACGGAACAGGGAGGTCCAGGGAGGGGTGGAAGGAGGGAGGGGATAGGGGTTCCTATTATGTTTGTATGAGCAGAAAAAAATAAAAAGAAAAAAAAGATACTTGATCCATTTGGAGTATATTTTTCTTCATGGTGACAAGTATGGGTCCAGTTTTAATCTTCTGCATGTGGATATCCAGTTTTGCCAGGATCATTTGTTGAAGATGTTTTACTTTTTCCATTCAATTGTTGAGCCCCTTTGTCAAAGATTAAATGGCTATTATTGTGTGGGCTTATATCTGGGTCTTCAACCCTAATAATTGATCTGTGTGTCTATTTTGGCCAAGTACTAAGCTGTTTATATTACTATGGATTTGTAGTATAGATAAAGATTTAGTATGGTAATAGCTCTAGCACTGTTGTTGTTACTGAGGATTTTTTTTTTGCCATCCTGGGCCTTTTGTGCTTGCATATGAATTTTGAGATTGTTTGGTCAATTTCTTTAAAGAATTGTTTTGGGATTCTGATTGGTATATAGTATTGAATCCGTGTACTGCTTTTGCTAGGATGTAATTTTTATGATGTTGATTCTGCCAATCTGTTAGGGTTTTAAAGTTTTCCTTTTAAAGGTCTCTCACTTTGGTTAGATTTATACCCAGGTATTTCATTTTTTAGGGGTTATAGTAAATAGGATTTTTTCTCTCAAGCCTTATTCACTTTTTTCATCCTTGATGTATAGACAGGTCACTGGTTTTTGTAGGTTTGTTTCGTAAACTGTCACTCTGCTGCACCTATGTATTAGTTCCAGGAGTTTCCTGGTGAATTTTTTAGGAACTCTCAGGTCTATTATCATGTTATCTTCAAATAGAGATCTCTTGACTTCTTTTTTCTGATTTGAATCCCTTTTATCTCCATCTCTTGTCTTATAGCTCTAGCTGAGATTTCAAATACAATATTGAATAGAAGTGGTGAAAGTGGTCAGCCTTGTCTAGTTCCTGACAAGTTTTTCCCCATTTATTATAATCCTTGCTGTTGGCCTGTTGTATATGGCTTTTATTAGGTTTGTTGTAAGTTTCTTCCATTCTAACTGTTGCATCTATCCAGAGTATCATGTGATCTTGGACTTTGGATTAGTTTATATTATGCATTACATTTATTGATTTGTTTATGTTGAACCAACCTTGTGTGTCTGGGATAAAGCCTACTTGATCACAGTGAATGATCTTTTTGATATGTTTTTGAATTGGATTTGCTAAGATTTTTCTTGAGAATCTTTGTATCTGTGTTCATCAAAGAAATTGGCCTATAATTTTTTAAGTGCATTTTTATTAGGTCTTTGGTATGAAATTAGCTTCATAGAAAGAATTTGGAAGTGCTCTTCCTTCACTATTTTATGGAATAGCTTAAGGAGTATTGTTGTTAGTTGTTCCTTAAATGTCTGATAGAATTCTGTGCTGAATCCATATGGTCCAGGACATTTTTTGACAGGAAGCTTGAGATTACTTCATTAATTTCTTCATTTGTTATAGGACAATTTAAATAAATCAAAACTTCCTGATTCAATTTAGGTTAGTTGTGCTTACTCAGAAATTCATCCATTTCTTTTGGGTTATCAAATTTCATGGAGTACAAGTTTTTGAAATATGACCTTATACTTCTCTGAATTCCTTAGGTATCAATTATGATAACTCCATTTTCACCTTTAATTTTACTAATTTGGGTTTTCTCTTTTTTGATTTCGGTGAATTTAACTAGGGGTGTGTCAATCTTTTTTTGGGGGGAGTGTGTCAATCTTATTGATTTTTTTCAGAGAGCCAGCCTTTTGTCTGGTTGATTCTTTGTATTATTTTCCTTATCTCAATTTTGGATATTTCTCCCCTGATTTTGCTAATCTCCTCTTTTCTAATGCTTTTGGGACTGGATTGCTCTTGTGTCTCTAAGCTTTAAGCTGCATTTGCTAAGATATTTACTTATGACATTTCCATCTTTTGATATAGGCTTTGAGAGCTATAACTTACCTCTCAGGACAGCTTTCATTATGTCCCAGGAATTTTGATATGTTATATTTTCATTATCATACACTTCTAGGAAATCTTGAATTGCCTATTTGATTTCTTTCTGAGCCCATTTCTCATTCAGCATCATGGCAAACCCCATTATAACAGTAATATAATAGTAAAATCTGTTATTGCTTGGGGATTGATTTGTTGTTTTAGACATTGTAGTGTTTGTTTAATGAATGTGGAGGTGCCCATATTAGGTACATAAATGTTTAGTATTGTGAAGTCTTCCTGGTGAATTATTCCTTCTCTATCTCTTGTGATTTTCTTTGGTTTGAAGTCCACTTTGTCAGATACCATAATTGCTACCTCTGCTTGTTTCCTTGTTCCATTAGCTTGAAGTATTTTTGCCCATCCTTTTACTTTTAGAATGTGCCTATCTTTTGTGGTAAGATGTATTTCCTGAAGGCAGCACATGAATGGGTTTTGATTTCTAACACTGTGTTTGTAACCTGTGTCTTTTGATTGGTAAATTATTTCCATTAACATTTATGGTTATAATGGAGAAACTACTTTTAATTCCTAACATTTTTTGTGTTTAGTGGCTTTCATATGTGTATTACTAGCTTGTAGGTTGTGATGGTATTATATTTCTGTCTGACCTGGGATATGGTTGTCCTTTTCTTCAAGCTTGAGTATCTTTTTCTAGCAGTTTTTGAAGGCCTGGTTGGTGTCATGTAAACCTTCAATTTTTCTTTCACCCTGAATCACGATTGATAGTTTTGATAGGTATGTCAGCCTGGGTTGACATTTGTACTCATTCATTACTTGAAGTACATCTCTTCAAATTCTTCTGGCTTTTATGTTTCCATTGAAAAACCATTTGTTATTTTAATACATTTAATTTTAAAAGAAACTTTTTTTTCTCTTGAAGCTCTTACCACATTGTCTTTGTCTTGTATGTGTAGTGTTTTGGCTATTATTTGCCATGGTGAGTTTCTATCTTGGTCATATCAGTTTTGGGTGCTATATGTGTTTTGCATTTGGATGGGCCTCACTTTCTTTAGATGTGGAAAGTTTTCCTTCATGATAATTTAAAATTTTTCTCAGGTATGGTATTTTATATATTTTTGTTCTGGTATTCTATAAATGTGAATATTAGGCTTCTTCAGGGTGTCCCATAACACTTGGATATCCTTTTCAAGTATCTTTTTGGCTTTAACAACCTCTTTGATTTGAACTGGTTACTCTTCCACTCTGTCTTCACGATCTGATATTCTATTTCTGCTTCCTTAGTTCTGTTGATAAGACTTTCTGCTGTGTTCTGTATTGAGGATAGTTTCTCTTTTAGTTAGAGTGTAATCTCTGTTTGGGATTGTTTTAACTGCTTTATGTCTATTTGTAGTTCAACTGCTTTTCTCATCTCACACAAGTGCCTGTTGTGTTCCTGTTGAAATTGGTTGATGCAGTTATTTAATTCCTCCTGGATTTCCTCTTTCATTGTTTTGATCATAGTAAAGATCGGTCTTTGAAAATCATTATCTGTGGTATGACTTTCTTGGCTATTTTCTGTGAATTTGTACTGATGGGATTTCCATCATTATGGATTTGATGTTTTTTCTAGGAGCTTTATTATCTTGGTTTTATTTCTCATGGATTGTACTGTGACCTGGGCAGTTTTCAATTTTACCTCTTACAAGCTTCTTGATGTGTGATTTTGGCTGATCTGAATTTGAATAGCATTATCCACACTGAGCAGTTATTGCTAGAGTTTGCCTTGGAGTTGGATGTCTGGTGTTCCTTGATATTGTTTCCTATATTATGCTATTAGACTGTTAGTACATCAATTAATGTGCATTTAGCAGACAGTACTTTTTAGGTTACGTCCTTGGCTATGTCATTGGTAAAGTCCCTGAAGTGTATGGGTTTTTGGGTGGGCTATATGGAAATCTTAAACTATGGTAACTAATAATTGAGAATAACGAGAAGAAAAAAAGGGTTTACATATCTTAAAGCTAGAAGCAAACCTTTTCTCCTACTTGGTGGGGGTGATTTTAGAAGTCCTCAGATGCATGGTATTGGTCCCCCATTGGTTAGGGTTTTTTCGGACTCTGTTGAAATCTTATAAACTTTAACATTCTTTAATGATTAAGGGGGTTGAGGAAGAAGGGTGAGAGAAAGAAAGTAGGAGGAAGAGAAGGAAGCAGAACACGCAGGATGATGCACTAGGTGTCTTGATGGAAGCTGCTGGGAATGTGGCCATTGCAACCTTATCTTGGAGGAGTAGAGAGGTGCCTGGGACCTGAACCAGAAAAGGCCAAATGCCTAGTGGGACTGCCGATAACCTGGGGTCTGACTGTGGCCCTATAGGTCACCATGACCTTACCACAAGGACCAGGGAACCACTGGGTCCCAGAGTAGAAAGGATGACTGACAGTTTTGTTGGGTTATTAGTTTGGGTTGGCACTTGTGTTCATTTATCACTTGAAGTATACTTTCCAAGCTCTCTGGCTTTTTTATTTATTTTTCCCCAATCATACGAGCTGACTTTTTTTTCCTTTTGACATGCTCAGCACACTGTCTTGTCAAGTATCTGTATTGTTGTGACTATAATTTGTCATGGTGTGTTTCTATTTTGGCACATATCTGACTGGTGTACAATATGCTTCTTGTAGTTGGATGGTGATTTCCTTCCTTAGATATGGAAAAATTTTATTGATGATAGTGTGAAAAAATATCTTCTGGATGTAGATTTATGGGTTCCTTCTTCTGGTATTCCATGAATGTGGAGGTTTGGTTTCTTCAAGAATCCAATAACTCTTCAATATTTCTCTCCAGTATTTTTTTGTGTGTGTCTTTTTCAACCTCTTTAAAATTTTTTTATTATTATTTATTCAACTGTGCGCATGTGTGTGTATGTGTGCACGTGCGTGTGTGTGTCTGTGTGTCTGTGTATGTGTAGAACCACGGGCAAATTTGCGAACCACCATGGACGCTTCCACCTCCTTCTGCCCGGGATTCACAGGCTCCACCCTACCAGGACCAGAAGCGCAGTCTGCCCCAGCAGTCTGCCCCATCCCATATGTGGGATCTCGGATCTGAACTCAGGAACTTCTGCCTGCAAGGCGGAGGCTTAACCCCTGCAGCCACCTCTCCAGCCCTTTCAACCTCTTTAATTTTACCAGTAATTCTGCTATCTTGTCTTATACATCTGATAATCTCTTTTCTGCTTTGGTGTTCTTCTGGTAAGAGTTCTATGAGTTTTGGATCACAGCTATCTTATTTTTAATTTCAATCTAATCTTGGTCTGAGTTTTTTTTTCAACTTCTCTATGCTAGTTTTGTTTCTTCAATTACCTTTCTTCATTTCATCTAGATGCTGTTGTGCTCTTGTTTATATGAATTATGAGGTTATTTAACTTCTTTCATATTTTCTTATTTCATCGTTTTCATTATGGTAAAGATCATCCTTTGAAAATCCTTATCTTGGTCATTGAATTCTGACTAATATACGAGGGATTATTGTGGTAGGCATCCATTGTTAAAGGGTGTTAACTTTTTTGTGGGGGCAGTTGTTGTGATTTTATTGTTCTTTGGATTTATGTTGTGACTTTGTCATTTTATGCTTGATTTCTACAGTTTTTCTTGTTGTGTTGTTTATGACTGTTATGAATCTGACAGAATTGCTGCACTTGGACTATTATTGCTATTGTTTAACTAAGTATTTGAGGTCTCTGCCCTAGGGTTCCTTGCTGTTATTTTGGGATGCAATATGCTACCAAAATAGAAGTGTGAAAACCCTACTCTGGTTCTGGTGGTGACAGAGTTTAAGTCCAGATTGTTCCTGGATGTTTGGGATTGTGGTGCCAAGGTTGTTATATGGATTGGGTTAAGTATTAGATCAGTTTTGTATTTTGAAATAGTGTGGGTTAAGAGTCAGGAGTTAGTGCTGAGAGTACTATGGCAACTGTTTGTTCTTTACCAGGTTTATGATGTTGAATAGTTAATGGCTAAGGGGGGTGTGTGGGGTTTGGGAGGGTGGTACAGAGGTCTTAAGCAGAGGGTGACTGTCAACTGTGATGAGAAGGAAAGTAAAAAGAGTACTTATCTTAGGGTCGGATGTAAAGATTCCCTTCTGTTCAATGAAAGGAGCATCAGTGTCCTTAATAGCTAGGATTTGGCACTCTGATCTCAAGTTTGTGGTGCCTGTGGACTGTTAAAAATCATGGAGGTTCTAAAACTGATTGAAATGAGAGGTGGTGGTGGTAAAGACTGCCTTACACTGGTCTCTACAGAGGGAGGAAATCCAATCCACTAATGCCTGCTTGTGTCCCAGATCCTAGGGGAATGCCCTGCACAGACCCTGACTCTAAGGAACTCCAACCTGCTACAGCTTGCTGATGACTCAGAGCCTAGGGGTGTGGCCATGGGTCTGCCTATAACTTACCACCTGTCCACTGAGAGGAAATCTGATCTGCCAGTGCCTGCTGGTGTCCAAGAGCCTAAGGGAGTACCCTACACAGATCCAAAGCCCAAAAACATGTTCTCTCTATCTCTTTGTTGTCTAAGTGAATGTGTTTCTATCTTTGTCTAAGTGTATCAGAGGGTACTGTGCCTGTGGAGGCCTACAGGTGACTACATGTGGAAACACTCTGGATTACTCTTCCTGTATTTGCTTTGTGCTGGGGTTTCCCAGGCTCTGCATTCCAGGACAGGAAATGCATGTCATTTTGGTTTAGAGTACTGGGATCTAAGCTCAGGTGCTCTTGAGGCAGAAGCTTAACCCCTAAGTCATCTTTCTATACCTAAAGGATTCTTACTGCCACAGACTATGTGTGTAGAAAGATCCAATGAGTCTCTAGTCCTCAAGGGGACACTAAGAAAACTCTGTTCCTAAGAAGTATATGACTCAAGATCTGGTCTAGGGACAGAGAAACTTTATCTAAGTGGAAGGTGGAGAAGGACTCATATTTCTAATCTGCTGTTGTCTAGGGAATTATGCTACTAAATTAAAAAGGAGAGAGATTAAGAAGTTTTTCATCAGCAAAGTTTGGGTCAGAGCTTGAGAAAAGACAGTCATGAGAGCTGAGGGGGTAAGGATGTTGACATAGAATTAGAGGAGAATCTTTCAGGCCAGCAACCGCCATGCTGGTGTGGTGATGGGATCAGATTCAGCCCACAAAGAACAAGACAAAGCTGCAGGTAAAGACCATCAAAGCACGACTATCCATCCCCATGAGAGAAAATTAAACCGTCTTTTCCGATATCATAATGGAAAAACCTATGTAATAATAAGCCTACCAGGAATCAACCAGTCAACAGGTCGTAGACATTTTGTTTTTAGTGCAGTAAAACAAAGAAAGTTAACAAAGATACCCAACAATGGAAAAGAACATTTGGAAAACTCACACTATACAGATTTGCAGAATGATATGAGACAACCCCCCCAAGGTAAAGACACAGCAGCTTTTGGGAAAGCAGTAGAACAGGTGTTTCCTTAGGTCCTTCCCCTCTTCAGGATTCTGGAGTTTCCACTGGATAAAGCCCTTTAACAGGATCCTTTCCCTGTTGGTCCATGGTCAAGGACCCTGCAGTGTGTCTTTTTGGGAACCAGATGCATAATGTTCTCACAACAAACAAAATCTATTGCTCTTGAGACAAGTCCAAGTCTTTTGATTCTCTCACTCTCCTTCATTTTCTCTCCTCAGGTGGCAACCATTAGGTTACAAGTTCTGGATCTCAGATAAATCTAAATCTATTGACTAGATATCATATCTCCTGTATCCATGTAAACACAGGGTAGACTTGGTGTCATATATATATGAGGTAGAGACAGAATCTTAAGAGCAGGCTTGTTAATCACAGTGAGCTCTGGTTCAGTGACAGACACCATCACATCATAGAACGTAGAGGAAGATACCCTACATCAGCATTAAGCTTCAACATGCAGGCCAACTTTGGGATGCACATCCAAGCAGACATAAGCCAACACACTTGAGAACACACACACACTGCTCAGGCCTTAAGAAGACACCAGTTGTTGATAGACTGATCAGTTGGAGACAGGGGAACAGACGTGCCTTCATGACAAGTGACTTCAGGGACTAAAATAAAGAATTCATTGGGATTTACCTTAAAGTTACTTCTTTCAATCATAGGATGTCCAGTTGCTGGCCCAGCTCTTCTGAAATATGATTGGCTAAGAACTAAACTGTGGGGTTTGGGACAGTCATCTTCAGACCAGTATACTGTTATTTCTAATATGAGGGAATGCACCTTTGTGGTGTGAGGCCAAGAAGTGCAGGACACAAGTATAGGAGACATTCAAATGACTTTCCTCCTATTAACCACTTGTGTATTTGTATAAGTCACAGACCCATGGAGAACTGAGGGAAGCAGAGAGACACACAGAGAGACAGACAGACAGATAAGCTTAGAAACAGAGAGAGGACAGGAGGGAGAGAGAGAGGAGAGAGAAGGCGAGAGAGGAGAGAGAGAAGGATAGAGAGGAGAGAGGGAGAGGAGAGGGAGAAGCGAGGGAGAGCGAGGGGAGAGAGAGGGGGGAGAGAGGAGGAAGAGGGAGAGAGGGAGAGAGAGGGAGGAGAGAGAGAGAGGAGGGAGAGAGGGAGGAGAGAGGGAGGGAGAAGGGAGAGAGGAGGGGAGAGAGAGAGGGAGAGAGGGAGAGAGGGAGGGAGAGGAGGAAGGGAGAGAGAGAGGAGAGGAGGGGGAGAGAGGGGAGAGAGAGGGAGAGAGAGGGACAGAGGGAGAGAGAGGGAGAGAGAGAGAGAGAGGGGGAGAGGAGAGGGGGAGAGGGAGGGAAAGAGACTGATTGAGGAAATGAACTCATGTAGTTGTGCAACTTTGTAACAACACAGGTCAGGCTACAAGTTTCTTCAAATGTTGATGTGGCAGGTCTTGAATCAAAGCTATCCGTGGGCAAAATGAGTTCTGCTTTGAGGATCCTCATCCTTTCTCTCTCAAGGTCTTCAACTTAATAGATCTGTCACACCCTTGTATGGTTATCTGACTTATTCTAAATGTATTGATTAAGGCATCAGCAATATCCACTAACATGTTCATATTGGCATCTAGGCACCTAGCAACTACTGAATATCTAAATAAAACAGCTGGGCCTCCTATAGGCCTCCAATAGTAGCCAACCATGAAGCAGCCACCACTGGACCTTGTCCAGGACTCATGGAAAAGCGTCCAGCTAACTCTGATAAGCTCAGTACTAATCTGAATATTTTTAATATCTGTTTGTTTTCCTACAGGTTCGTTAGTGAAGTTTGTCATTTACTGTAGTATCAACCATGTCCTGTGCAAGTTCATAACATAGTACTAAAATCCAGTCAACTACTATTATGAAATTTCCAAGAAATGAAAGAAACCAGAGAATCACTGCTCTCCCTGCCTTCAGCCACAATGGACTTCAGTCAGGAATCCCAGGAATTCCTTCATCTGCTGTTGAAAGGTTCCTACTTGGCACTTCACTTTCCACAAGCACAGACCTGTGTCCTGCTTCTGCTGCTGCCTCTTTTCTCCCATTTGCTGGAGCCCACAGCCTCTGCTCATGTTGTAACTATTTGCAACTTTGGTGATTTGAAATATATATTTGCATTTAGATATCAGTTTCTTTGTTAAATGGGGGCTTTGAACTGATCTCCAGTGCTTCATGGTCTGAACTAATGGGTGTTTGATGTGCTTCACTCAAAGGCCACTGGAACAATTTCATTCCAACTCATTTCTTTCAGTTGAGTGTGACCCAAGGAAAGAAGGTACATTGATCTTTGCCTGTGAGGAAAGTTGATGACCCTGGAATGAACAATTAATCCACAGAAGAACACTCTCTTGTTTGTTTTGCCTCTGAAATTTAAGATCCCTGAGGAGTTTTCCAAAATAACACTGAGAACTGAGTTTGAAAATGTGCTCAGCACTGATGAATCAATATGCGCTACTAGGGGTAGATTCCAGGCTACACTGCAACCAGGAGATAGCACAGATGTACAAGCAGATGATGATGTTAGAAGTTCATGACCAAATCAGGGCCCTGCAATGCTGTCTGAAAGTCCCATGAAGAAAGCTGGGAAAAGAGGTTTATGAATAAGGGGGAAGTCTTGATTTCTCAGCATTATATTATGTAAGCTATATTTTATTACAGAATTCAGTACCATGTCACAGAAATTATCTGACTGACTGATTGTATCACATTTTAAGTTATTATCAATCAAAATTTCTTTATGTGTATACATGTGTTTGTGTGAGATGAGGTGTGTGGTTATATGCACATATATATGTTTATAGAAGCTAGGATTAATGAAGTCTCTCACTTAATCTTTGTCCAATTTATTTATGAAGACTAGTTCTTCCACTACCTCAAATCAGCTAGATCAGCTGGCCAGCATTTCCTTATTATTTTGTTTATTTATTTGTTTGTTTTTCCCTCAATCGTAGAAGCTCAATAGTTCCTCTCCCCTCCCTCCATCCATCCTCAGTCCCTTTTTCCCCTCCCCCTTTTCCCTCTCCTTTCACATCCCTCCCTCCTCTTCTCCCAGCGCCTCTCTCTTTTCCCCTCCTATCCCCTGAAGCATCCTTTTGTGTGAATGCCAAACCTCCCTCTGAGTTCTCCACCTTATTGAGGTGTAAGGACTCAGTGGAATAGACCGGAGCCCTTTCTTGGGCTTCCTTTAGTATGGGAACACTATTATGACTGTTCCCTTGCCTCTAAGGATCCTAGCGCCTGTAATCTTTGCTAGACTTTGGGGGTCGTTGAGATGTCAGTCATTGTGCAAGTCATGCAAAGTCCAAGTTATGGCTACTGTATCCCTAACTTTTATGGAGTATCTTGCATATGGTTGGTTTTCTGCAACTAGCTGCAAAAGGCCAGGGAATGGGCCTCAGATGCACACCTGTACCCCAACATATGGGAGCCTGGACAGAAGGATTACGAGGCCAGATTTGTCTAAATAAGCATGTCCTTTCTCAAACAACATTGAAAAAAAGCCTGTGCCAGGCAAACAAATAAGCAAAAGGTAAGTATGAGGAGTTTGGGACTTAGGATTTCAGGATTAAAGCAACATTCTAATGCAATATGAGCAAAAGTGGGTTGACCATTATCAGACCAAGAGTTCGTAGCAGAGAAAACCAAGCTAGCGTTCCCAAGTGCAGTGATTAACTGACCAGAATTAAGACTAATAAGGGGGGGGGCACAATTTTCTATAATTCTGAGGAAAGCGACCCACAATGAAGTAAAGTGATTTCCCAGGGTCAGAAGGAATCTAGATATGTCCTTTGGTCCTGAAGTTCCTGCCCTGGTCTTCAGCCACCTTTTCCCTAAGGTCCAGCAATAAGGGAATCCGTTTTCCTCCCATTATGATGAATTCTCCTGTTCCTAACTGGAGCAGTTTGCCTGCATTGTTGATAAATTCACAATAGAACTGCCTAAGGAAACAAGGATTTTATTTTGGTTGACAATCGTCCAGTCACAGTTGCTTGTCCAGTTCAGCACAAGAGTCCACACCAATAACTAGAGCAGAGGCAACTGTGAACTGGCCACATAGTATCCACATAACAGCTGAGAGAGGGCCAATTCTTATTTGCCAGAACAGAATGTCTGGCCAAGTATACAGGAAAATGTCAGCTTTCTCAAAAATTTTCCTCTTCGTGTTCACCTGCCCAGGGTCTAGTCACACTCACCATAGGCTGGCCCTTCCCTATCAACTAGAAAAATCTACAGGCTCACTCCAGACATCACAACTACTAATACTCTCAAATGTGCCTTTTGCAGTTTGCCTCCATGGCTGCTGATAAATCACCATCAGACGGCTTAGGGAACAGGGGTTTAATTTCTTACTGATAATCTGGGTATAGTCTATCTAGCTTGATGGGAGAGGATGTACCAAAACCAGGGCCAAAGGAACTGGCCACAACTATCTTTACATAATGGCTGAAGAGGGATGATCCTTATTTGCCAGACCAGCATGTCTGGCCAAGTACACACAAGAATGCCAACTCCTGCAACAAGCTCTCTGTATTTTATTCCAGGGCCTAAAGCCACCCACCATAGGCTGCTCCCTCCCCTTCAGCTACACAGTCTCCTGCAGGTTTGTTCTGGACTCAGGTCAACCACTAATTCTTCACAAATGTGGCCAGAGCTCAAACACTCAACCATCAAATTGACTCCTGTGCCTAACTATGACAGTGCCCAAATCTCAAACCTTCAACCATCAAATTGATACTTGTATCTAACTATGACATTTTACCCTTGTAAACTTGATGCAAAACATACAACATTTAAACTGTAATCTTCAATCCTCCCCACAGGTGTCAAATTTGTCTTATAATATAAATACACTTAATTTGATTAATTCTGTTAATCTGAAAGTTCTCATAGACAAATTTTAAGATGTTCTGTCATTAAAAGTTCAGTTCCAAGATCTTAAATGTTAATCATGAGATTTTATCAAATCAAAAAGTTAGACACTTTAGCTTAATAAAACAATAAGTTGAAAGTATCTTGAGACAACAGAAAATATTGAATCAAGCCTAGAGTGCAGCAATTCAAATACCACATCTTGTACTTCAATGCCCATCTTTTGCTGTTCATTGTGTAGTCATGGTTGTTCAATGATTCTAGACAATTTCAGTCCCTCTTTGCCACGATGTAGTCCATCCCGCTGGCCTGACAAAGTCACCATCGGAAGAAAATGGCTTCAAGAAATTCCATTTTCCTGGATAAATCTTGGCATGTTTTCTCTTTCTATGAAATGCTGTTTGGCTGTTGTGTGTATCTGTTGCTTAATATTTAGTGAAATCATTAACAGCTTCGGGATATCCCTCAGCTTTGAATAAATTAAACAGAGATGAAAATTTTAATATAGAAACTCGTGAATGGCCTGGATTTCTTTTTTTTTTCTACTATGATATAATATTTTATTTTAATTTTTTTGGTTTAGATCTGTACAATTCATTTTTAAATACATTTTTATTATCATTTCAGCTCATACAAACTTAATAGGTACACCAGTTGCCTCCTTCCCTCCTCAGCCCCCCGAACCCCCTGCAACCTCTCCCCTCACCTCTCCCTCCCCATCTCCCCATGCCTCCCGCCCCAATTCCCAGAGTCCTTTCTTGTGCATGCCTGACTCTCCTCTGGGCCCTCCTCTCCGATGACGTACAAGGACCCAGTGGCATTTCCCTGAACCCTTTCCTGTGTTCCCCTTAAGCATAGGAACACTACTGTGGCTGTCAATCCCTTGCCCCCAAGAATATTGGTGCCTTTAGCAGATGCTAGACTTTGTGGGGTCAATAGTGTGTTGGACATTGCGCAGGGCAAGCAATGTCCAATTATGATTGCTTCGGCCCTAACTTGTGTGGAGTATCTTGCAAATCATTGCTCCTCCCATCCTTTTGCTCTTACAATCTTACCGCCCCCTCTTCCGCAAATGTCCCTGAGCTTCAGGATGGGGAGAGATTAGTCTGGCCTAGTTCTAGGTGGTTGATATAGAGTCTCTGAAGTTCTGGATTATGGTTTGTTGATTTTCTTTTGCTCTTTTGCTGCTCCTGCAATGCCCTTCACTCCATCCTGATGGGCATTGGATGTAATCCCCTGGCCAGAGACAGAAAGCTGTTAAACTGGAGTCTTATTATAAGAACACATTCAAGGGTAGATGTAATACTTATCCCCAAAAGTGGAATCGCAGGGTCATATAGCATTTGGCAATGGGAGGGGTCAATTACCCATTTGCAAAATGGTTACTTTTTAATCTGCCGGACTATATGCCTTCCCCTTCTGGTAAGTTCATACCCCCTTAGTTGTAAATGATCAGGAACAAATGTCTGTGAACTTAACTAGGTGTCACATTACTTTCTTGCAGTCCTTGATGGAGGCCTATTTTCTCTACTGTAACCTGGTCACTTCTCTCCTTGTTTCTGGTGCGGGCCCTCTAACCCCATCCCTCCTGTTCATAATCCATGCAATTACTGTAGGTAGTACATAGATTTACCTATGAGTGTCTCAAGATGGGCTGGGTGGGTTTGGTACTAGGAGCCACCTATTAGGGAGTACATACGGCACTTAATTTTCTGGGTCTGGGATACTTCACTTAATATAATTGTTTCTAATGACATCCATTTCCCGGAAAATTCCAGTAATTCATCATTTGTGATGGTTGAGTAGTACTCCATTGTATAGATGTACCACACTTTCCTTATCGACTCGTCAACTGTTGGAAATTTGGGTTGATTCCATGTCTTTGCTATTGTAAACAGTGCTGCTATGAACATGGTCATACTTGTGCTATCGAGCTTTACCTCTGCTGTATGGGGGTTATACCCAAAAGTGGAATCGCAGGGTCATATGGTATTTCAATCTTTAACTTCTTTAAGAATTGCCAGACGGCTCGCCAGAGTGGCTGTATGAGCCTGCACTCCCACCAGCAATGTAGGAGAGTTCCCCTCTCTCCACATCCTCTCCAGCATTTGTTGTTGTTTGTATTGTGGATTTTTGCCATCCTGACCGGGATGAGATGATATCTCAGGGAAGTTTTGATCTGAATTTCCCTGATGGCTAAAGAAGTGGAGCATTTTTTAAGATATTTGTTAGACATTTTAATTTCATCCCTGGTGAAATTTCTTTTAAGTTCCAGGGCCCATTTTTCAATTGGGCCATTGGTTTCCTTGGTGTTTAGTTTTCTAAGTTCTTTGTGCACTCTGGACAGTAGAGCTCTATCAGATATGTGGTTAGTGAAGATTTTCTCCAATTCTGTGGGTTACCTTTAGGCTCATGTTACAATCTCTTTATCTGAACAGAAGCTCTTTAATGTCACAAGATCCCAACTGTGAGAGTTGGTAGCAATGACTGTGCTATTGGTTGTCTGTTTAGGAAATGTTGGCTTAGCCCAATCAGCTCGAGGGAGTTCCCTATCCTTTCAACTATAGTTTTTATAGTCTCTGGCCTGATATCAAGGTCCTTGTTCCATTTGGAATTAAGTCTTGTACAAGTGACATTAAGACTTGTACTGGTGACAAGTACGGGTCCAGCTTTAATCTTCTGCATGTGGACATCCAGTTTTGCCAGCACCATTTGTTGAAGATGCTGTTCTTTTTCCATTGGATTCTTTGGGCCCCTTTGTCAAAGACCAAATGGCTGTAATTTTGTGGGCTTATATCTGGGTCTTCAGTCCTATCCATTGATCTGTGTGTCTACTTTGGAGCCAGTACCAGGCTGTTTTTATAACTATGGATTTGTAATATAGATTAAGGTTCAGTATGGTAATACCTCCAGCAGTGTTTTTGTTACTCAGGATTGTCTTTGCTATCCTGGGTCTTTTGTGCCTCCATATGAATTTTGAGATTGTTTGGTCAACTTCTTTAAAGAATTGCTTTGGGATTTTAATTGGTATAGCATTGAATCTGTATATTGCCTTTGGTAGGATGGTCATTTTATGATGTTGATTCTGCCAATCCAAGAACATGGGAGGTCTTTCCACCTTCTAGTGTCTTCTGCAATTTCTTTCTTGAGGGTTTTAAAGTTTTCATTGTAAAGGTCTTTTACCCTCCTTCGTTAGGTTTATAGCAAGGTATTTCATTTTTTAGGAGCTATAGTAAATGGGATTGTTTCTCTCAAGGCTTTTTCACTTCTTTCATCCTGGGCATACAGGAAAGCCTCTGATTTTTGCACATTTATTTTGTATCCTGCCACCCTGCTGAACTTCTCAATTAGTTCCAGGAGCTTCCTGGTGGAGTTTTTGGGATCACTCAGGTATAAGATCATGTCATCTGCAAATAGAGATAGTTTGGCTTCTTCTTTGCCGATTTGAATCCCTCTTATGTCCCTTTCTTGTCTTATGGCTTCAGCTAAGACATCAAGTACAATATTGAATAGAAGTGGTGAGAGTGTACAGCCTTGTCTAGTTCCTGATTGAAGTGGGAATGCTTCCAATTGTTCCCCATTGAGCATAATCCTTGCTGTGGCTTGTCGTATACAGCTTTTATTATATTGATAAAGGTTCCTTCCATTCCTACTGTCTCAAGCGTTTTGATCATAAAAGGCTGTTGGATCTTGTCAAAAGCTTTTTCTGCATCTATCGAGAGTATCATGTGGTCTTGAACTTTGGACTGGTTTACATGATGAATTACATTTATTGATTTGCGTATGTTGAACCAACTTTGTGTGCCAGGGATGAACCCTACTTGGTCCCCGTGAATAATCTTTTTAATATGTTTTTGAATCCGATTTGCTAAAACTTTGTTGAGGATCTTTGCATCTGTGTTCATCAAAGAGATTGGCCTATAGTTTTCTTTTTTAAGTGTATCTTTATTAGGTTTTTGGAATAAGACGATATTAGCTTCATAGAAAGACTTTGGTAGTGTTCTTTCCTTTTCTATTTGATGGAACAGTTTAAGGAATATTGGTGTTATTATCTCCTTAAATGTCTGGTAGAACTCTGTGCTCAATCCATCTGTTCCAGGACATTTTTGGTGGGAAAATTCGAGATTATTTCATCAATTTCCTCATATATTATAGGATTATTTAAATAATTCACAATGTCTTAATTCAATTCAAAGTAAGGTGTGCTTACTTAGGAATTCATCCATTTCTTTTGTGTTGTCAAATTTTACAGAGTATACATTTTTGAAATATAATGTTATAATTCTCTGGATTTCTTGGTATCAGTAGTGATAACTCCATTTTCATTTCTAATTTTGTTAATTTGGGTTTTCTCTCTCTTGCTTTTGGTGAATTAGTTACGGTGTATCAATCTTTTTGAGTTTTTTCAAAAAACCCGCTTTTTGACTTGTTGATTTTCTGTATCATTTTCCTAATATCGATTTCAGATATTTCTCCCCTTATTTTGTTAATCTCCTCTCTTGTACTACTTTTGGGAACTGATTGCTCTATTTTCTCTAAAGCTTTAAGCTGCAGTGTTAAGTTATTTATTTCTGATGTTTCCACTTTTTTGATGTAGGTATTAAGTGTTATGAACTTACCTCTTAGGACAGCTTTAATTGTGTCCCAAAGATTTTGGTAAGTTGTAGTTTCATTGTTGTTCTCTTTCAGGGAAATCTTGAATTTCCTTTTTAATTTCGTCCTGAATCCAGTTCTCATTCAGCATCCTAGTGTTAAGTTTCCAGGAGTTAGTGTATTTTCTGTCATTTGTTGTGTTGTGGATGTCCAGCTTTAGGCCATGGTGGTCTGATAGGGCACTCTCCTGTATATGTGGAGATTCGTTTTGTGGCCCAATATGTGTTCTATTTTGGAGAAAGTTCCATGTGCTGCAGAGAAAAATGTGTATTCTTTGGTGCATGGATGAAAAGTTTGATAGAGATCTGTAAGGTCCATTTCCTTAAGGGTTTGATTAAGTTCCAATGTGTCTCTGTTAAGCTTTTGACCTGTTGATATATCCCATGTTGAGAGGGCAGTATTGAAATCCCCAAGAATTATCATTTGGGGGTTGATTTCTCGCTTTAGACGCTGTAGGGTTTTCTTAATGAATGTGAGGGGCCCGTATTGGGTGCAGTAATGTTCAGTATTGTGAAGTCTTCCTGGTGAATTGTACCTGTGACTAAAATGTAGTATTCATCTGTGTCTCTTATGATTTTTTTTGGTTTGAAGTCCACTTTGTCTGACAACATAATGGCTACCCCTTCCTGTTTCCTGGTTCCATTAACTTGCAGAATTTTGGACCAGCCTTTCGTTTTAGGATGTGCCTGTCTTTTGTGGTGAGATGAGTTTCCTGAAGACAGCAGATTGATAAGTTGTGGTTTTTAATCCAAGTTTGTAATCTGTGTCTCTTAATCAGTGATTTAATACCATTGACATTTAATGTTATAATGGAGAAATTATTTTTAATCCGGACATTGTTAATGTTTAGTTGATTTTGTAAGCGTATTGTTGACATTTATGTTTTGGTGGTATTCTACTTCCTTTCTGTCCTTCTGGATACACTTGTTTTTTTCTTCAAGTTTGAGTATCATTTATAGCATTTTTTGAAGGCCTGGTTTGGTAGACATGTATGCCTTCCAGTTGTCTTTATGCTGTAAAACTTTTCTCCAGCCTGGGTTGACATTTTTGCTCATTTAATACTTGAATTAGGTCTCTCCAAGCTCTTCTTGCTTTTAGTTTCCATTGAGAAGTCAGTCATTTGTTATTTTAATAAGTTTACCTTTAAAAGTGACTTTTTTTCCCCCTTGAAGCTCTCACCACCTTTTTTGTCTTGAATGTGGAGTGTGTTTAATATTACTTGCCGTGGCGAATTTCTATTTTGGTCATATCTGTTTGGGGTGCCGAATGCCTCTTGTATTTGGATGGGCCTCTCATTCTTCAGTTGAGGGAAGTTTTCCTTTATGATAATTTGAAAAATTTCCTTAGGTGTGGTATTTTGGGATTCTTGCTCTGGTATTCCATGAATGAGCATGTTAGGCTTCTTCAGGGTGTCCCATTACTCTTGAATATTGCTCTCAAGTATCTTTTAGGCTTTAACAACCTCTTCCATTGAGCTGATTTATACTCCCACTTTGTCTTCAAGATCTGAAATTCTATTTTCTGCTTCATTAGTTCTGCTACGAGACTCTGTTGAGTTCTGGGTTGAAGATAACTTGTCTTTAGTTCAGTTTTAAACTCTGACTGAGACTGTTTTAACTGCGCTATGCCTATTTTTTGTTTCTTGAACTGTTTTTCTCAACTCCTCCAAGTGTCTGTTGTGTTCCTATTCAAGTGGTTGATGCAGTTGTTTAACTCCTCCTGGATTTATTCTTTCATAATATTGATCATGGCAATGATCTTGCTTTCAATGTCGTTATCTTCGGTCTGATTTTCTTGGCTATTTTTTGTAAATTTGTTTGGTTGGAATCCATCATTATGGGGTTAATTCTTTCAGTGGGAGATTTGTCTTCTTGGGTTTTGTTTCTCATGGATCTGCTCTTTGACTTGGGCATTGTTGTTTTGTCTTTTAACATTACAGTTTCTGTGTGCTTGTTGACTGAACTGATTTAGTTGATATTACTACTCTCAGGCGGTTATTACTAGTGCTTTCCTTGGAGTTGGGTACATTTGTCTGTTGTTAGTATTATTTCCTATATGAGGCTATTAGGCAGTTAGTATATCAATTATGTCAGTTTGTGTAGACAAGGGGTGATATTAGTATGCTAGTGCACTTTTACGATTTAGTACCTTGGTGATATGTGAGGGTGAGAGGTAATCCCTGGAGTTGTATATATTTTTGGGATGGCTGTATGGAAAATGAATCTATAGTGACTTATACTAGAAAGGAGCAGTATGGTAAAAGAAAGAGGTTTACTTATCTTTGGGCTGGATGTGAAGAATTTCTCCCATGTGATAGGATGATTTTAGAGGACTTCAGATGTATGGCCTTTATACCCTAGAGCTTTGCTTGGATTTCCTTTGGACTCTGTTGAATTCCGAGTAGCAGTGTGTCCTCCCTGGATTGTGAGCAGGGTCCTGGATAGGTCGGAGGGACAGAGGGGCTGGGACCTGGAGCGTGGCCCACATAAGCCCAAGGCAACCTGGCTGTTGCTTGGGCTAGCTGGTGGAAGAAGCTTGAATGAGCTGCAGCCTGAGTGCTGGGGAAACTTACCTGGGATGGAGAGTGAGTCCTGTCCCAGGTAGACAGGAAGGAGAGACAGAGAGGCTGGGATTTGGGACATGGCCATCCCAAGTCCAGGGCAGCCTGGGTGTTCCTTGGACTGGTTGGTGGGAGGAGCTGGGACAAGTGGTGATCTGGGTGCTGGGAAACTTACCTGGGATGGAGAGCAAGTCCTGTCCCAGGTGGACGGGAGGGAGGGATCTAGCTTGAGTTCTTATGAGCAATGATGAGTACCCTCATCTTCCTCCCTGAAACTGTACCCTCACATCAGCATCGCTACCCTTCAAGTTAGCTGCCATGACACTCACGTTATCAAACTTCAGTAGTATGAGACCATAAGTCAGTCTGCCACATCAGTCTATTCTGCTTTATCTTTAAAGTTATTGGCTTTTTCTTAAGAATATTATACTCTCATATAATATGAAGGAGACCTGTGTACCATTTGTGAATGCTATGCCACGGGGAGTAATTCAAAAACTAAAATCTGATGATTTTTTCAACACAAGGGAATCTCCATGTGTGCTTTAAACCCAGTCTTGGCCTGGGTTCTTCATCCTGTTTCTCTAGGTTTGTGGCCAGACTTTTTCTCTAGTTTTGTGGCCAGACTTAGTGGACAGAACCTCAACTGTTGGTCACAGGGTCCCTTGGCCTTCTCTTTCCCTTCTCTTGCATTCTGCTTGTGATGCTAAAGTAGAGTGCTGACACAAAAGACATTACGAACTGTGTATTTCTATGTTCAGGGGCTAGCCTGGGCATTGCAGGAAGTTTGGTAGTGTCCTTGCTCTCTATTCAATAGACACTACTGGGATTCTGTCTCCCTAGGATGTGACATTCAAAATATCTTCAGATGTTCCAAACATCTATTGAGAGGTCAGATCTAGTTATTAGCTAGAACAACAGGTAATAAACAAGATGTAAGTTGTATCTATATCATTTTAAAATTTTGAATCTATCTCTCCTCTCTATCTATGTCTACCTTGCCTCTTCATTCTCTCTCTCTCTCTCTCTCTCTCTCTCTCTCTCTCTCTCTCTCCTGTTTTTGCTTAAGTGAATGTGCATTTCTCTCTTTGTCTAAGTATATCAGAGGGTGCTGTGTACCTGTGAAGGCCCAAGGGTGACTGACCTGTGGAATCACTCTGGATTGCTCTCACTTGCCTTTGCTCTGCCCTGGGGTTTCCCTGGCTCTGCCTTTCAGTACTGGAAGTTCAGGCCATTTCTGTAAAGAGTTGTTATGTGGGATCTGGGTTCTAAATATGGGTGCTGTTGAGATAGAGACTTAACTCCTAAGCCAACTCTCCAGCCCTAAAGGATTCTTACTGCTACAGGCCATGTGTATGGAAAGGTCCAGTGAGTATGTTAAAATCAAGGGGGCACTAAGAAAATCCTTTTCCCAAGAAGGGTCTGACACAAGCCTTGGACTATAAATAGAGAAATTCTAAGGTGTGAAAGTAGGGGAAGACTTATGTTTCTAATCAGCTGTTGTCTAGAGAATTATATTGCTAACTGAAAAATGAGAGAGATTAAGAGGCTTTCTATCAGCCAAGGTTGTGGTCAGAGGTTGAGAGTTGATATAAAGTTAGAGAGGAATCTTCCAGGCCAGCATATCCTATGCTGGTCTGTGACACTATCAAGTCCAGCCCACAAAGAACATGGCAAGGCTTGAGGTAGAAGCTACCAAAGTGTGAATGTCTACCCACATATAGAGAAAATTAAACAGTTACTCCTCTCTCTTATAATGGAAAAACCTAGATAGTAATGAGAAACCTACCAGAATTTTCATTATCAAAATGTCCCAGTAAACTCTGCAAAATGATATTTGTAATCCACAAAGTCAAAATCTTCAAACATTTCAAACTTTGTCCCGCAAAAACATTCAAAAGCCACAAAATCCACACCCCACTTCATGGGTACCAAATTCTGTTGCAGTTTGTCTGCATGGTTGCTGATAAATGTCTATCAAATGGCTTAAAGGAACAAGTGGTTTATTTTCTTACTAATTTTCTTCAATAAATCAAAAGGTGTTGATATTTGTTTTTAGTGCAGTATGAAAAAAGAGAATTAATTAAGAGACCTAACCATGGAAAAGAAGATTTCAAAAAACTCACACTATGCAGATTTTCAGTATGATCTGAGACTCTCTAGAGCTAACAACACACCAACTTTTGGAAATCAGTAGAACAGGTGGTTCTCTCGGTCCTTCCTCTCTGTAGGACTCTGTAATTTCCACTGAATAAAGCCATTAAATACCATCCTTCCCCTGTTGACCCATGACTGTTTCTGCAAGTCTGTGGTTGAGGAACTTGAAGAGTGCCTTGCTGGGAACCAGATGCCTAATGTTCTCAAAACAACCAAAATCTATTGTTCTTGGGACAACTCCAAGTCTTTTGATTCTCTTACCCTCCTTCATTATCTCATCTCAGCTCACAATCATTAGATTACAAACTCTGAATACCAAAATAAATCTAAATCTGATGAGCAGAGATCAGATCTACAGTACTATGTAAGTGTTGGGTAGTCGTGGTATATGCAGTCCCATCACTTGTGGGAAGTAGAGACAGAATCCTTACATCAAGCTTGCTAATTATACAGTGACCTCTGGTTCAGTGGCAGAATGTAGAGGAAGATACCCTTTATCGGCATCAGGCCTTGACATGCAGGCAAACTTTGGCATGTACATCCAAACAGACACAAGCCCACTACTGGAGAATACATGCACACTGTTCAGGCCTTATGAAGGCACCAGTTGTGGAAAGACCCAGAAGTCTGTGACAGTGTGACTGAAACAAATAAATCATTGGGTCTAACCTTAAAATTTCTTCATTCAATCAAAAGACCCCCAATTGTTGGCCCATCTTCTCTGAGACTTGATTGGCCAAGAACTGAACTGTGGGGTTTGGGATGGTCATCTTCAGATCCATACTCTGTTATTTCTAACACAAATGAGCACACATTGCTGGTGTGAGGCCAAGTAGTGCTGGACACAAGTATAGAAGATGTTCAAATGGCTTTTCCTCCTGTTAGTAACATGCGTGTTTGTGTTAGTCACAGACCGTAGAGACCTGAGAGAAAGACAGAGACACACACTCGAGACAGACAGAGTCAGATAGCCAGAGAAACCGAGACAGAGATCCATAGAAGTACAGAGATAGAGAGAGACAGAGACAGATTGAGAAAATGAATTCATACATATGTATGACTTGGTAACAACACATGTCTTGCTGGAAATGTCTTCAAATATTGATGTGGCAATGTTGAGTCCAAGAACAGTCTGTGTGCAAATTACTTCTGCTTTAAGAGGACTCATACTTTCTCTCTCAAGATCTTCAACTTATTAGATCTGTCCCACTTACATTATGTATGGCTATCTGATTTATTCCAAATCCACTAAAGCATCAGCATTAAAGCATCATGTTGGTATCTAGGCACCTAGCAACTACTGCACATGTAGATCAAATAGATGGGCATTCTATAGTACCAATCTTGAAGTGGCCATCACTGAACCTTGTCCAGGATTCCTGGAAAAGCACCCAGCTAGCTCTGATGAGTACTGATCTGGATGTCTTTAATTTCTGTTTATTTTCTTACAGAATTGCTAAACAGGAACGAAAGTGACTGCAAGAAGCACAAATACCTCCTTGCGATTATAGACTGTAGAGCTAAAATCCAGAGTCAACCACTGTAATGAAATTTCTTGTCTTCAGTCACAGTAGGACTTCAATCAGGAGTCCCAGGAATTCCTTCATCTGCTGTTGAAGGATTTCTACATGGCAATTCACTTTCCACAAGCACAGACCTGTGTCCTGCTTCTGCTGCTGCCTCTATTCTCCCCCCTGCTGGAGCACACAGCCTCTCTCCATGTTGTTACTGTTTTCAAGTTTGATGATTTGAAATATATGTTTGCATTCAGACTTCAGTGTCTTTGTAAATTGGGGGATTTGAACTGAGCTCCAGTGCTTCATGGTCTGGAGAGATAGGTGTATGATAAGGTCAGTGCTAAGCCACTGGGATGCATTTATTCCACTTCATTTCTTTCAACTGAGTGTGATCCAAAGGAAGGAGGTATGTTGACTTTCATCTGTGAGGAAATTGATCCTTGGCATGAACAAGTATTTCACACTAAAACATTTTCATGTTTGTTATATAACTGAAACTTAAAGATCCCTGAGTCAGCTTTTGAAATTACTTAGAATTTTCCAAAAATAACAACGAACATTGAATTTGAAAATGTGCTCAGCACTGATGAGTCATTATGCCCTATTGTTGGTAGGGGGCATATTCCAGGCTATATCACCACCAGGAGATAGCATAGACATACCAGCAGATGGTGATGTTAAAAGTTCATGACCAAGATCAGGACACTGCATTGCTGTCTGAGAACTCCATGGAGAGAGCTGGGAAAGAAAGTTTATGAACAAAGTTCTAGAGGAAAAGTAATTTCAAGGGAGAACCCTTGATTGCTTAGGATTACAGACTTTAAGCTTTATTTTATTCCAAAATTTGGTACCATCAATGCAAATACCTGACTGATTGATTGTGTCAAATTTTCAACTATTATCAATTCAAAGTTTCTTTATGTGCATACATGTATTTCTGTTAGAGAATAAGTGTGTACAGTTTAAAGCAAGCATATATGTTTATTTGAACACAATATACACTTAAAGTATCTTGGTTAACCTTGGTCTAATTTATTTTTGGAGACAAGGCCTCAGTAAACAAATCAGCTAGACCACCTGGCCAGTACATCCCAGAGATCCACCTGTTTCAGACTTTTCACTGCAGGTATTATAGCAACATGCCATGTGTTTGGCTTTCGCATGGCTGATGGGGATTGATTTCAGCTCCTCATGCTTGTGCAGCAGTCTTTTTCCCACGGAGCCATCTCTACATCCATGTCAAATAAAGAAATTATATTTAAATTGATGCTATCTTGGTGTATAGGTTCACTCTTTCATCCTCAGGAAAAGATTTACAAAGCAGGAAAGAATTGGGTAATGTACGAAAGCAAATAAATGTTTATTTATTTAGATACAACCAGGGAATCTAATCTCAACAGCATTCAGGAGGAGCCTGATTATCAGGGAACACATAGTAAGATGTTGAAAATACAAAACATAGAGCAAACACTTAGATAAATAGAATGGAAATTTTACTGTACAGGTCTTCACGTTAGAAGCTTGCAGGTCCTGCTTTTCCCTGTGGGTGCAGAGAAAGGAACCAAGGAATGGGGCTTCTGGGAAAGAGTTGCCCATTATCTTTTTTTAAGAGGCTTCTTATTCCTCTTGCATTCCTAGGTAGTATGCCTCCAGATGAACCACATTTCCTGTGGTTGTAGGTGGACACCTGACCAGATGATTGACAGACCAGTTTGGTTAATTTAAAGGTAGAATATAGTTAGGTGGTTAGATGATGTGTACAGATGGCCTGTTTTTTAATAATTTTAAAAAACCTGAGGAATAATATCCAAGGTTGATCCTTAACTTCCATACAGTTTACTTATGAGTACACAAAGAAGTTAGGAAACTAATCCAACTCTTCCATCCATTTTTGTGTGGTGCCCACAACCATAATCCATACCTTTGCACTTGGTTATATATGGTGCTCAATGTGTTAATGAAGCAATAGGAGAGAAGGACCAAGAAGAAAGTCACTGAAAACAGGAATGGGCTGAAGGCCTTCAGGGAGACTTGTACTGGGGGAATCCAACCAGTGGCTTGAAGGACATGTGATTATCAGGAGGACAGAGTGACAGGAGAGGTTGAGACAGGGAAAGTTTTCCTGATGGTGTTAAAGGTCTGGGTGAATGTATAGTTCACCTGTCATTTCTCATCAAGGTACAGCAACAGCAAATTTCAATTGTCATATATGTTCTGAGAGTACACAGAAGTTACTAGTTCTCAGAGAATGCAGGTTTACTCTGTACTAGATCTAAGAAAGGGTATCTTCATTTTTTTTTTGAATCCCATTTTTTTATTTCTTCCACTCATACGATGTTGGGCCTGCCCAGGATTTGCCCCAAAGCATGGCCGAGCACGTGGGACTAAAAATGGCGCTGAGGGCAAGGGTCTTGGGAGTAACCTGATCACAGAGAACCCTAATTGGCTTTCAGGTATCTACCTGCCCCCTGTGGTGAGTGACATTGAACTTGACCATTAGCACCTGTAGGATGTGTTGACCTTGTGAGTTGGATGCCCGTTTCATGCCTTGTCTATAAAAGTTCCTTTTCTCCCCCCAATAAAAAGAGATCTGCTTCTGACAATCTTCCTGTCCCGTGCCAAGTCTCTGGGGGTAGAGGTGGACGTAGGGATGGCTGGAGCATGCTTTCATCACAGCCAGCAGCTGTGTGTTTGAGTGAATGAATGGATGCCTGAGTGGGAACCGGTTCCCACAAGTGGCGACCACGAAGGGATGCTTCTGAAATCAGATGAAGCTAAGCAGGCTTCAGGGTAAGTAAAAACTTGGGAAATATGGGGAATTCAACGTGCAAGGATGAAGACGTGCCAGCAGCACTGGGGTCCATACTACAAAGACGGTTTAAAAGTTACAAGCTCTGCTATTTCAGAAATGTGGCAAACAGCCCTTGAATTAGCACCTTGGATCCAATCGGGCAATGTGTTTTTGTCCACCACCTGGACTCAGGTGAGGAATCTAGCCAGGAAGTGGGAAGAACATTTTGGGGTGTCCTCTTCTCTGAGATTTTACTGCATTGTTTCTGCTCTTGAGGTAGCATTCCTTCCTGATGCAATCCAGCCTCCACCAGAGGCAAAGGGGGAGGGGAAGGAGCTATCAGAGCAGCACTCTCTAGCTCCCTGAGCAACTCTGGGCTGGTCCCAGCTGCTGGAGCCAACAAGCCATCCCGGGCGCCCCGCAGAGGGCTCCACTGACAAGCCATGCAGGGATGCGGACTCGCCTGGGACCGCGGAGCTGGGGCCAGGTGGGCAAAGCTGTGGGCACGCTGAGCCAGGGCTAGGCGGGCATTCTGCCAGACCATGGGGATGGTGGACACGCCTGCTGTTTATAGAATGGTAACCCATCACTGTGTGAACGCCAAGAACATTACACAGAGTTGTGGGCTGAGACAGGGGCTCTTGGTACGGGTACTGAGGCCGCTACCAGCGGAGGTGGAGAGACTGCCCACGGCTGCAGCGGGGCAACATGTGGGGATGTAGAACTGCCTGGCGGGGGAGCCGTACACGGCTGCGATGAGGCTGCACACAGCCAGGGGACAGTGGTTCGCAGAAACGGACTGGCATGCGGGCACACTGGCCCCTGCCAGGCTAGAGCAGGGAACGCAGGGCTGGATCCCACGTGTGCTGAGGCGTATCAAGTACAAGCCTATCCTGTTAACTTAAATTCAGGAGCCAATCGCCCTGCAGTGTGGTATCCTTGGGAAGCAAAAGATTTAAAAGAATTAAAGTGGCCCTGCTAGAGGCTGGTCCAAATTCTCCATGGGTTGAGGCCTTCCTGCAAGATCTAGCTTACCAACCCTGGACTACTAAGGACTGGATGGATATGGCCAAAGCGGTGCTCCCCAGTCCCACATTCATTAATTGGGCACCCCCCTTAGAGGGATGCCCTGGGTAGCAGCCATCCCCTCGGACTATACCCTTCTGGTCATTGATCTTAAAGACTGTTTTTCTATTCCAGTACACCCTGCGGACTGTGAAAAGTTTGCCTTTTCAGTCCCATCTATGAACTTTTCAGGCCCTGACCAAAGGTATGAATGGCTAGTGCTTCCACAAGGAATGGCTAATAGTCCAGCCTTTTGTCAGAGTTATGTATATAAATTGATTAAACCATTGCTAAAAGATAAAGATGTTCTTATATATGTCTATATGGATGATATTATCATTGGACATAGAGATCCAACTAAATTACAATCCCTTATGCGAGAGGTAATTAAATATTTAAAAAAGGGAAACATGTATTGCCCCTGACAAAGTCCAACAGGTGCCTCCTTTCAAGGTTCTAGGAACCCATTTGACACTTTTGCGGCCATCACCTCTCAGACCATTTATAAATGTGCCTGACAATATTACTATCACTAGTTTACAACAATTATGAGGAGAGATAAATTGGGTCAGGCCATGGGTGGGGATCTCCACTGAGGCCCTCACCCCTCTTTTTAACCTATTGTCTGGCAGACAGCCTGAAGATACAATTGCTTACAGGAAAGTCACCGTCAGATAATCGAATGGTTCCAGGATGCCCTTAGAGATGCCCAATTGGCTAGGTACAATCCTGAAAAACCTATTGCCCTATGGCTGATTTCAGGAAAAGGGCTCCTTGTAGCAGCCCTATCACAGGCTGGAGAAATTCTACAATGGATCCACACATCCCTGGGAAATGCCCCTAGAGTTTATACTGCCACAGATCAACTAACAGATATGATAAAAAGGGACGTGAACAGACTTGTAGACACTATGGTAAAGACCCAGACTCTATTGTATTTCCATATAGGCTGACTGATGTAGAATGGCTGACTAAATATCACCCCCGGTTGGCTTTGGCATTAGAAGGATACTTAGGGGAGATAAGTTGCCATTATGGCCCATCTAAATGGGTCATGCCCCTTCAGCACTTACTGCTTACTGAGCCCAAACTCTTTGTTAAAACACTTATACCAGGTGCCCCATATGTGTTCACAGATGGGGGACAAACTGGATCTACTTATGGTATCTTTGCTCCAGGAAGTTTAATTCAGCCATACAAACAAAAGTACCAGCCTACCCAGGGATCAGCTCAGTATAAAGAGCTGTTGGCAGTTATAATGGCATTAAAGGAAAATGAAGAGGCTATTAACTTATTCCCTGACAGTCTATATATTGTAAATTTACTTCCAGGGATGATAAATGCTCACATAAGATTAGATAACAATCCCATATCGCCCCTTATGGTGGAGCTAAAATCCACATTAGAAGGACAAGAAAAGCCTATATATTTAAACATTTAAGGAGTCACTCTGGTCTGCCTGGGTTCCTAGCCCAAGGCAATGCCTTAGTTGATAAATTAGCTTCGTAAGAGATAGGGCTCTTAACATTCAAGAAGCCTCTGACTTACATGGTTTAACTCACGTCAATTGGAGGGGCTTACTCCATAGGTTCCCTCAAGTTCCTATAAAGGATTTAAAAAAAATTGTTCAAACCTGCAAGTCCTGTCAACCTTTTCTCCAAGTCCCACCCTTACAGGGGGTGAGGGTTAATCCCAGAGGACTAAAACCTAATATGCTGTGGCAAATAGATGTTACTCATTATACACCATTTGGTAAACTTAAATATGTCTTTGTTTCTATAGATACATTCTCTCAGGCGTGTTGGGCATCTGCACATACAGGAGAAAAGGATAAACATGCACAGTCGCATTTTTTACAGTGCTTTGCCACCCTAGGGTTACCTAACCAAATTAAGACAGATAATGGCCCTTGTTTTACTAGTCAAACTTTACAGAACTTTTTTCAGACCTGGCATATTACTCATACTATAGGAACCCCATGTAATCCTCAAGGACAAACCATTGTCGAAAGAAATCACCAATATTTAAAGGCCCAATTACAAAAACAAAAAGGGGGAGTAAGCCCACACCAACAGCTGGGGCTGGCATTATTTACCATCAACATCTTAAATTTTCAAAAAGGACAACTTGAATCGAGATTCTAAAAACACTGGGGAAGCCTATTCACCAAACTTTCTGTTAAGGTGCGTTGGAAGGACCCCCTAACTGGGCAATGGAGGGGACCTGATCCCTTGATCACTATGAGAAGAGGATTTGGATGTGTCTTCCCAATTGGGGAGTCTTCCCCAATTTGGATTCTGGCAGGGAATCTTAAATTCTATCCACAGGAGGATCCTCATGAAGGAGACCCAAAAGAATCATCCCCAGACTAACAAGCCAAACCAAGGGACAATAAAGCCCTTGGGGCAGCTTTCTTTGCTTTTCTCTTTCAGAAACTATCCACGATGTGCTCAAGGAAGATATTAACTGTGATCCTTATAAGCCTAATTGATACTTTGCCTGGATGGAGTCAATCTGGGTTTGACCTAACATCTAGAAAAATTGTTCTTTTAATAACTATATCGCTTAAGTGTTTTTTCAGCACATCTCTCAGCAGTGCTCCATCATCGAGACTATGCTACAGGTGCCTATGGCCTTTGAACATCCCTGCCACGTCCCTGGAAAAGCCACCTGCTGCCATGCCTGGTGCTGATGCCAACCTGTCTTCTCTGCCACATGCATGACTCCTGCCCAGTGGAAAAATCTCTCCAGTCTAGCTAACTTGTCAAGTACAGTACACGTCCAATATGCGATATAGGCCTTTAAGTACGGCTCAAAGCCCCAAAGTTGGTAAAACCAACTTCATACAGAAGACTGGTAGCCAGAGATGGGCACATGAAGCCCGGCTGTGGATCAACCTAAGACAGGACTTGTAGTATTATACCTGGAGACTACAAGATCCCATGATGGGTCAGACCATGGTGGGAGTTTTTTCACGCCTAAGACAGGAACAGTCAATCAAGACCATTTGGTCTGTTGGGTCGCAGGTATCCTTCTGGACCATCTCATACAAAAACAAAAGGGGGAGATGTTGGGCCCGCCCAGGATTTGCAGGGCATGGCTGAGCACATGAGACTAAAGATGGCGCTGAGGGCAAGGGTCTTGGGCATAACCTGATCACTTCACAGAGAGCCCTAATTGGCTTTCAGTTATCTACCTGCCCCTTGTGCTGAGTGACATTGAACTTGACCATTAGCACCTATAGGATGTGTTGACCTTGTGATACAATTGGATGCCCGTTAGGCGCCTTGGTGGCCTTTGTCTATAAAAGTTCCTTTTCTCCCCCCAATAAAGAGAGATCTGCTTCTGACAATCTTTCTGTCCCATGCCAAGTCTCTGGAGGTAGAAGTAGAAGTAGGGACGGCTGGAACCTGCTTTCATCACAGCCAGCAGCTGTGTGTTTGAGTGAGTGAATGGATGCCTGAGTGGGAACCAGTTCCCACAATACCCAGTTGATAAGTACGCCATTCCTCTTCCTCCCTATACCCCTCCCTGGACCCTCTTGATCACTCCCCCCTTTTCCCCTTCCTTTCCCCCTCCCTCCCTTTCTCCCAGTGACCCTCCCACCCTCCATTCTGGAGCATTTTTTAGTGTTCATGTCAAACTTCCCTCTGGGTCCTCCTCTCTGATGAGCTGTAGGGACTCAGTGGCATTGCCTAGAGCTCTTTTTTGTGTTCCCCTTTAGAATAGAAACACTATTATGGCTGTTAATCCCTTGTCTCTAAGGATCATAGTGCCTGTGATCCATACTAAGACTATGGGGTTTCAATTATATGTTGGTCATTATGCAGGATAGGCAAAGTCCTATTATGATTAGATCAGTTCTAACTTGTACAGAGTATTTTGCATATTGTTACTCCTCCCCATCTTTAGGCTCTTATAATCTTACAACCCCTCTTCCACAAATTTCCCTGAGCTTTAGGATGGGGAGAGATTAGGCTGGCCTGGTTCCAGGTGATTGATAAAGAGTTTCTGAAGTTCTGAATTGTGATTTGTAGATTTTTTTTTTCAGTTTTGCTGCTCCTGCACTGCGCTTAGCTCCATTCTGATGGGTATTAGATGTCCTCCCATGGCCAGATATAAAAGGCTGTTAAAATAGAGTCTTATTATAAGAGTAGATTCAAAGGTGGATGGAACAAGAGTAGGAAACCGTGGTCAGCGGGGAGGTCAGTCTCCCATTTGCAAAATGGTTACCTTCTATCTGCCAAACTGTATGCCTTCCTTTCTGGTAAGATACACCCCAACAGTTGTAAGTGACCATGAAGGACAGTCTGTGAGCTAAACCAGATATCTCATTACTTACTTGCACTCTTTGATGGTGGCCTATTTTCTCCACTGTAGTATGATCCCTTCTCTCCCCATTGCTGGTGGGGCCCTCCTTCCCCTTCCCTCCCATCTATAATCTTTGCAATTACTCTAGGTATTAGAGAGATCCATCTTTGAGTGTGTCTCTAAGTGGATTTGGTACTAAGATCCACCTATTAGGGAGTACATACGGTGCTTAATGGTGCTTAATTTTCTGTGTCTGGGATGCTTCACTCAATATAATCTTTTCTAATTTCATTCATTTCCCAGCAAATTTCATTAATTCATGATTTTTGGTGGCTGAGTAGCATTCCATTGCATAAATGTACCACATTTTTCTTATCCACTCGTCAACTGTTGGGCATTTGGGTTCATTCCATGAATTTGCAATTGTAAACAGTGCTGCTATGAACATGGTTGTGCTTGTGGTATTGAGGTGAATGTTTGCTCTATGGGGGATTACTCCCAAAAGTGGAATAGCAGGGTCATATGGCGTTTCAATCTTTAACTTTTTTAAGAATCAACAGACAGCTTACCAGAGTGGTTATATAAGCCTGCATTCCCACCAGCAAGGTAGGACAATTCCCCTTTCTCCACATCCTTTCCAGCATTTGGTGTTGTCTGTATTGTGGATTTTTGCCATCGTCATTGGGGTGGGATGATATCTCAGGGAGGTTTTGATTTGCATTTCCCTGATGGATAAGGATGTGGAGCTTTTTTAAGATATTTGTTAGACATTTCAATTTCGTCCTTGGTAAAGTTTCTTTTAAGTTCCAAGGCCCATTTTTTAATTGGGCCATTTATTTCTTTGGTGTTTAGTTTTCTAAGTTCTTTGTGCACACTGGATAATAGAGGTCTATCAGATATGTCGTTAGTTAAGATTTTCTCCCATTCTGTGGGTTGCCTTTGTGCTCTGGTTACAATCTCTTTATCTGAACAGAAGCTCTTTAATTTCATAAGATCCCATCTGTTGAGTGTTGGTTGGATTGACTGTGCTATTGGATTTCTTTTTTTTATGAAATGTAAAAAAATATTTTAATTCAACAATTATCAAAGTGATGCTATGTAAAACAAAATGTTTATCCTTCTAATGCTCCTCCTTTTCTAAGGCCCCTACTTGCTTCATTTGGATTCTTGCTATGGTTTCCATGCTTGTTCGTACACAGTCTGCTTCTTTTCTGGTTGTCAAGGTCCTAGAAATATTTTCGATATTTCTCTCATAATCATCATCTTCTTTTACAAGAGTAATTAATTATTTCCATTTTCAGCAATTTATTTTTTCATTTAATACATTTTTATTATTATTTCAGCTCATACAAAATTAATAGGTACACCAGTTCCCTCCCTTCCTCCTCCTCCCACCGAACCCCCTGCTCCCCCTCCCCTTACCCCTCCCTTCTCATCCCTTCCGCCCCAATTCCCAGAGTCCTTTCTTGTGCATGCCTGACTCTCCTCTGGGCCCTCCGCTCCGATGACGTACAAGGACCCAGTGGCATTTCTCTGAACCCTTTCCTGTGTTCCCCTTAAGCATAGGAACACTACTGTGGCTGTCAATCCCTTGCCTCCAAGGATCTTGGTGCCTTTAGCAGATGCTAGACTTTGTGAGGTCAATAGCAATTTAAACCAAGTAATATAAATTAAGTCATTCTAAATTTACAGAAGTATCCAAAGAAAAATTGTCTCTTATTTTTTCTTAAACTCCTTATGTTTGATAGTACTATTACTTGTGACCTGTATTGATATTAATTGAGATTTGGTTCCTTGCTGTTTATAAAATGGTTCATATAATTTTATGTTTTTTATCTTTCTATTTTATGCATGTGTGTGCTCATATCAATTAGGTACAAGGTTAATATTCCTGTGCATGTGAATGTGCACATGTATGTAGATACGTGTGCACACATATATGGAGGCCCAAGGTTGATACGGGGAATGATTCTTGATTGCTCTTCCATCTTAATTTTTCAAGATAGGATCTATAACTAAGCCTATAACTCATCTCTTTCTTGTCATGTTATGGCTAACCAACTTACTCTGGAAATTCCTAGTCTCTTTTGTGTGAAGCTGGAATTACTGACAGGCCACCATATTCACCTGACATTTTGTGTATAATCTAAGGATCATCACGAGTATTCTTCCAGACCACCATAATTAATGTTCTGTCTTCATTCATAGTTCTTGATATATGCTAATATGATACATTATAAAAATACATCCCATATTTTGACCATGTATATTTGCATCAGTATTTTGACTATGAATATGTTTATGTAATTTGTCCTTGAAATATCACTTAATAAAATACAAAAAGTCATGTGTTATTGGATTTCTGTTTAGGAACTGTTGATCTAGTCCAATCAGCTCCAGGGAGTTCCCTGCCCTTTCAGCTAAGGTTTTCATAATCTTTGGCCTTACATTGAAGTCCTTCATTCATTTGGAATTAAGTCTTGTACATGATGACAAATATGGGTCGAGTTTTAACTTCTGCATGTGGACATCATTTTTGCCAGTACCATTTGTTGAAGATGCTGTTCTTTTTCCATTGGATTTCTTGGGCCCCTTTGTCAAAGATCAAATGGCTATAACTGTGTGGGCTTATATCTGGGTCTTCAACCCTTATCCATTGATCCATGTTTCTATTTTGGAGCCAGTACCAGGCTGTTTTTATAACTATGGATTTGTAGAATAGAATAAAGTTTGGTGTGGTGATACCTCCAGCCATGTTTATGTTACTCAGGATTGTTTTTGCTATCCTAGGTCTTTTGTGCCTCTATATGAATTTTAAGATTGTTTGATCAACCTCTTTAAAGAATTGCTTTGGGATTTTGATTAGTAGAGCATTGAATCTGTATATTGCCTTTGGTAGGATGGTCATTTTTAGGATGTCGACTGCCAATCCAGGAACATGGGAGGTCTTTCCACCTTCTGGTGTCTTCTGCAATTTCTTTCTTTGTGATTTTAAAGTTTTCATTGTAAAGGTCTCTTACTTCCTTGGTTAGGTTTATACCAAGCTATTTCATTTTTTTAGGGGCTGTAGTAAATGGGATTGTTTCTCTCAAGGTTTTTTCACTTCTTTCATTCTGGATATATATGAAGGCCACTGATTTTTGTACATTTATTTTGTATCCTACCATCCTGCTGAACTCTTGTATTAGTTCCAGGAGCTTCCTAGTGGAGTTTTTGAGATCACTCAGGTATAAGATCATGTCATCTGCAAATAGAGATAACTTGACTTCTTCCTTGCTGATTTGAATCCCCTTTATGTCTCTTTCTTGTCTTATGGCTTCAGCTAAGATTTCAAGTACAATATTGAATAGAGATGGTGAGAGTGGAAAGCTTTGTGTATTTCCTGATTGAAGCGGGATTGCTTCACCTGTTTTCCCATTGAGTATAATCCTTGCTCTCGCTTGTCATATACAGCTTTCATTATATTGATAAAGGTTCCTTCCATTCCAACTGTCTCTAGGGTTTTGATCATAAAGGGCTGTTGGATGTTGTCAAAATCTTTTTCTGCATCTATCAAGAGTATCATGTGGTGTTGGACTTTGGACTGGTTTATATGGTGAATTACATTTATTGATTTGCGTACGTTGAACCAACCTTGTGTGCCTTGGGATAAAGCTTACTTGATCCCCGTGAATGATCTTTTTGATATGTTTTTGAATCAGATTTGCTAAGACTTTGTTCAGAATCTTTCCATCGGTGTTCATCAGAGAGATTGGCCTATATTTTTCTTTTTTAAGTGTATCTTTATTGGGTTTTGGGAATTTCCTGAAAATTCCCAAAGGAATTTGGTAGTGTTCCATCCTTTACTATTCAATGGAACAGTTTAAGGAGTATTGGTGTTTTATTAGCTCCTCAAATGTCTAGTAGAATTCTGTGCTGAATCCATCTGGCCCAGGACATTTCGAGATTACTTCCTCAATTTCCTCATATGTTATTGGACTATTTAAATAATTCACAACTTCCTGATTCAGTTTAGGTTGTGTTTACTTAGGAATTCATCCATTTCTTTTGTGTTGACAAATTTCAGAGTATAAGTTTTTGAAATATGATGTTATAATTCTCTGGATTTCTTGGGTATCTGTAGTGATTAACTCCATTTTTATTTCTAATGTTGTTAATTCGGTTTTTCTCTCTCTTGTCTTTGATTAATTTAGCTAGGGGTGTATCAATCTCATTGAATTGTTTCAAAGATTCAGCTTTTTGAGTGGTTGATTCTCTGTATTGTCTTCCTAATCTCAATTTTGTATATTTCTCCCCTTATTTTGCTAATCTCCTCTCTTCTACTACTTTTGGGATCGGATTGCTCTAATGTCTCTACAGCTTTAAGCTGCATTGTTAAGTTGTTTATTTCTGAATTTTCCATTTTTTTGATATAGGCATTAATAGCTATGAACTTACCTCTTAGGACAGCTTTCATTGTGTCCCAAAGATTTTGTTAAGTTGTATTTTCATTATCCTTTGCTTTCAGGAAATCTTGAATTTCCTTTTTAATTTTTTCCTGAATCCAATTCTCATTCAGTATCATAGTGTTAAGTTTCCAAGAGTTAGTGTATTTTCTATTGTTTGTTGTGTTGTGTATGTCATGTTTTAGACCATGATGGTCTGATAGGGTACAGGCTAGAATTTCAACTGTTCTGTATATGTGGAGTTTCGTTTTGTGGTCCAATATGTGATCTATTTTGGAGAAAGTTCCCTGTGCTGCTGAGAAAAATATGTATTCTTCAGTTCATGGATGAAAAGTTCGATAGATATCTGTAAGGTTCATTTCAGTAAGGGTTTGATTAAGTTCCAAAGTTGCTCTGTTAAGTTTTTGACCTGTTGATCTATCCCATGTTGAGAGGTTGGTGTTGAAATCCCCAAGAATTATCGTTTGTGGGTTGATTTCTTGTTTTAGATGTTGTAGGGTTTTCTTAACAAATGTGGGCGGTGACCCGTATTGGGTTCATATATGTTCAGTATTTTGAAGTTTTCCTGGCGAATTGTACCTGTGACTAAAATGTAATATCCAACTGTGTCTCTTATGATTTTGTTTGGTTTGAAGTCCACTTTCTTCTATAGCATAATGGCTACCCCTACCTGTTTTCTGGTTCCATTAGTTTGCAGAATTTTGGAACAGTCCTTTATTTTTAGCATGTGCCTATCTTTTGTGGTGAGATGCGTTTCCTGAAGGCAGCAGATTGATGGGTTGTGATTTTTAATGCAAGTTGGTAATCTGTGTCTGTTGATCAGTGAGTTAACTCCATTAACATTTAATATTACAATGGAGAAATTACTTTTAATTATGGACTTTTTTATGTTTAGTGGCTTTTGTAAGTGTATTGTTTCGCTTTTAGGTTTTGATGGTATTATACTTCCCTTCTGTCCTCCTGGATACTCTTGTTTTTTTTCTTCAAGCTTGAGTATCATTTCTAGCATTTTTTGAAGGCCTGGATTGGTGAACATGTATCCCCTCAAGTTGTCTTTGTGCTGGAAAATTTTTCTTTCTCTCTTGATCATGATGGATAGTTTTGCCGGGTATATCAGCCTGGGATGAAATTTTTGCTCATTCAATACTTGAAGTATGTCTCTCCAAGCTCTTCTTGCTTTTATTGTTTCCATTGAGAAATCATTTGTTATGTTAATAGGTTTGCCTTTAAATGTGAGTTTTTTTTTTTCCTTGACGCTCTCAGCACCTTTTCTTTGTCTTGAATGTGAAGTGTTTTAACTATTATTTGCCATGGTGAGTTTCTATTTTGGTCATATCTGTTTGGGGTGCGGAATGCCTCTTGTATATGTATGGGCCTCTCTTTTTTTAGATGAGGAAAGTTTTCTTTGATGATAGTTTGAAAAATTTCCTCAGGTGTGGTATTTTGGGATTCTTGCTCTGGAATTCCATGAATTCACATGTTAGGCTTCTTCAGGGTGTCTTGAATATTCCTCTCAAGTATCTTTTAGGCTTTAACAATCTCTTCCATTGAGCTGGTTAATACTCCCATTTTGTCTTCAAGGTCTGAAATTCTATTTTCTGCTTCATTAGTTCTGCTGATAAGACTCTTTGTTGAGTTCTGGGTGGAAGATAACTTGTCTTTTAGTTCAGTTTTAAACTCTGCTTGCATCTGTTTTAACTGCTTTATGCCTACTTTTGTTTCTTGAACTGTTTTTCTCAACTCTTCCAAATATCTGTTGTGTTCCTCTTCAAAGTGGTTGATGTGGTTATTTAACTGTTCCCGGATTTCCTCTTTCATAGTATTGAACATGGTAATGATCATGTTTTGAAAGTCCTTATCCTGGGTTAGGCTTTTTTGGCTATTTTCTGTGGATTTGTTCTGATTGGAGTGTGTCATTATGGGGTTAATTTCTTCAGTGTGAGTTTGTTTTCTTGGGTTTTGTTTCTCATGGATTTGCACTTTGACTTGGGCATTGGTCGTTTTATCTCTTAAGTCCTTCTTTCAATTTCTGTGTGTTTTTTTAATTTTTTTATTATTATTTATTCAATTGTGCATGCATGCGTGTGTGTGCTCATGCACGTGCTTGTGTGTGTGTGTGTGTGTGTGTGTGTGTGTGTGTGTAGAACCATGGATGAATTCCGGAACCACCATGGACTGCCTCCACCTCCTCCTTGTTTATTCTGTCCCGGGATTCACAGGCTCTGTCCTTACCAGGACCATTAACGCAGGCCACCCCCACTTCCACCTGGTGTCTATGTGGGATCTAGGATCCAAACTCAGGACCTTCCGCCTACAAGGCAGAGGCTTAACCCCTGAGCCACCTCTCCAGCCCCAATTTCTGTGTTTTGACTGAACTGAATTAGTTGGCCTGGAGCAGCCCCTGCTGTGACTGGCTGTTGGGAGGAGCTAGGACTAGTGGGCTACCTGGGTTTTGGAAGTGACCAGGGTGTTCTTACCTGGGACGCAGTGTATCCTCGCTGGACTTGGCCCAGGTAGGCAAAGGGGAGAGTGTTGGTGGTGCACGCAATTAACCTGGGGAACTTGAGAGTGGCTCAGGGTTCCTCCTTGGCCAGGAGCAGCGCCTACTTAGACTGGCTGGTGGGAAGAGGTAGGACTAGTGAGTTACCTGGGGCTTGGAAGTGAGCAGGGAGTGCTTAACTAGGGCGCAGTATGTCCTACCTGGATGGCGCACATCTGGGTGGGTGGGGAAAGGGGAGAGGTGCAGGTGGTGGGCGCAATTAAACTGGGGAGCTGGGGAGTGGCCCAGGGGTCCTTCCCCGGTGGGGAAAGGGCATGTATCTTCATTTTGACCTCTCACTAAGTTCAGTGGATGTTGTCAGGTACTTTAGTACCTGTTTATATGAAAAAGAAGGGTACATTTAATATTCTTATAAATAGAATTAGAATTACTCATTATAGTAAATATTTTCTGTATATTTTATGAAAGTTATTTCTTGCAGGATCATTCTGCATGTCACCCAAGGTCATGCTTCATCAGTAATTTACACAATATGATAGATAACTTTTTAAATTCTTACAATTTAAAAGTTTTTCTTTTTGTAATCACCTTTGAGATCAGCTGATTAGGTGAAGAATTCCTTCCTGAAGTCATTTGCCTTTACTCTTCATAAAAAGAAACCTTTCTTAAAACTGCCTTCAATTTTATTTGCCCATTATAGTATCATTCTCACTCTTGTTACTTTATAAGTAATTGCTGGTATGTGCCTTTTAGGACTCACCCTTTCTCAATTTCCTATGCGAGCAATGGAAATGTTTCTTTTTGCGTATGAGGAATATGTGTATATGTTTACACATTTGTGACTGTATTTGAGAGGCTTGTGTGTGTATGTGTGTGTGTGTGAATGTGCATGTAGTGGCCGAAGATTGATATCAAGAACTATTCTCAATCACTTTTCCACATTATTCCTTTGAGTCCAAGTCTCAGATCAATCCCAGAGCTTTCTGACAGCACTAGTCTGCCTACCCAGCTTGCTCTAGGGATTCCTATGCTGTCTTCCAGGCCACGAATTACAGATGCACTGCCACAGCTACCTTGCATCTTACATGGCTATGGAGATCCAAATGCTGGCCCACGTGCTTGCAACAAAAGTGCTTTAACCACTGAACCATCACCTCAGATCCAGAATTTCTTTGCCTCTTATACAAAAATATTTTTGCTATGCAAACAATAGAATGATGAAGAAAGTGATCCATGCTGGGAGGTGAGACAGAGGCTGCATAGAACAAAGGTTCCAATGAGTCTTAGCATCCAGATTGAAGGTAATTTATGCTGGCAGAGTTAGAATCACCAAACTCTTCAGAAATGAAGTGATATATATCTTTATAGAAAAGAAGACATTAAGAATAGAGACAACTTAAAACCCAAAGAGAGTAAGTAACAAGAGATTACACAACAAAAACACACGTAAGCATGAGAAGGTGGAGCAATGAGGTGTTACCAGACCACAGAACACTGACAACATGGATCTGAATGAAGATTCTGTTTGCACAGGGCTGGGTTCTTGGTAGGGCTAGTCAAAGCAAATCTTCCCTCCATTCTTAATCCATTACTAGAACAGCTTGTTTTTGTTGCTATGTGAGTGGAGTCTCTATTTTTTTCTTCTTTTATTGACGCAAGCAGAGTTGAGTAGTATCATGGTTGTGGATTGGTAACTGGGAAACTTAACCTCAAGGATTGCCAGTTTCTTCATCTTTAAAACATGTTTTTTAGATGAGGAAAGTTTTCCTTGATGATCGTTTGAAAAATTTCCTCAGGTGTGGTATTTTGGGATTCTTCCTCTGGAATTCCATGAATTCACATGTTAGGCTTCTTCAGGGTGTCTTGAATATTCCTCTCAAGTATCTTTTTGGCTTTAGCAACCTCTTCTATTGAGCTGGTTAATACTCTCCTTTGTCTTCAAGGTCTGAAATTCTATTTTCTGTTTTGTTAGTTCTGTTGATAACTCTTTGTTGAGTTCTGGGTTGAAGATAACTTGTCTTTTAGTTCCATTTTAAACTCTTCTTGAGTCTGTTTTAACTGCTCTATGCTTGTTTTTGTTTATTTTTATTTTTATTATTACTATTATTATTATTATTTATTCAATTGTGTGTGTGTGTAGAACCACCGGTGAATTTGGGAACCACCATGGACTGCCTCCACCTCCTCCTTGTTTACTCTGCCAGGGGATTCACAGGTTCTGCCCTACCATGACCAGAAACGCAGGCTGCCCCCACTTCTGCCCGACGTCTATACGTGGGTTCTAGGTCCAAACTCAGGACCTTCCACCTGCAAAGCAGGGGCTTAACCCTTGTGCCACTTCTCCAGCCCCCTGTTTTCGTTTCTTAAACTGTTTTTCTCAACTCCTCCAAGTGTCTGTTGTGTTCCTCTTCAAAGTGATTGATGTGGTTATTTAATTACTCCCCGATTTCCTCTTTCATAGTATTGAACATAGTAATGATCATGTTTTGAAAGTCCTTATCCTGGGTCAGGCTTTCTTGGCTATTTTCTGTGGGTTTGTTCTGGTTGGAGTCTATCATTATGGGATTAATTCCTTCAGTGTGAGATTTGTTTTCTTGGGTTTTGTTTCTCATGGATTTGCACTTTGACTTGGGCATTGTCGTTTTAACTCTTAAGACCTTCTTTCAATTTCTGTGTGTTTTTCACTGAATTGAATTATTTGGCCTGCGGTTTGGGGTTGGGCGGGGGGAGCTTACCTAGGTCGCAGTGAGTCCCGGTTGGACTGCCCAGGTTCAGGGCAGGTGGGGAAAGGGAGGAGGTGGCAGTGGCGGGGCACTACTTAACCTGGGGTGCTGGGGAACGGTCTAGGGGGGTCCTCTCCAGCCTGGCCCAGCACGGGCTCCGGCTGGCTGATGGGAGGGGCTGGGTTCAGTGGGCTGCCTGGGGTTTGGGGTTGGGTGGGGGGAGCTTACCTAGGTCCCCGTGAGTCCCTACTGGACTGTGTGCTTCCCGGGGGGGGGGGCATCTTTAAAATATGTTAATTGTATTTCTGGCGTGGCTTGATTTGGGGAGTCAAATCCAAAGACAGTCATTTTCCAAATGTCTAAAATTCATTCTTATTGATAAAAAATGCTATACCACCATTTTATCATAGTTGTCTCAATAGGAACTTTTAATCACTTATATTGTAAGCGTTTCAGTGTGTTAAAGTAAAAGAAGTGCATTAAAAATATCAGATAGGAGTAGAAGGTTTGTGTGACAATTACAAAAATATAAAGAAAAGAGAAGTCTCTCCTTTGTTAACAGTGCACCAACTCTCAGATTAGATTTCTCAGGAGAGCCTTCATTTCAATATGATATTCAGCTGTTTCCAGTAAGCTATCTATTAATCAACAGCTAGATACCTAAACCAAAATTCATGATGTTGGGTCATACCACATGGCAATGTAAGAATCCAATTAGCTACTTATTTCCTTAATTTTGGGGAGGCGGGAGAACCTATAATTACAAGTTTCAGCAAAACATAGATGATTATATGGGAGGAGCAGATGTGCCAATGATTATCTTATCAGTGTTCACAAGTGACAACAAATCTTCCAAATATAAATTCCAATAAAGGAGGCCATACATATAATTTGGTTTCTTCAAGATTTGAGAATGACCAACTATCATAAGTAGACACCAGTGGCAGCTTAACAGTTGAAGGCTTAGGGCTCTGGGCACATTTGGAGAAAATTGGTAGTTGAGCAAATGTACAGAAGATTGTCTGATTGATAGATGTGGTTAATCTCTGGGCAGATGAATAATATGGAGGGAATAGGTTGGGGAATTAGGCACATTTTGGCATGTTTGTACAGACATGTTGGTCTGGCATGTGAGAAATGTCTCTTTCTCAGCAATCCTACACATACATCATATGATATGGACAGTTCCCTAGGTTCCTGGTGTTGGTGTAAACTATACTTCCAAGTTAGATTTAGAAGAAACTGTAACTGGAGCATCATAAAAGAAAATAAAACCCACTGTTTGTTAAGCCATTTGAGGTGAATTTATTAGGAACATGCTGAGTAACTACAATATAAAGAAAATTTAATATGTAAGAGAAAACAATGAAGGGAGAAATATTATTAGAAAAGTAAGCAAATATACATAATTATACAAATGTTAGGGTTTTTCAAAGAGATCCCCAAATGGCTGAAAAATAACAACTTCTTCATCTCTTGTAAGTGCTCATTGTCAGATAAGGGAAGACAACAGTGCTGAAACCACTCAAATAACGCATATCCAAACCTTTCAGAAGAATTCTAGCAGAGGGTTTCAAAAAGAACTGCATTCTCAGTGACATTCCAGAGCTCCAAGGTAAAGTTATTCTGGAGAAAGCAAAATTGCATAAGGAAATATGATGGCAAGAATGTTCACTACATTAATCAATCTCTTTCTGAGAAATACAGTCAGCTTAGAAACAAAATATGATCTGATATATATAAAAGTGTGCACTGAGAGGATCCTGGAGTGTTGTCTGTAGATTATTCACCAAATCACTTATCTCTGGGGCATGGGACTTACTTCTGAATTTCTAGACTTGTAATCATCTTTTAGTAACTAGATATTTTTAATGCTGGGGGAAAATAGCAAGGCTATTTATTTAAAGTGAGATTATCCAAGTACAAAGGAAGGAGTTGCATCTGGTGAAAATGAGAAAATTACATAATTGCCGTAAACTTCTCCTTTGTTAACACTGCACCAACTTTCAGATTAGATTTATCAGGAAAGCCTTCATTTCAATATGATATTCAGCTGTTTCCAGTAAGCTATCTATTAAACGACAGCTAGATACCTAAACCAAAATTCAAGATGTTGGGTGTAAAATTTGCATTGGCCTCCAACCTTTCTTTTTTATTTTAATAATCTATGCTGGATCCACTTGACTTAATTTTTCTTTCTTTAGAAATCTTATCCATCAACTGTGTTCCTTTGTAGTTGGTAGGTGTTGTAGAAATTTCAACTTGAGTATAACATTGTGAACTTTCAATACTAGAATGCAGTTATAAGGGAACACCTGTGGTGTCTATCTTTCTGCATCTTGCATACTTCACTCGTATAATTTCTTCCACCACCATCCATGTGCCATCAAATTTCAGTAATTCATTTTTGTCGACAGCTGAATAGTATTCCATTGTGTATATGGACCACATTTTCATTATATATTCATCTGTTGTTGGACATTTGGTGTGATTCCATTGTTTTCCTACTGTGAACATATCTGCAATGAACATGGATATATATGTGTCTCTGTGACATTCTTTGAGAATATACATATGAGTGGTATAGCTGGGTATATATCAACTTTTAACTTTTTTAGGAATGTCTATACCGATCTCCAAAGAGATTCTGTAAGTTTGCTTTCCCATGAACAATGAATGAGGGATCTTCATTCATTGTCACCCTACCTCTTCCACAGCATTTTTGTTGTTTTTTTGTGTTTGGCTTTTAGTCATTTTGACTATGGTGAAATGATATCTCAGGTTTCTTTATTCTTATAAAAATATCTCTCAGCACTCAACCAACATGCATCCTACTGGAATGGAAGATTAGTGGGCTAGAGAACTACAACTCACCAGAGTATAGACTATCCATGATCCTGGAATGCTCAGTCCTATCCAGATCATAAAAATCTCCCCCCATTCCAAGGTTAAGGGAACCTAGCAGAAGAGGGATTGGTAAGATTGTAAGAGTCTAAATGTGGGAAGGTTTACTGCTGGTAAGGACACTTCATTCATGACTGCTATGTCCAGAAGCTCAATGCAATGAGATCTACTTCCACCATATTTACATGATTCCTGACCTTTTAGCTTCCCTCACAGACCTGTGAGGATCTCAGAGAAGCAACTACATTCAGAGAGAATCTTGTTTAAGAGGCGTTAAACAAGAGAAGGCAAACTTCTTTGTGAACAGTCATTTATACCAACACAGAGACCTGGTCCTTTATAGTCCAGGTACCTGAAGGAGCCCTGTGGTCACACATGCAGAGGGACATGTGGGCAGGAGAAATAAGACTAGATTGGTGTTGGTGGAGAGGGTGGGTGTGAAAGTGCATTGGAGGGGAGAAAGGGGGCATCATTTTGATTTAGTGAAAATTCTTTCAAAATATTTATAAAAATAAATAAAACTTTATAGACAAAAAGGACCCTTTAAAACAGAGACAATGCATATTTGACCATGAATCTAGTGTCATGATTGGATGTGAGTTTTCTGCTATAGGTACATTTGTTTAAATCCTTAGCTGGTGTTAATGTTTGGAGCAGAATGAAGCATGTTACGAAGCACTGGCCCTTGAGGTTTGGTAGCCCAGTCTTGCTTTCTCCTGCTGTTTCTGATCCTCATGGCTGTAGTAAGCCTCTGCCTCTAGCTATGCCTTCTGCTGTGTGATTTCTACCATAACGGACTACATTCCTTTTTTAATTGCAAAACAAATATCCCTTTCATCTAAAAAAATGAAAGAGAGAGAGAGAGAAACATGAGCGTAAGAGGAAGGAAGGAAGGAAGGAAGGAAGGAAGGAAGGAAGGAAGGAAGGAAGGAAGGAAGGAACAAATGAACGAACGAACAAAAGAATGAAGGAACAAAGGAATGAAGGAACAAAGGAATGAAGGAATGAAGGAAGGAAGGAAAAGAGAGAGAGAAAGAAAGAAAGAAAGAAAGAGAAAGAAAGAAAGAAAGAAAGAAAGAAAGAAAGAAAGAAAGAAAGAAAGATCAGTACTAGTGGGAAAGCACACCTAGATCACTTAAAGACACTTTGAAAATAGACAGAGGCTCTGGGTATTTCATGATTTGCCCCCAAAGAAACTATGAAACCTTTCAACCTACAGAGGTTAGAACCCTGTCTTTATAACTCATCCTCCAGAAGCTAGAAATACATAGATCAAGGAGAAAGAACTTGAGGAGCTTGTGGAAAGAATTTTTTCTTGTCAAAAATTTTTTACTTATCAAAAATTCTTTCAAGGGAGACGGCTCACTAGCTAAAGACACAGCAGAAGGAGTGGAGTTGGGATCCTCAAGTTCCACGCAAGTGGTTTTGTTCATTCACCTGTAATTCTGGCTTTGGAAAGCAGTGACTGGTAATTCCCATTGTAAATTTGCTCTCTACACCATCTGTATCAGCAAATTGTGGATTGGTTTATAGATCCTGTAGCTGAACAGTGAGGTGGGTCACTGATGCAAAATGATTCCTGTTATCAACATCTAACCTCCAAATAATGCAACGTACATGTGTAAATGCACCCACACACTCAAGAAAATGCATAAACACACAAGTAACACCCTCACTCAGATACATGAACAATGAAAAAAGAATAAATAAATGAAGTTTCATTGTTTGACAAACTCACAAGTGTCTGAATTTTATTTCATTGGATACAACACACACAAAAAAGGAGTCCAAGTAAATCAAAAGTGGCTGCTGTAGATTCTCTGAATTGGGGGACACAGCAGTACAATGTAGAATGATATAGGCCCCACATGGTCTCATGACCCCTTCATATAACTGACCAACCAAAGGAAAAGAGAAATGCAAGGACAGATTTCCCTTGCTCTGACAGCTAATGGGTGTAGCAGTGTGTTCTGTGGCCTCAAAGGCTGCAAGAGGGCAGGGAATGGGCCTCAGAGGCACACCTGTATCCGCAACATATGGGAGCCTGGGACAGAAGGATTATGAGGCCAGATTTGTCTAAATAAGCATGTCCTTTCTCAAAACAACATTGAAAAAAAGCCTCTCCCAGGAAAACAAATAAGCAAAAGGTAAGTATGAGGAATTCAAGACTTAGGGATTCAGGATTAAAGCAACGTTCCAATGCAATGTGAGCAAAAATGAGTTGAACATTATCAGACCAAGAGTTCATAGCAGAGAAAACCCAAGCTAGTGTTCCCAAGTGCAGTGCTTTACTGACCAGAATTAAGACTAATGGGGGGGGGCACAATTTTCTACAATTCTGAGGAAAGCAACCCACAATGAAGTAAAGTGATTTCCCAAGATCAGAAGGATCCTAGATACTTCCTTTGGTTCTGAACCTCCTACCCTGGTCTTCAGCTGCCTTTCCCCGGAAGTCCAACAATAAGGGAATCTGTTTTCTCCCATTATGATAAATTCTCCTGATCCTAACTGGAGCAGTTTGCCTGCATTACTGCTGATAAATTCACAGCAAAACTGCTTAAGAAAACAAGCATTTTATTTTGGCTAATTGTCCAATCACAGTTGCTTGTCCGGTTCGGCACAAGAGTCTGCACCAATAACTAGAGCAGAGGCAACTGTGAACTGGCCACATAATATCCACATAACAGCTGAGAGAGGGCCAATTCTCATTTACCACACCAAAATGTCTGGTCAAGTATACAGGAGAATGTCAGCTTTGTCAAAAAATTCCCTCTTCTTGTTCATCTTCCCAGGGTATAGTGACATTCACCATGGGCTGACCCTTTCCCATCAACTAGTAAAATCCCCTGCAGGCTCACTTCAGAGTTAACACAACTACTAATTCTCTTCAAATGTTCACCTACATGGTTGCTGATAAATCACCATCAGACAGCTTAAGGGAACAAGGGTTTTAATTTCTTACTGGTAGTCCAGTTACAGTCTGTCCTGCTTGACGGGAGAGCATTCACCAACACCAGGACCAAAGGAACTGGCGACGCCATTTCTACATAATGGCCAAAGAGGAATGATCCTTACTTGCCAGACCAGCATATCTAGCCAAGTGTACCAAAGGATGCCAACTCCCTCAACCAGCTCTCTGTATTTTATTCTAGGGCCTAGTCCCACCCACCATAGTCTGGGCCCTCCTCATCAGCTAGATGACTCCTGCAGGTTTGCTCTGGGCTTAACTCAACCACTATTTCTCCACAATGTGGTCAGAGCTCAACCCCTCAATTGTCAAGTTGACACCTGTACCTAACTATGACAGTGCCCAAAGCCTAAACCTTCAACCATCAAGTTGATACTTGTATCTAATTATGATATTTTATCCTTGTAAACTTGACACAAAATATAACCAGATTTAAACTGTACTCTTAATCCTTCTCCCCACAGGTGTTAAATTTATCTTATAATATATATATATATTTAATTTTATTAATTCTTTTAATCTAAAAGTTCTCATAGAGACATTTTAAAATGTTTTGTCCTTAAAAGTTCAGTTCTGGGGCTGGAGAGGTGGCTCAGGGGTTAAGCCTCCGCCTTGCAGGCGGAAGGTCCTGAGTTCAGATCCCAGATCCCACGTATAGATGCCAGGTGGAAGCGGGGGCGGCCTGCGCTTCTGGTCCTGGTAGGGCGGAGCCTGTGATTCCCGGGGCAGAAGGAGCTGGAGGTGTCCATGGTGGTTCGCGAATTCGTCCGTGGTTCTACACACACACACACACACACACACAGACGCGCGCGCACATACACAGATGCACAGAGTTGAATAAATACTACTAATAATAAAAAAAATTAAAAAAAAGTTCAGTTCTAAGATATTAAGATTTTAATCATGACATTCTATCAAATCAAAAAGTTACATACGTTAGCACTGATAAAACAATAAATTGAAACATTTTTGAGACAATAGAAAATATCAAATTAAGCCCAGAGTACAGCAATTCAAATACGGCATCCTATGCGTGCACGGTCCAGCCGGGCCTCACCGCGACCTAGGTAAGCTCCGTCCCTGCCCATCCCCAGAACCCCAGATCAAATAATTCAGTTTAGTGAAAAATGCACAGAAATTGAAAGAAGATCTTAAGAGTTAAAACGACAATGCCAAAGACAAAGTGCAAATATATGAGAAACAACACCAAGTAAACAAATCTCCCACTGAAGGAATTAATCCCATAATGTTAGACTCCAACCAGAACAAACCCACGGAAAATGGCCATGAAAGCCTGACCCAGGATAACGACTTTCAAAATATGATCATTACCATATTCAATACTATGAAAGAGGAAATCCGGGAGGAATTAAATAATCGAATCAATTCCTTTGAAGAGGAACACAACAGACACTTGGAGGAGTTGAGAAAAACAGTGCAAGAAACAAAAACTGGCATAGAGCAGTTAAAGCAGACTCAAGCAGAGTTTAAAACTGAGCTACAAGACAAGTTATCTTCAACCTAGAACTCCACAGAGAGTCTTATCAGCAGAACTAACAAAGCAGAAAACAGAATTTCAGACCTTGAAGATAAAGTGGGAGTATTAACCAGCTCAATGGAAGAGGTTGTTAAAGCCAAAAAGATACTTGAGAGAAATATCCAGGAGATATGGGACACCCTGAAGAAGCCTAACATGCGTATTCATGGAATACCAGAGCAAGAATCTCAAAATACCACCCCTGAGGAAATTTTTCAAACGATCATCAAGGAAAACTTTCCTCATCTAAAAAAGAGAGGACCATCCATATACAAGAGGCATTTCACACCCCAAACAGATATGACCAAAACAGAAGCTCGCCACGGCAAATAATAGTTAAAACACTCCACATTCAAGATAAAGAACTGGTGCTGAGAGCTTCAAGGGAGAAAAAACAAGTCACTTTTAAAGGTAAACCTATTAAAATAACAAATGACTTCTCAGTCGAAACAGTAAAAGCAAGAAGAGCTTGGAGAGACATACTTCAAGTATTGAATGAGCAAAAATGTCAACCCAGGCTGATTTACCCTGCAAAACTATCCGTCATGATTGAGGGAGAAAGAAAAATCTTCCAGCACAAAGACAACTTGAAGGGATACATGTCATCCAAACCAGGCCTTCAAAAAATGCTAGAAATGATACTCAAGCGTGAAGAAAAAAACAGGCATATCCAGGAGAACAGAAGGCAAGTATAACACCATTAAAAGCGAAGCAATATACTTATAAAAACCACTAAACATAATAAATGTCTGGAATTAAAAATAGTTTCTCCATTATAACACGAAATGTTAATGGAATTAACTCATTGATCAAGAGACACAGATTACAAATTTGGATTAAAAATCAAAATTCATCAATCTGCTGCTTGCAGGAAACACATCTCCCCACAAAAGATAGGCATGCCCTAAAAATAAAAGGCTGGTCAACAATTCTACAAGCTAATGGAAGCAGAAAACAGGCAGGGGTAGCCATTATGCTATCAGACAAGGTGGACTTCAAACCAAAGAAAATTATAAGAGACACGGATGGATACTACATTTTAGTCACAGATACAATTCACCAGGAAGACTTCACAATACTGAACATATATGCACCCAATATGGGCCCCTCCACATTCATTAAGAAAACCCTACAGTTTCTAAAGCAAGAATTCAACCCCCAAACGATAATTCTTGGGGACTTCAACACCGCCCTCTCAACATGGGATAGATCAACAGGTCAAAAGCTTAACAGAGACACTTTGGAACTTAATCAAACCCTGAAAGAAATGGACCTTACAGATCTCTATCGAACTTTTCACCCACGTACCAAAGAATACACATTTTTCTCAGTAGCACACGGAACTTTCTCCAAAATAGATCACATATTGGGCCACAAAACTAATCTGCACATATACAGGAAAGTGCCCTGTCAGACCACCACGGCCTACAGCTGGACATCCACAACACAACACACAACAGAAAAAACAATAACACCTGGAAACATAATAATATGATGCTGAATGAGAACTGGATTCAGGACGAAATTAAAAAGGAAATTCAAGATTTCCTGAAAGCTAATGATAACGAAAATACAACTTACCAAAATCTCTGGGACACAATGAAAGCTGTTCTAAGAGATAAGTTCATAGCTCTTAATGCCTATATCAAAAAAATGGAAAATTCAGAAATAAACAACTTAACAATGCAGCTTAAAGCTTTAGAGAAACTAGAGCAATCTGATCCCAAAAATAGTAGAAGGGAGGAGGTTAGCAAAATAAGGGGAGAAATATCTGAAATCGAGATTAAGAAAATGATAGAAAAAATCAACCAGTCAAAAAGCCGGTTATTTGAAAGAATGAATAAGATTGATACACCCCTAGCTAAATTAACCAAAACCAGGAGAGAGAAAACCCAAATTAACAAAATCAGAAATGAACATGGAGTAATCACTACTGATACCCAAGAAAACCAGAAAATTATAACATCATATTTCAAAAACTTATACTCTGTGAAGTTTGACAACACAAAAGAGATGGATGAATTTCTAAGTAAATACAACTTACCAAAATTGATTCAGGAAGTCGTGAATTACTTAAATAGTCCTATAATATATAAGGAAATTGAGGAAGTAATCTTGAATCTTCCCACCAAAAAATGTCCTGGACCATATGGATTCAGCACAGAGTTCTACCAGACATTTAAGGAGTTAATAACACCAATACACCTTAAAGTGTTCCATCAAATAGCAAAGGAAGGAAAACTACCAAATTCCTTCTATGAAGCTAATGTAGTCTTAATCCCAAAACCTAATAAAGATTCACTTAAAAAAGAAAACTATAGGCCGATCTCTGATGAACACAGACGCAAAGATTCTCAACAAAGTCTTAGCAAATCGGATTCAAAAACATACCAAAAAGATCATTCACGGGGACCAAGTAGGATACATCCCTGGCACACAAGGTTGGTTCAACATACGCAAATCAATAAATGTAATTCATCATGTAAACCAGTCCAAAGTCCAAGATCGCATGATACTCTCGATAGATGCAAAAAAAGCCTTTGACAAGATCCAACAGCCTTTTATGATCAAAACGCTAGAGACAGTAAGAATGGAAGGAAACTTTATCAATATAGTAAAAGCTGTATACAAAAGCCCACAGCAAGGATTATGCTCAATGGGGAACAATTGGAAGCATTCCCACTTCAACCAGGAACTAGACAAGGCTGTCCACTCTCACCACTTCTATTCAATATTGTACTTGAAGGCTTAGCTGAAGCCATAAGACAAGAAAGGGACATAAGAGGGATTCAAATCGGCAAGGAAGAAGTCAAGCTATCCTTATTTGCAGATGACATGATTTTATACCTGAGAGATCCCAAAACCTCCACCAGGAAGCTCCTGGAACTAATTGAGAAGTTCAGCAGGGTGGCAGGATACAAAATAAATGTGCAAAAATCAGAGGCCTTCCTATATTCCCAGAATGAAAGAAGTAAAAAAGCCTTGAGAGAAACAATCCCATTTACTATAGCCCCTAAAAAAAATGAAATACCTTGGTATAAACCTAACCAAGGAGGTAAAAGACCTTTACAATGAAAACTTTAAAACCCTAAAGAAAGAAATTGCAGAAGACACCAGAAATTGGAAAAACCTCCCATGTTCCTGGATTGGCAGAATCAACATCATAAAAATGACCATCCTACCAAAGGCAATATACAAATTCACTGATATGCCAATTAAAATTCCAAAGCAATTCTTTAAAGAAGTTGACCAAATAATCTCAAAATTCATATGGAGGCACAAAAGACCCAGGATAGCAAAAACAATCCTGAGTATCAAAAACACTGCTGGAGGTATTACCATACCAAACCTTAGTCTATATTACAAATCCATAGTTATAAAAATAGCCTGTTACTGGCTCCCAAATAGACACACAGATCAATGTATAAGTGTTGAAGACCCAGATATAAGCCTACAAAAATACAGCCATTTGGTCTTTGACAAAGGGGCCCAAAGAATCCAATGGAAAAAGAACAGCATCTTCAACAAATGGTGCTGGCAAAACTGGATCTCCACATGCAGAAGATTAAAGCTGGACCTGTACTTGTCACCATGTACAAGACTTAATTCCAAATGGATCAAGGAGCTGGATATCAGGCCAGAGACTAAAAAAATCATAACTGAACGGATAGGGAACTCCCTCGAGCTGATTGGGCTAGGCCAACATTTCCTAAACAGACATCCAATGGCACAGTCACTGCTACCAACTCTAAACAGTTGGGATCTTGTGAAATTAAAGAGCTTCTGTTCAGATAAAGAGATTGTAACATAAGCTCAAAGGCAACCCACAGAATTGGAGAAAATCTTCACTAACCACATATCTGATAGAGCTCTACTGTCCAGAGTGCACAAAGAACTTAGAAAACTAAACTCCAAGGAAACCAATGGCCCAATTAAAAAATGGGCCCTGGAACTTAAAAGAAAATTTACCAGGGATGACATTAAAATGTCTAACAAGTATCTTAAAAAATGCTCCAATTCCTTAGCCATCAGGGAAATGCAAGTCAAAACTTCCCTGAGATATCATCTCACCCCGATCAGAATGGCAAAAATCCACAATACAAACAACTACAAATGCTGGAGAGGATGTGGAGAGAGGGGAACTCTCCTACATTGCTGGTGGGAATGCAGGCTCATACAGCCACTCTGGCGAGCCGTCTGGAGATTCTTAAAGAATTTAAAGCTTGAAATGCCATATGACCCTGCTATCCCACTTTTGGGAATAACCCCCCATGCAGTAGAGGTTCACCTTGATAGCACACGCACAACCATGTTCATAGCAGCACTGTTTACAATAGCAAAGTCATGGAATCAACCCAAATGTCCAACCGTTGACGAGTGGATAAGGAAAAGGTGGTACATCTATACAATGGAGTACTACTCAGCCATCAAAAATGATGAATTACTGGAATTTGCTGGGAAATAGATGTCATTAGACGCAATTATATTAGGTGAAATATCCCAATCCCAGAAAATTAAGCGCAGTATGTACGCCCTAATAGGTGACTCCTTAGTACCAAACCCACTCAGCCCACCTTGAGACACTGAAAGGTACTCCTATGTAATATAGTAATTGCAAGGATTATGAACAGAAGGGATGGGGTTGGAGGGCCACACCAAACACAAGGAGAGTGGGGACCATGTTACAGCAGAGAAAATAGGCGTCCATCAAGGAAGGCAAATAAGTAATGTGACACCTGGTTATGTTCACAGACGTTCGTGCCTGATCATGTGCAACTAAGGGGGTGTGATCTCACCAGAAGAGGAGGGCATATAGTCTGGCAGATAAAAAGTAATCATTTTGCAAATGGGTGATTTCCACCTCTCTCTCTGAGGTTTCCAACTTTTATTACATCTACCCTTGAATGTGCTATTATAACAAGACTCCAGTTTAACAGCTTTTTGTCTCTGCCCAGGGCATGACATACAGTGGCCATCAGGATGGAGTGAAGGACATTGCAGGAGCAGCAAAACTGCAAAAGAAAATCAACAAACCACAATCCAGAACTTCAGAGACTCTATATCAACCACATAGAACTAGGCCAGACTAATCTCTCCCCATCCTGAAGCTCAGGGACATTTGCGGAAGAGGGGGCGGTAAGATTGTAAGAGCACAAGGATGGGAGGAGCAATGATTTGCAAGATAGTCCACACAAGTTAGGGCCGAAGCAATCATAATTGGACATTGTATGCCCGGCGCAATATCCAACACACTATTGACCTCACAAAGTCTAGCATCAGCTAAACGCACCAAGATCCTTGGAGGCAAGGGATTGACAGCCACAGTAGTGTTCCTATGCTTAAGGGGAACACGGGAAAGGGTTCAGGGAAATGCCACTGGGTCCTTGTATGTCATCGGAGAGGAGGACCCAGAGGAGAGTTAGGCATACACCTTAAAGGACTCTCTGGGAATTGGGGGGGAGGCACTGGGGGATGGGGAGGGGTTGCAGGGGGTTCAGGGGGAGGAGGAGGGAGGGAGGGAGGGAATCGGTTTACCTACTAAGTTTGTATGAGCCGAAATAATAATAAAAAATGTTAAAAAAATATGGCATCCTGTACTTCAATGCCCATGTTCTGCGGCTCATCACATAGTCATGGTTGTTCAAAGATTCTGGACAATTTCAGTCCCTCTTCATAGCTCAAAGTTGCACAAGCAGTGTTTCTCTGAACTAGGTTGAGTCTCCACTCATAGCCACCTCAGTTTACATCCCATGGCTCTGTTTCCATCTACATTCTGGTTCTCCTCTGCTGCCCTAAGCTTCACTGTCCTTTGCAGTCTATGTAGCAAGTATGCATGTTTGTATGTATGTGAATACTTATGTATGTGTGAGGGAGTTGATGGGTGCCTTCGCAGATGTGTCAGAGGACAAACTCAGGTGTCAGGTTCTCTCCTTCTACCTTCTTGGAGGTAGGTTTCCTATTGTTTGCAAAAACCTCTCTGGCTACCTGGCCCCTGGGCTTCCACAAATCTCCAGTCTTCACTTCCCATTTCCACATGGGCATTCCGGGATTAGAGATGTATGCAGTTGGATCTGTTTCTCCAAGCGGGATTTTAGCACTGAATTATGAGTCTCATTGCTTATGAAGATAGATATTTTACCACAGAATCACCTTCATAATTCTTACTCATTCTAAAAGGAGACTTTTGCTGTTTAACTTTTCTACATATGTAACTGGAAATGCAAGTTACAAAACAAATAATCTAAAATTCTTCCCTGCCTCTTATAATCATAAAAATGTAAATTTTAAAGAAACACCAATCGATTTATATTATCAAAAGTTTTCTTGGTCTTATTAACTGGCATTTTTAAGGATGTAGAGAAATTGTCTTTGTACCCAGGAGATGAGAAAATATATTTATACAAATGAACATTTTGTGGGAAATATTTTCACTAAACGTACTGATAATCTCAAAATATTCATGTCCATACATCCATTAGCTCTTCATCCAGAATTTATAAGGAAGTGATTTTTGAGTAAGCAAACTCTTTTTGAAAAAACTAGCAGAATTTTTAATAATTGTGACCTGCAAGATACAGATGTAACTATTAGGGTGCTTGCTAACATGCATGAACCCTCAATACTGAAAGATTTTTGTAGTGGTACTTGCCTTTAATCCCTGTATTTGGGAGATAGATGCAGGAAGATCAAAGGTTCAAAGTTATTCCTGCTCACATAAAGAGGGAGTTTAAGGTCAGATTGGAATACTTTGTGCCCAAAACAATCATACAGTGGAAACAACATACCTTGTCATTAATAGGAGATTATCAATAAACTATGACATATCCTCACCTTTGGAAAAAGGCTTGGAAACCAATGTACTTAACTGAATAAATAGTTTAATGGTCATAATATTTTAATATAAAGTCCATACACATGCTCACATAAATAAATCTAGAACACTGATATTTACTTTGTTACTTAGGCAGTAAGTTTCTTTTTTTCAGGTTCTAAACCCTTCTCCATACTTTCCCTATAGTTACAATTAAATTTCATTTTTTTATTATTAAATGATTTTTTTTATTTCCACTCATACAAACTTAACAGGTACACCGGCTCCCTCCCTCCCTCCAACCTCCCACTGCCCTGTGCCCTCCCTCCCCATCCCCCAGTGCCTCCCCTCCCCCAATCCCAGGAGCACCCTTTAATGTGCATGCCAAATTCTCCTCCGGGTCCTCCTCTTCAATGAGGTGCAAAGACCCAGTGGCATTTCCCAGAACCCTTTCCCGTGTTCCCCTTAAGCAGAGGAACACTACTGTGGCTGTCAATCCCTTGCCTCCAAGGATCCTAGTGACTTTAGCAAATGCTAGACTTTGTGGGGTCAATAGTGTGTTGGACATTGCGCAGGGCATGCAAAGTCCAGTTATGATTGCTTCAGCCCTAACTTGTGTGGAGTATCCTGCAAATCATTGCTCCTCCCATCCTTGTGCTCTTACAATCTTACTGTCCCCTCTTCCCCAAATCACCCATTTGCAAAATGGTTACTTTTTATCTGTCAGACTATATGACCTCCCCTTCTGGTAAGATGATACCCCACCAATTGTAAAGGATCAGGTAGGAAAGTCTGAACTTAACCAGATGTCTCATTACTTACTTGTAGTCCTTGATGGTGGCCTATTTTGTCTGCTATAACATGGTCCCCTCTCTCCTTGTTTCTAGTGTGGCCCTCCTACCCCATCCCTCCTATTCATAATCCTTGCAATTACTGTAGGAATTACAGAGATTTATCCTTGAGTGTCTCTAAGTGGGTTTGTTACTAGGAGCCACCTATTATGGAGTACATATGGTGCTTAATTTTCTGGGTCTGGGATACTTCACTCAATATTATTGTTTCTAATTCCATCCATTTCCCAGAAAATTCCATTAATTCATCATTTTTGATGGCTGAGTAGTACTCATTTTTGTAGCCTGAGTGCTGGGCAGGGCTTGGGGTAGTGGTCCAGCTGGTCTGTACAATTCCTCGGTCTCTTCACATGGCAAAGGCAATTGTGGTAGTAGATTTTGGTGTCTTTGAACCAGCACCATTTCTGGAGCATCATGTTCAAGAAAGGAACAAGGCACTGTGCTGAGCTGAGCCCTAAGAACAGTAAGTCCCCTTTTCCCACAAAACACACCTCAGCCAAACCATATGAAATGAAGGGGACATGTGTTCCAAACTTAATTCATAGGCTGTAAATGCACATAGTGAAATCAAAAGGATATCTCCTGAATTCCCCCATGTGCCCTCAAGCTTTTCTGCCATATTTGTAATGCTGCGATAATGTATTGTGGCCCACGACATTACACACCAGGTATTTCTTTCAGGGTTTTTTTGCAGTATCCCTGGTATCTACTCAGTAAACTCGGTAGCAATCCCCTCACCAGATTATGACACCCAAAATATCTGCAAGTGCTGTAAAATGTCCAATGAAAGGAAGAGTCACTGACTACCGAGAATCACAGACAGTAAACAATGTGCAATTCACAGTTGTGTCTATCATAAGAACATATTTAAAGATTAAAGGATTTTGATGCCATATGGTGACATGGATGCGAGGATCCCAGTGAGAGTGAAAAGGTCATGAGAGAACTTCTCCCAGCCTGAAGAGCCCACACTGCTGCTGGGACAGGCACAGGTCCATCCATAAATAACACAGAAGCTACCTCCACCCTGCAGAGGAGGAAACTGAACACATAACACTGTGCAAACTAACAGATAGTGATAAACCTACTAAGAGTCAACCAATCAAGAGGTGGACAATTCAAAAATTTTTTTGGTCCCAGAAAGTGTAAAAGACAAACTCCAGAACATTAAAGATCAAGTGTGAATATTCCAGAAGCTCACAGAACTTTGGCACAACACTCTCCAGGCTTAAAAGAGAAACCAACTTGGGGAAGCAGTAGACTAGATGCTTTCCTAGGTCCCTCCGGTCCCCTGATTCTGAGGTTTTCACTGGACAAAGTTCCCCAGCACCGGGCTTTTCCCTGGTGGCCCATGAGAGCCAGTAAAGTATCATTGTAAATAATACTGTGATGCATGGACAGGAATGAGATTCCTCCCTTTCCCACACTTATCTCTGCTACAGGTATCAGCACAGACTCTGGACACTGAAAAATCTAAGTGTGTGGATGTGGATCTCCAAAACCATGTAAAGGGTGGGTAAGTATGTTACCCACTTGTAATCGGAACACTTCTATAGACATAGAATCCCTGGAGCAAGCTGGAAGGTGTCACATAGCTGAAACAATAAGCTCTCAGTACAGTGATGGATCTTGTCTTGATATAGAAAGTGGAAAGTGGTTGAGGAACACATGCATATCAACTGTAGGCTTCCATATGCACACACACAAACACATCCATGTAGATACACACACACACACAGACAAGCCTATGTGTGCGAATGCATATGCATACACATGTGTGCACTCACACACAAAAAGAAAAAAATCATCATGCCAATCTAGTTTTTGGACAAGATGGAGGACTCTTGACTCTGATACTCATGTAGAAATAAGCTCCTCAAGTAAAGTGAGCAAGAGCCATAATAAATGCCCCAGTGTCACACCATACACATACACTAGTGGTAGGACCAGACTTGTAGGACAATCCCTACACAAACACTCAGCACTCCATGGTTGTCCAGGATGATGAAACTCACAAACTTGATTCTGGCACTGAAGCAATTAGGGTGTCCTCGGAATTACTTTAATCCCTGAAAAGACCCCAACTGCTGACACAGGTCTTCTGTGTAAATAGCTGGCATACAGGGACATACCATGACTGGTTACAGCCACTTCCAGATCTTTAAGCTTTGGCTTGTTACTCAGAGCTCAGCTGTGGAGTTTAGAAATATCACCACCACCATCCCCCGGACCTTCACAGCAAAAGTTTCTAGCACAAGGAAGGTTTTCTAGCACAGGAAATCTTTACTAGTATGTTCAAGTGAGGACCCCTTTCTGTACAGCCTTGTTGAAATGGGGCTTCCGCAGTTTGCGATTATGTGACATACTCAAGAGATTTTTCTTCCTGTTAGCAAAGGGTGTTTGTAGTAGAATTGTCTAAAGAAACGAAATGAAAATGTTAAGAGAGATTGTAAAGAGAGGAATTAGCTCAAATATGGAGCCTGAGAAGTGAGAAAATCCACAGGGCAGGTTGAAAATTCCTGAAAACATGATCTGGCAGTCCTGAGTCCAATGTCAATACAGAGTGAGAGTTCATTCTTCTATTCTGGGCCTTCCTCTTTTCCAAAATCTTCCTGTCATAATTATTTGAGGTCTATCTAAATTGTGCAAGAAGATAAGCGTTATTTACTGTCCATTGAATTGAATGTCACTAATATATCTGCAAAAAACCTTCATAGTGGCTTCTAGGATTCTAGACAAGTAGTACCTGTGACTGGATCAAATAGCTTGACATATCGTCCTAGCCACATTCAACCACGAAATAGTCACAACTGGACTTTGTCCATGGCTTTAAGTAAAACGATGCTCTTACTCTGTTGAGTTCTGTACTAAACTGGTTGCTTTTAAAAATCTGTTTACTCCTTATATAAGTTTTAAGTGGAGAGCAAACATGATAGCAACAAGTGTCAGTATTTCCTGTGAAGTACAGGCCTTTCAGCATAAACCGTGGTCTAACAGTCTGGAACCAGCTCCTTCCTGTTCTCCCCTCTTGTCTGACAGCTGAGAATGACCATATTCTCTCAGAGTAAACACTGCAGCTAACACAGATGAGGAGTATAGTGCAGTGAGGAGGACTCTGGTACACTGATGATGTCAGGCCCAGAGAGCTTAGCAGGAGTGGATCCTTGACTTGCAGTCTCACAATTCTTAGCATGAGTGGACCAGTAACTTCCACCCCATTATTCATTACCCAATCCTTTTCTCAGTGCTTTCCTTTCCCCTTCTCTCTCTGGCTGTCTCAAGCAGCTAGGAGTTTGTGACCACAGCAGCTGGATCTCTCTGGGTTTGGGTAAAGGTTTGAAGATGGGAAGTGGAGATACAAGCATGCCCCTTCAGCTTCAACAACCTCTGCCCTCTCTCCCTTGGTGTCATCCTTTCCATCGTTCCCTTGTTCTTCCTCTTCCTTTTCCATGTTCATAAGTATCATCCCTGCTGGACTGATGTGCACCATAAATTCTCCTGTTAAATAGTGCTATTTACAACAAAGGAAAAAGTAAAAAGGTGTGATAGTTAACCCTGGGTGACAATTTGACACACCTGGCATTAACTATGATCAGCTGAGATCACCCAAAGAAATTATCCAGTTCAACACATTTATAATACAAAGACCAGTAGTAGACCAGATCAAAGGAACCACAGAGCAGAAAACTAAAAAGAAGAGAGACTCTCCAGGAATCCTCTAGCTTTCTGCAGTCACTAGCCTACTGGATGTCTGCCTTGACTTAGCCTGGCAGCTTCAGCCAGCAGCCATGTCACCTCTGCCATGAAAGACTGTATCTCCCCTCTGGAACTGTAAGTTGAATAAATCTTCCTTTCTCACTTAAGTTGTTTGATTTTGAATGCTCTCTAGAGTAACCTTTACAAAAGATAACAAAGACTCAGAAAAACTGAGATTTCCATCTTTCTTCTTATTTTTGCCATATATCTTCCCAGCTGCTTTGACTACAAAAGGGAGGGAAACCATATATCTGCCAAGCTTAAAGCTGGGCTGAGTGAATGGAATGGTAATAAGTCATGAGTTCTGCTGGGCCACTGATGGGAAAAGGACACTCACACGTACTGTGGTAACTGATAGTAACCTCTGAAATGTCCTCTCCTATAGCAACCTGTGTGTCCTTGTTCAATTCTCTGGGCCTCAATGTTTCAAATTCTTTATTGCAGCCATTGATGAGGAAGCTCCTACAACAAGGACAAAGTCAAGGTGGCAAACATGCCACACGTTCATGTACATCAGGAAAATTATGGCAAAGCAATGAGAACAATAAGGAACTTACATTTACAAAAAGTGCCAGCAGACATTTTTCCTCAGAGAGACAAGCATGCCAAGGGGAAAAACCAGGTTGGCCAGACAGTCAGCCTGTGTGGGCAAATGTTTTCTTCATGTCACTCACCCAATCAGCTAACATGTCATAATCTATGCTGTTTGGAGAATGCTGCCTTATTATCAAGACATCTGAAGCCTTTAATTAGGCCAGAGAAATGGCTCTGGGGTTAAAACTTTTGATTTGCAAGCAGAGGACCTAATATCAATTCCCAGATCTCAGGGAAAATTGCCAGGCATCTAAGCAGTCCCAGCCTTGTGCTGATGCATGCCAACCTTTATTAAGCTATCTTCTCCTACATATCCATCTGACTAGAGAAAGGTACTATCAAAAAAGAATTAAATATTCTCCCATCAATTAGAAAATCTCCAGCATGTTTACCCAGGTTTTAAAGCATGTACTAATTGTTTACAAATGTACCCAGAGCTGAAGCCTTCAACTTCTAAGTTAACACCTGCTGCTGATTACCACAGTGGTCTAAAGTTTATTGTGTCCAGATCTAAATGCAAAAGGTGATAAGATGATGAAATTGAATTTGAGAAGGCAAGGTTGATTTCTTAATATTTTATGAGATAGGCAAAAAGACTGTACTTTGGAATTTTGGTACAAGAAAGGGCAAGGTAAGGGCAATACTTTCTATCAGGACATCAATGAGAAAAGAAAGTTTGCCAAAAAGGCAATGCATGTGGGAGTTTATTGAGTCTTTCATGCATCTTTGAAGAAGCTAACAGGAAAATGGAGACTACCCAGGTTCTGTGGAATTGATTTTTTTATATTTATTTATTTTCCCCAATCATACAAACTTAATAGGTGACTTGGTTCCCTCCTTCCCTCTACTCTTCCCCAGTCGCCCTTGCACTCTCCCCCCTTTTTCCCCTTCCTTTCACTTTCTTCTCTCCCCTTATCCCAGTACCTCCCTCTCCCTTCCTCCCATTCTCTGGAGCATCCTTTTGTGTGAATGCCAAACATTTCTCTGAACCTCCACTCTAGTGAGATGTAAGGACTCAGTAGTATTGCCCAGAGCCCTTTCCTGGGCTCCCCTTTAGTGTGGGAATACTATTGTGACTGTTAATCCCTTGCCTCTAAGGATCCTAGTGCTTGTGATCCATGCTAGACTTCAAGGGGTCGTTGACATGTCAGTCATTGTACAGGTCATGCAAAGTCGAATTATGGCTACTGTGGCCCTAACTTGTGTGGAGTATCTTGCATATCATTGCTCCTCCCCATCTTTAGGCTCTTACAATCTTGCTGCCCCCTCTTCCGCAAGTTTCCCTGAGCTTCTTCCTGGGAACTCTGAGGAGGGGCATTTTTGGCTGGGACTTTAACTGGCCTCTTCTCTAAAGAAGCAAACATGTTAAACTTCTTATTTTAGCCTTGGTCCAGTACCCAGTTGTTTCATTGTATCTATAGCAACCCCTCAATCTGGAAATCCATGGGGAATGACACCTGGGTCTCCTCGTTTTATCTTTGCATAAACAAAACACAATTAAATAGTAGGCAAGCAAAAAACAATCTGTTCCTATACATAAAATAATCTTTGGATCCAGACTACACTGAATGATTGTCCTTTAGAGAAGGGCTGTTGCAGTCACCTGCATGGTTGCTGATAAATGACCATCACATAGCTTAAGGGAACAAGGAGTTTACTTTCTTTTTATTTATTTATTTATTTATTTATTTATTTATTTATTTATTTATTTATTTATTTATTTATTTATTCAGTTTTGCATGTGTGCACATGTGTGTATGTATGTGTGTGTGTGTAGACCACAGGCAATTTCGGGAACCACCATGGACTGCCTCCACCTCCTCCTTGTTTACTCTGCCCTGGGATTCACAGGCTCCGCCCTTACCAGGACCAGAAATGCAGGCTGCCCCCGCTTCCGCTTAGCATCTATACATGGGGTCTAGGATCCAAACTCAGGACCTTCTGCCTGCAAGGCAGAGACTTAACCCCTGAGCCACCTCTCCAGTCCAGAAATTACTTTCTTTCGACAGTCTGGTTACAGTTCTCAGTCCAGCTTGATGGGAGAGCATGCACAAACACCAGGGCCAAGGGAACTGCCCACACCATCACTGCATAATGGTTGAGAGATGGACAATCCTTGCTTGCCAAACCAGCATGTGTGGCCAAGTGAACAGAAGGATGCTAAGTCTCTCAACCAGCTCTCTGTGATTTATCTAGGGCCTATTCCCACCCACCATGGGCTGGGCCTTCCCCATCAGCTGGACAATCTCCTTCAGGTTTGCTCTTGGCTTAACTTAACCATCAACTCTTTACAACTGTGCCCAGAGCTCAAACCCTCAACAGTCAAGTTGACACCTATGCCTAACCATGAGAAGGGACGTGGTTCATGGTAAAAAATTTACACTTCTACCCTTTTGTCCAGATAGCACTGTGGTCCCTATTGTCCCCCTTCTTTCTGATTTCATTATTTGTATATATTTGTATAAGCTTCTCATGGGTCTCAGATAAGCTTCTATCTTTTAGCATTTTATTTTTTTACTCTGTGTTCTACTCTGAGATTGTCTTTCATAGCTTAGGTTATGCTTGAACTTGCTATGTAACTGAGAAGTACCTTAAGCTTCTGTCCCACCTACTTCTGATTCCTGAGTGCAAGGATCTCAGACATTCACCATCCCACTGGTTTAAGTAATGCTGGGATTTAGTGTAGGGTTGCTATATGCCAGACAATCACTCTGCCCACAGAACTATATCCTCAGCCCTTGCAGCTTATCATTGAGGTTTCTTAGTTCATCCCATTGCACTACCCAGTCCCCATCATATTGTATGGCTGACCCAGCTCTGACTGGAAGCATGAAGCTTCTTGCATCATTAGGTACTCTATGTGTGTTATTGAACCTAGGAATGGTGGAAAAGCACTAACTGAACTAAGAAATGGCAGGAAAGTTTGTTAGTTCCTTTGTTTGTTGTTGTGCCAAAAGAACTGAAAAAGAGAACTCAGAGAAGGAGAGATTATTTTCATTCATAGTTTGAATGTATATAATCCATGATAGTGGTGAATGTGCGCCAGCAAGACCTAAACATGTCTCTCATGTTATGTCCCCAGACAGGAAATTGAGAGAGATGAATCCTGATTCCTCACCTCTTTTTTTCCTTCTTATTAGGTCAGGAGTCCAGGAGCCCAGGCTCTGAGATGTTGCTAACCACATTTAGTGTGAGAATTTCCTCCTCAGTTAAACCTCTCTGCAGACACCTATGCAAATACACCCAAAGTATGTTTTCTGGGAATTTTAAAATGTAGTCAAAATGTCATTGAAACTTAATCATAATAGAAAGTTTCTATGATTTCTTCTTATTTGATGAAATCCAACCAAAAAGATACTCATTTATTTCTCCTTTTAAATATTGGTAGCCTAAGCAAAGTATGGCAGCACTTGTTTACAATACCAATAATTAGTTCTGAGGCAGGAGGATTGCCATGAGTTCAAGAAAAGCAGCTCTCTTGGGGCTCACACAAAGAACAGAATACAAGAATATGTTAAAGAGAGGAGATTTGAAGGATCACTTTCTTAAGTGCCAGTGTGGTGCCAAAGAAACCCTTCATCTCTTCGGACTTCCTTGTCATAGTACTTCTCTTAGATGAAATGCATTTAAAATAGTAAGCACATCCTTGAATCTCCCAGTGACCTCTTTATTTCCTCAACAGAAACAATGCTCAAGCAAGGAAAGTTCAAAGTTCCCCTGCAACACTCAACAAAGCTAAATGGGATGGAGAAAGTCATACAGACCTAGGAGCCAAACAGAACAGCACATAGTCTGCCCAGGGTGACGGGTAAATTTCTCATCCTCATTTACTTCATAAATGGAACAAATCAGCTATACCAGAAGACCTATGTCATACTTCTTGTATATCAGATATTCCCCAATATTTATTCTCAGCATGTTTAAATGCTTCTTTTTCTCTGCTATCCTTATTGGTGGCTCCGCCCTTTGATGGAAATGGAAATGTTAATTTATAGTCATTGCTTAGTCAATGAGGTGCAGAAGCCATCTTTCCAAGCATGCATTCACTTCTTTGCCAATGAGTATTTATGATATACTCAATTAGGAATCTGTCTTACTGTTTGGAAGTTCTGATCATAACTATAATAACATGTCTTCTCCCTTCCCCTCCCTTCCTTTAATCACAGTGCATTCACCATGTGCAATAACTGGCAAAAATTACACTATAATCAATAATTCAAGTATGACTGATAGCTATTTACAACTAATTTTTTAGAATTCTTGATCCCTTGCTATTTCTCATTGTTTTTGATTCTCATTGTTTATGTTTCTTTCTAGCGATGTTTAAATGATACCTTTGGGGTGGGGTGAGTGATAGCTGTGACATGTGCCCTATGTGGATTGAATTCCAGTAAAATGCCTGTACTCACCATCTATAGCTTCATAGCATGTAATCCAGATCAGAAGTAGAATTAGCCACACACATTTGGGTACCATCTCCCTTTTTTCCCGGAAACAGTAATTAGATGTGGGGTTCTCCACACGCAGACACACATGCACATACTAGGGGACAGCTCCAGGCCATCAGGATGAAAAAAGGCAAGTTCCCTGCAGGTCCTCCACCCCCCACTCAAATCCAGGGTACTCCGAACACAGCAGGGAGTTTGTCAAAGCAAATCTCATTTATTTGGGATAATGAAACAGCTTAGACAAAAGACCACAGGGCATGAAACAGGCAGCCAATTATGTGAAAGGCCAACACAGCATGCAAGATTTACAGGTCAGACTCAATGTACTTCTGTAAGGAAGGCAGGTTGACTCCTATAAGCCAATTAGAGTTCTCTGTAATGTGATCAGGGTTATACCCAAGACACTAGCTTTCAGTGGCATCTTTGGTCCCATGTGCTCAACTATGCCCTGCCTTAATTTCTTGGCGGGCCCAACATCTCCCCCTTTTTGTTTTAATAGAGATTGTATTTTACAATTAACTGTATGCATGTCCAACATCCCATAAGTCCTAGCATGAGCTTCTGTTGTTGTCCAGTCTGACTTGGTCTTCTCAGTCAGGCAGGTTAACATTGGCGCCAGGCATGGCAGCAGGTAGCTTGGGGAAGTTGCACACAGCTCATATAGACAATACAGGATTGCCTGATCTGTTTTTCTTATATATCTATCTTTTGTGGCAGCCAGCGGGAGCCAGAGTGCTTCTTTCGCTCTGACCTTGTTGACCCTGCCTTGGAGGGGGTCCAGCATAATGGACTGTGCCTGGCTTGGGTTGGTCACCACCCTCATGTGGAGCCTTACCCGTTATTGACTGCCAGCCCTGGAAGGACCTCTCCTCTAGAAGGCATGCCAAGATATGTGGCTAGCAGATTAGACCAAGGCCTTATGAGCCTTCAAACTTGATTCGCATTTTGGGGGGGGGCATGGCATGGATGTTCAAGGGCCGTAAATGTCTGTAGTGTGGTCTCATTGATGGAGTGCTGCTGAGACATGTGCTGAGGAAACACTTAAGCAATATAATTATTAAAGGAACATCTTTTCAGATGTTAGGTCAAACCCAGATCAACTCTGCCTTGGTTTAGGTTAGGTATCAATCAGGCCATCTTGAGTTAGGTCAGGCCTATAAGGATTATGGTTAGCATCTTCCTTGAGCACACCACAGAGAGTTTCTGAAAGAGAAAAAGCGATGAAGGCTGCCTCAAGGACTTTTTACCCCTTGGGTTAGTTTGTTAGTCTGGGGATGATTTTTTTGGGTCTCCTTCATGAGGATCCTCTTGTGGATAGTATTTGAGATTCTTTGCTGGAATCCATATCAGGGAAGATTCTCTAATTGGGAAGAGACATCCAAATCCTCTTCTCATAGTAATCAAGGGGTCAGGTCCCCTGCAATGCCCAGTTAGGGGGTCCTTCCAACGCACCTTAACAGAAGGTTTGGTGAATAGGCTTCCCCAGTGTTTTTAGAATCTCGATTCAAGTTGTCCTTTTTGAAAATTTAAGATGTTGATGGTAAATAATGCCAGCCCCAGCTGTTCGTGTGGGCTTACTCCCCCTTTATGTTTTTGTAATTGGGCCTTTAAATATTGGTGATTTCTTTCGACAATGGCTTGTCCTTAAGGATTATATGGGGTTCCTGTGGTATGAGTAATATACCAGGTCTGAAAAAAGTTCTGTAGTTTGACTAGTAAAACAAGGGCCATTATCTGTCTTAATTTGGTTAGGTAACCCTAGGGTGGCAAAGCACTGTAAAAAATGCGACTGTGCATGTTTATCCTTTTTTCCTGTATGTGCAGATGCCCAACACACCTGAGAGAATGTATCTATAGAAACAAAGACATATTTAAGTTTACCAAATGGTGTATAATGAGTAACATCTGTTTGCCACAGCATATTAGGTTTTAGTCCTCTGGGATTAACCCTCGGCCCTTGTAAGGGTGGGACTTGGAGAAAAGGTTGACAAGACTTGCAGGTTTGAATGATCTTTTTTTATGTCCTTTATAGGAACTTAAGGAACCTATGGAGTAAGCCCCTCCAATTGACGTGAGTTAAATCATGTAAGTCAGAGGCTTCCTGAATGTTAAGAGCCCATATCTCTTGTGAAGCTAATTTATCAACTAAGGCATTGCCCTGGGCTAGAAATGCAGGCAGACCAGAGTGACTTCTTAAACGTTGTAAATATATAGGCTTTTCTCGTCCTTCTAATGTAGATTTTCGTACCACCATATATCACTAGTCAGATAATATACTAGTCACCATAATACAGGATTGTTATCTCACCTTATATGAGCATTTATTATCCCTGGAAGTAAATTTACAACGTATAGACTGTCAGAGAATAAGTTAATAGCCTCTTCATTTTCCTTTAATGCCATTATAACTGCCAACAGCTCTTTATACTGAGCTGATTCTTGGGCAGGCTGGTATTTTTGTTTGTATGTCTGAATTAAACTTCCTGGGGATCCAGTTTTTCCTCCATCCGTGAACACATATGGGGTATTTGGTATAAGCATTTTAACAAAGAGTTTGGGCTTGGCAAGTGGTAAGCACTAAAGGGGCGTGACCCATTTAGATGGGCCATAATGGCAACTTATTTCTTCTAAATATCCTTCTAATACCAAAGCCAACTGGGGGTGATATTTAGTCAGCCATTCTACATCAGTCAACCTATAGGGAAAGTCAATAGAGTCTGGATCCTTACTATAGTGTCTACATGTTTGTTGACGCTCTTTTTTATCATATGTGCTAATTGATGTATAGTGGTACAAACTCTAGGAGCGTTTCCATTGTAGAATTTCTCCAACCTGTGATAGAGCTGCTATAAGGAGCCCTCTTCCTGAAATTAGTCATAGGGCAATGGGTTTTCCAGGATTATACTTAGCTAATTGGGCATCCCTAAGGGCATCCTGAAACTGTTTAATTATCTGACAGTGGCTTTCCTGTAAAAAATAATTGTCTCTCCAGGTTTTCTGCCAGACAATAGGTTAAAAGGAGGGGTGAGGGCCTCGGTGGAGATCCCCACCCATGGCCTAAGCCAATTTATCTCTCCTAATAATTGCTGTAAACCAGTGATAGTAATATTGTCAGGCACATTTATAAATGGTCTGAGGGGCGATGCTCATGTAAGTGTCAAATGGGTTCCTAGAACCTTGAAAGGAGGCACTTGTTGAGCTTTATCACAGGTGATACATAAATTTCCCCTTTATAAATATTTAATCACTTCTTGCATAAGGGATTGTAGTTTAGTTGGATCTTTATGTCTGATGATAATATCATCCATATAGACATATATAAGAATATCTTTATCTTTTAGCAATGGTTTAATCAGTTTATATACATAAGTCTGACAAAAGGCTGGAGTATTCACCATTCCGTGTGGAAGCACTAGCCATTCATATCTTTGTTTGGGGCCTGAAAAGTTCATAGATAGAACAGAAAAGGCAAACTTTTTGCAGTTCACAGGGTGCAGTTGAATAGATAAAAAAAAAAAAAAAAACAGTCTTTAAGGTCAATGACCAGAAGGGTAAAGTCTAAGGGGATGGCCGTTACCCAGGGCATTCCTCTAAGCTCCATCCATTTGTTGATCAGCCTTAAATCTTATAACATAAGCCATTTCCCAGTGGACTTCTTGATGACAAACACTGGTGTAGTTCATGCACTCATAGATGGGTGGATGTGGCCTTGCTTTAGCTGTTGATCTACTATTTCTCCTAGGGCCCTTAGTTTTTCTTGGGATAGGGGCCACTGTTCCACCCAGACCGGTTTCCTGGTTCCCATTCGATCTGGGGTCTGTAAGGGGCAGTGGCCCTTAGAATTGGGCATGAACCTGAGGAACTTTTGGAGTCTCCCCCCAATAGTTATGAAAGTTAGAAAACTTGTTCTCAGGCACTGTTTCTATTGGTTCAGGAAACCTAGAGGCTTCCTCATGATCTAATAGATCCTCATAGAAGGCCTTATTATCAGTAGTCAAAATGGCCTACATCTGTCCCAAGATGTCTTGTCCTAGTAAATTGGCAGTAAGCCCCGTGACTACAAGGGGTTGCACTTCCCCTTTGGAACCATCAACATCCTGCCACATCACCCAGGAGGTTGTTTCTTCTGACTGGATATTCCCTTCGACTCCCAGAACTTTTAGACCAGTCGTTAAGCCCCAAGTAGGGGGAACTTCCTCTTTCCTTAGGACCATTCTATCTTTCCCGGTGTCTATAAGGCAGTGGAAACATTTGCTGTTAATAAAGATGCTTATTTTAGGACAGGGATGCTTATTTTAGGGAGGGGGCGGCACCCACTCCGAGAGCCCCAGAATGATGCAAGGGAGTGGCTGCTGCGAGAGAGAGTGCCTGGCCATGTGCAATTCCTTTTATCAAGGGAGAGAGGCTACCCACGCTCTGAGAACAGCAAACGAGTGGCTGCCGAGTGTGCCTGGTGCAAGCGGTTCCCTGTATCCAGATTTAACTCTGGGGTTGGAGGTGATTTAGAGGAAGACCCCCCAATACGCCTTCACAAAAACCTATCCGAAATCCACGCATGCTCACACTGGCCCCTGGCAGGCTAGAGCAGGGAATCCAGAGCTGGAGCCCATGTATGCTGAGGCATATTTAGTACAAGCCTATCCTGTTTACTTAAATCCAGGAGGCAATCGCCCTGCAGTATGGTATTCCTGGGAAGCTAAGGATTTAAAGGAATTAAAGAGGGCAGTTCAAGATGTTGGCCCAAATTCTTTGGCCCAAATTCTTCTTGGGTCGAGGCCCTCCTTCAAGATCTAGCTCACTAACCCTGCACTACTAAGGACTGGATGGACATGGCCAGAGCGGTGCTCCCCAGCCCCACATTCATTAAGTGGGTGGTGCTATTTAGAGAAGAATGCAGGGTCCAAGTTCAGTGCAATCAGAATGCCCAGCCCCAATCTCAATCACTTTTGGAATGTTGTCAGGGACAGCAGATCAATTTTCTACTGGAATCCAGCAGGCTGCCATAGGAGCACCATACCAAGATCAGGTTTGTTTGATAGGGTTAGCGGCATAGAAAAAACTTCACGAAGGTCCTTTTGAAGTGCTTATATCAGGCATTGTACAAAAACCTGGTGAGTTCCTCCCCGAGTTCATTGACTGGGTGGAAAAAAGTCTTCTTTGTAAACTTTCCCCAAACCCCCTGAGGGAACAATTTACTAAATTGCTGATATGGGAAGGGATGAACAGGGACCATAAAATACCATGTGGAGGGCTTAAGGATAGATCCACGGGCACCTGGATTATCACTTCACAGGATGTGGAGACTCAAAAACACCAGAGTCAGGTGCTCACAGCAGCCCTGGAGACACAGACAAGGCACTGACTGACACTGTGAATCAGGCATTGGCCTTACTGCAGGGCCAAGAGGGGAGGGGAGCTAACTGTTTTCATTGTGGCCAGATGGGGCATTTCAGGAGGGAGTGTCCCCAAGTCAAGGAAAGGAAGCTGAGGGAGATAGGAGGGGCTAAGCCCTCTACAACTCCATGCCCTAGGTGCCACAAAAGGCTTCACTGGAGAAAGGACTGTAGATCAGAATTTGATCTGGAGGGCAAGCTTTTAAACTAGCTCCGAGGCAGCCTCCAGACTGGTTAGCCAAAGGAGGAGCATGGGGGCTCTTACAAAGGGAGATCTCTGAGGATCTTAAATTAGACTGGTCTAAACGGGGAATGGCCTCAAGCTCATTGGACTGTTGTGAAGGTGTATGGGGGTCTTCCTCTAAACTGCCTCCAACCCCTTCTCCCTTGAGCAGAGTTAAATCTGGATACAGGGAACCACTCGCACCAGGTGCACTCGACAGCCTCTCCTTTGCTGTTCTCAGAGTGTGGGTAGCCTCTTCCCCTTGATAAACGGAACTGCACGTGCCAGGCACTGTCTCATGGCAGCCACTCCCTCGCATCATTCTGGGGCTCTCAGAGCGGGCTCCGCCCCTTCCCTCCAGTAACCATGCCAGCAGCTCTGCATGGAGCTCAGGAGGCTCCCGGAGTAGCCATAGCCCCTCTCCGCCACCAGGTCTGGCCTGCAGCTTGGTGTAGTACTCGCAAGTGCACAGCCCCTTCCTCTCGGCCGGCAGCTCTGTTCACCGCCTGCAAGCATTATTTGGCTCTCTGCACAGCCTCTCGGACTCACCCAGGGCCGGCAGTTCTGTGTGCCATTTAGGAGGCTCCCGGCACATGCACAATGCTCGGACACAATCCAGTGTTTATTTCCCCAAGTGGCAGGCATGCCCAGAGTCCCTGTAGCTTCCCCAGCCCTGCCATGGTTCACCGAATTTTTCCCAACCCTCTTTAGTGCTCCATGCTGGGGCACCACCCAGTGCGGATCTCTCCAAGAAGCAGGCACGCTTGCCATCCCTGTGGCTTTCCCCGCCCTACCACAACTCACAGCAGGGCGCCCAGGATGGCTTGCTTTTGGCTCCAGGTGCCCTGAAGCCGTGCAGGGTGCAGGAGGCCCCAAAGCCATGCAGGGAGCCCAAAACCGTGCCTCTGGCTTCTCCTCCCCGTCCTCCTTCCCTTTTGCCAGCTCTGCCACAACCTTCGCCTCTGGTGGGGGCTGCATCGCATCAGGAAGGAATGATATTTTAAGCACAGGCACAATGGGATAAAATCCCAAGGGAGGTGATATTTTAAAATGTTCCTCCTGCTCTCTGGCTAGGTTTTCGATCTTATTCCAAGTGGCCCATGAAATGATATTAGAAGACTGGACCCAAAATGCTAATTCAAGGGCTGTCTTCCAAACCTTGGCAATGCGGGAATCTGGAATTTTAAAACTATGGCTTCTTAATACAAGCCGCAGAGCTCCTAGCTCCGAATCAAGTTTGCTTTTGGAGTTACCCATACTTAGGATTTAACTTACCCTTAAGTCCAATTCTGTTCAACCAATCTGGGAAGTTTCTCACACGTGGCACCAGAATGTGGGGTTCTCCACACACACACACATACACACAATAGGGGATGGCTCCAGCCTTCAGGATGAAGAAAGGTAAGTTTACTGCAGGTCCTCCGCCTCCCACTCAAATCCAGGGGACTCTGAACACTGCAGGGAGTTTGTCAAAGCAAATCTTGTTTTTTGGGGGGTAACAAAACAGCTTAAATAGACAAAAGACCACAGGGCGTGAAACGGGCAGCCAATTATGTTAATGGTCAACACAGCATGCAAGCTTTACAGGTCAGACTCATCATATTTCTGAAGAAAGGCAGGTCAACTCCTGTAAGACAATTAGGGCTCTCTGTAATGTGGTCAGGGTTATGCCCCGGACACTAGCTCTCAGTGACATCTTTGGTCCCATGTGCTCAACTATGCCCTGCTGTAATTCCTGGGCAGATCCAATAATTAGACACTTGGATTTCAAGGACATTAGAGCTCTTGTTTGCTTTACTTGGAAGCCAACAGACTGACAATTTCATGCACATGCCCCCCCCTACTGTAATTCTGAGAAAAACAATTAAGTTTGGTCCTCCCTGAAACACCCCTGTGGTTACAGGCTAATCAGTCATGGTTTAATCAAACATCCAATATTAGAAAAGTTCGCCTTATGCATAACTGCTAAAGTCTGACTTCTGTAAAAATACTTTGGTTCCTACTTCTTCCTCCTTTGTTCTTTATTACATTTTCTTCTCCCTCCCCCTCCCTTCCCTTTTATTGTCCCCCAATGCACTTACCCTAATTTCCTCTTTTTCATCCCCTCCCACTCATCCCCACTTTTACTTTCTTCCTCCTCTCTTGGTGCTTCCTGCTTCCTAACTCCATTCTCCAGTGCATCTGTTTATGTGGGCACTGAATTTTCCTCTGAATCATCTGGACTAGTGAGGGTTCAGGGCTCAGTGACATAGCTTGGGGCCTCTTCTTGGGCTGCCCGCTATCATGGTAACTCTATTATGACTGTTTAAACCCTTGCCTCTAAGGATCCTACTGCCTGAAACCTTCATGGATGTGATCAGTGCTAAACTTTGGGGGGTTGTTAACATATCAGCTATTGTGCAGGCAATGTCCAACCACATATCCCGGCTGCTTCAGCTATCACTGGTGTGGAGTATCTTGCATATCATTGGTCCTCCCCATCTTTAGGCTCTTACAATCTTGTTGCCCCCTCTTCCACAGTTTCCTAAGTTTTGTGATGGGGAGAGATTTGGCTCATTTGGTTCTGGGTAAATATTGTAGGGTCTTTGGTACTCTGAATTATGTTTTGTTGTTTTCAGTTTTGCTGTTCCTGCACTGCCCTTGGCTGCATTCTGTTTGATTGTCAAAGTCATCTCCTAATCAAAGATAAAAGACTGCTTAAATGAAGATCTTAATATAAAAAGAGACTCAAAGGTAGATGGAAGAATAGGAGTAGAACACAGCAGTGAGAGGGGTCAGCCTCCTGTTTGCCAACGGATTACCATGTAACTGTCAGTCCTTATACTCTCTCTGAATGGGGAGATCACACCTGTTCAGTCCCAAGTGAACAGTTAGGGAAGTGAGAATGAGCTGCATCACATGTCTCACTACTTACATACAGTACATGACAGTGGCTGAATTTCTCTATTGAAGAGTGTTCTTTGGTCTCCTTTCTTTTGAGGTTTTCTTCCTTCTCCTCTCCTATTTATAATTCTTTGTGATTATAGTGGGTATTAAAGACAAAGTGTGCATTAAAGAGATTTACCTTTGAGTATGTCATTGAGTGCGTTTGCACCTAGGATCCATTTATAAGGGAATATGTACAACGTCTAACTTTCTGTGTATCCCAGTGATCTGTGTATCACTCAGTATAATTTCTCCTAATTCCATCCATTTCCTGGCAAATTTCATTAATTCATTTATTCCCATACTTCTTCTTTAAGATGTGCTTTCTGTATTTAGAAATCCCACAGTGCCATGTATTGAAATCCTGGCAATAAATATATAATCAAAAATGTATTGGCAAAGTATAGTTTTACTTCTGCATAAGGGTGAGTTATTTGGGCATTGTAAATTCTGGCAAGTTAGCACACTAAGAAAACATTTCAGTACATTTATTCCATATATTGGGGTGTGGCAGAGGACAGTCCTTTCCCTACCACAGAATGACCAAATCCTCATTCATACACAAATGTATGTTTTCTTGGCAATGTATTTGCTAGCACAGCAGGACCTTAAAACAGATGGTTTCATTACATCCATAGTACAGAAGCAGAGGGCAAGAGACAGATATACATGAGTCTATACTACTTCAGTTTTCTACAGGATGAAACTAAACATTAAATATCATCAATTTCTCATTATCTTATCTAAAAAGAGAGGTTAAAATATTCCGTATAAAACAGCTAACATAACAGCATGACATGAAGGATCAGGCAGAGATAAAAGTGTTAAAATTGATAATGAGATGAAGGTTTTCCTTGAAATCACACAGTTCACATCAAGGGTCCCTTCACACCATCTCTGTGTCCCATTGGCTTGAGTTTCTTCCACGGAATTTTTTTCTTGTTGGCCTTGTCTCATGAGTAATGAGTTTATAGCACTCTTTTCTGCTCTTTGTCCAGCAGCTTGGTGGTTAATAGCACCAAAATGTTCTTTCTTAGACTTGTTCTAGTTCGGTTTCTGTTTAGAGGTTTTAAAAAAAAATTGACATGTATGTGTACATGTGCATGATAGAACTCTCTATTTGCCTGTGGAGGAACAAAGGTGACTTTGGGAATCATACCTGAGGGCTTCACCTTGATATTTGCTTCAGTCTGGAATTCCCCATGCTCTACCTTCCCCAGCCAGAAATATAGTCTGCTGCCATTTCTGCCTGGACATTTTATGTGTTATCAGTAATGGGAATTCAGGTCTTTCTGATTGTGTGTCAGAGTCTTAATCCCTGAGTCATCTCTCCAGGCCCCAATTGGATTTTTAATCAGCATTTGGTTCCCCTATGGGTAAGGATATGCTGTAAACTCAAGAGGAGGAGGTTGTACTAAGAGCCTTGAAACTTAACAGAAAGCAAAGTAGAAGAGAGTGTTTCTGGCTATAGCAGTAGGAGGAGGGAACCACTAGGATAGGTGATCAACAACAAACACTAAATATTCAGTCAATCTTGGGCATTGCTTTAAAGCTCATTTGGACACTGTGTAATGTCCTATCTTTGGCCTTCCTCTGAGGAAGGATCTATCCATTAGTGTTTTTCTCACCTTTTTGTAAGTCATAAAATCTTTAACACCCCCTACTGTAAGTCAACCCTACTGCAGAATCTAACGTGAGGAAAAATGAGCTGTAACCTGTGATTTTTCCTGTGTAATATGAATGCCAACTAAATCTTCACAGTTCTGACGGGTTTGTTGTGTTGTAAAATACCCATCTCCCCTCCTCACTGAAGAGACTGATCATCTTTTTTCTTCATCCTCTCTAGTTCTAGCTTTCATTTTTTCTCATTCTTTGTCCCTAAATTCAATTTCACAAAATTCTTTCTTGATGTACTCAGACTTCCTACAGTTTTCTTAGGCTTTTGTCTTTTCATCTTTATTTGATTTTGAAGAGAAGTTGTAATATATGGTTTAAAGTGTCCCTGCTTACTTTTATCTTTTAAGTCAATATATCTGTGCACTTTTAGCCTCATTAGATACCATTCCTAGTCCTACTAAAGTAGAAGAAGTTGTTGTAACAGGCCAAGCAGAGGGCCAGTCATTTCCTGCTATGCATCTATTTAACAAATTGATTGGTTGACCTTTCATAGCTGCTGCAGTAGCAACTCCCTGGATAACAGAAGGTGAAGCATCTAGACATGCTTGCACATAATTATGTAACGAGCTAGTTCTTCTAATTTGCCTTATTAAATTTTGACAGTAGTGTTAGCATTCTCATAAGCCATTTGTTTTAATAGTAATTCTGATCCTTCTGATTCAGGCATCATTTTCTGCATAGCTTCTTCTAGTCTAACTAGGAAATCCTCATATAGTTCTTCATTCTTCTGCCTGATTCCAGCTAAGACTGTGCTTTTTGCTTCTGGAGAAGGTAATTTTCTCCAGGCTGCAACAGCTAATTTTGATAGATCCCCCAGAATGGACTTGCTATAAGTCATCTGGTTTTGAGGAAGTTGATATTCTCCTCGACCCAATAACATGGAGAGACAGGGCTTCTCACTTCTGATTCTTTTCATTAAATTTTCTTGAATCAACTTTCTAGCCTGATTCTCATTCTGTCCTCCATAGTACAAATTATCCTGGCTTCAGTAGAGATCTAGCTGTCTGGAACCAGTCATACGGTGACATCCACATACTTCCAATATTCTCTACCAATTGTATAGTATATGGACAGGATGGTCCAAAATCTATTACTGCTTACTTAAGTTCCTTCAATAGTTTAAAAGGCAGAGGTTCCCATGTAGGAGCTTCCTCATCTATGGAAAGAAGAGGAAAACAAAACCCTAATTCTCCTTCCTGCCTTGCTTCTTTAACTGCTGCCATGAATCTTGTATTAGCAGTCACTTTTCTCATTGTTTTTCCTGACTGAGGTATAAACCTGGGATTACATGGCAGGGGAGGAGCAGAGGCCATAGCCATTATTTCATCTTGATGAAACTTCTATGCTTGCTCTTCTAAATCTGCTCCATCACGCCAATCCCTCTTTGATGTAGGCTTGTAATTATTCTTAGACATTGTGTCATAATCTTTGTCTTTCTTACTCATAGTTAATGGTTGTCATTCTTCAGACTTAGTTTCCTGAACTAAGCATTCAAATTCTGTCCTTTCATCCATAATGTCCCTAATTTGATTCCATAATGAAAATGCAATTATAGGAACTTCACCAGGACCATTCTGCTAATAAAAGTGTCTCAGACTTTACTTACCTTCTTCCAGATATCTAGAGAGAGACTGCCTTCTTCTGGAAACCATGGACTAATTTTTTTTGCACAAAATCCATAAATTCTTTTAGCTGCCTATGGTGTACTTTAACACCTCTAGCTTGCAGCATACATTTAACTACATCCAAGAACAAATTGTCTTTAGATCCTCCTTGACACATAGTTACTTACCCGTCTTCTTAACTCAGTTATACCTAAAACTGAGGGGTCTGCAGCATCATGACAGCATCCTATCCTTTACATGTAAGACAGAAAAAGAGAGGGAAAAGCTTACCTGTATTAAGGTCCCTTGTTCAGTTGCCACTTGCCATGGACCAACTGAGTTGGGACCAGGACAGGGGATCCAGGGAAACTGAACCAATGGGTGAAGGAGTTCGTGATGGGAAACAGAGACACACAACTCTAGTGGAAGGTGATATGACTCCGTTTGTTGTGGCACAAAGTTACAGTTTAAGTAAAAATCTTTTGGCAAGCAAAAGCAGGTTGTGGTTTCATAAGGAACAAAGCAAATCAACCATAAGAGTGAAGGATGATAATTGGGACATAGCCAGTTTCTTTCTGTTCTGGAAAAAAATCAAGCTTCCTTAAACAGTAACTAAAATATCATGTCCTAGGACAGGTTGACTATTAACTGCTGACTATAAGTTCAGTAGACAATGGTTGGCATATTTCTAAAAATTCTTAAGCATACATAGCTAAAATTGTAGACATGAGAAACATTTTCTTTATCACAGGGGTCAGGTTCCTCATAAAAGTGGCTTTTAAGGGCTTCATGAGATTTGGCATAGATTTTGTTTTTTAAAGCTTCATAATGATCACACATATAACAAAATTTGTTTTGTAGCCAACTTAAGAAATCCAGGCCATTCAGAAGTTTCTGTATTAAAATTTTCATTTCTGTTTAATTTAATCAAACATGAGGGATATCCGAAAGTCATGGGGAGAGATTTGGCTGGTCTGGTTCCAGAGAAATATTGGAGGATCTTTGGTGTTCTGAATTATGGTTTGTCATTGTTTTCAGTTTTGCTTTTCTTGCACTGCCTTTGGCTGCATCCTGATTGGGTGTCGAAGTCATCTCCTAACCAAAGATAAAAGACTGTTTAAATGAAGATCTTAATATAAGAAGAGACTCAAAGGTAGATAAAAGAATAGGAATAGGACACAGCAATGAGAGGGGTCAGTCTCCCATTTGCTAGTTGGTTACCATCTGTCAGTCCCTATACCCTCCCTGACTGGGGAACTCAAACCTGTTCAGTCCCAAGTGAACAGGAAGGGAAGGAGAGTGAGCTGCAGCAGATGCCTCGCTACTTTCCTGCAGTACATGAAGGTGGCCTAATTTCTCTATTGAAGTGTGTTCTTTGGTCTCCTTTCTTTTGAGGTCTTCTTTCCCCTTCTCTCCTATTTATAACCCTTTGTGATTATAGTGGGTATTATAGAGATTTACCTTTGAGTATCATTGAATGGGTTTGCAACTAGGATCCATTTATTTGGGAGTACACATGGCGACTAACTTTCTGTGTCTGAGATCCTTTACTCACTATAATTTCTTCTAATTCCATCCATTTCCTGGCAAATTTCATTAATTCATTAATTCGACTACTTCTTCCTTAACATATGGCTTCTGCCCTTAAAAATCCCACACACCCACTTCTCAGGGCCATGCATCAGAATCCCGGCAATGAATATACAATCAAGAATATATTGGGGGGGCTGGAGAGTTGGCTCAGGGGTTAAGCCTCTGCCTTCCAGGCGGAGGGTCCTGAGGTCGGATCCCAGATCCCACGTATAGACGCCGGGTGGAAGCGGGGGTGGCCTGCGCTTCTGGTCCTGGTAGGGCAGAGCTTGTGAATCCCGGGGCAGAGTAAACAAGAAGGAGGTGGAGGCGTCCATGGTGGTTCCCGAATTCGTCTGTGGTTCTACACGCACACAGATACACACACACGCGCGCGCACACACATACATACGCACACATGCACAATTGAATAAAAAAAAGAATATATTGGGAAAGTATTGTTTTACTTCTGCATAAGGGTGAGTTATTTGGCCATTGTAAATTCTGGCAAGTGTATTGGGGCTTGGAGAGATGACTCAGGGATTAAGACTCTGACTCACGATCAGAAAGACCTGAATTCCCATCACTGATAACACATAAAATGTCCAGGTAGAAATGGCAGCGGTCTGAACTTCTGGCTAGGAAAGGTAGAGCATAGAGAACTCCAGACTGAAGCAAATATCAGGGAGAAGCCCTCAAGTATGATTCCCTGTTCAGTCCCAAGTGAACTAAGGTCCTCTCACATCAATGATATGATGTAACATTTCTGGACATTTATTCTGTGTATTGGAGTGTGGTAAAGGACAGTCCCTTCCCTACCACAGAATCACCAACTCCTCATTCATACACAAATGTATGCTTTCTAGGCAATGTATATGCTAGCACGCAGGACCTTGAAACAGATGGTTTTGTTACATCCATAATACAGAAGCAGAGGGCAAAAGATAGATACACACATGAGTCTGCACTACTTCAGTTCTCCACAGGATGAAACTAGACATTCAACATCATCAATTTCTCATTATCTTACCTATAACAAGAGGTTACAAATATTTTGTATAAAACAGCTAACATAACAGCATGACAGGAAGGATCAGGCAGAGATGAAAGTGTTAAAATTGATCATGAGATGAAGGTTTTCCTTGAAATCATATAGTTCACTTCAAGGGTCCCTTTGTATGTCCCATTGGCTTAAGTGCTGCTTCCATGGAATATTTTTTCTTGTTGACCTTGTCTCACAAGTAATGAGTTTATAGCACTCTTTTCTGCTCTTTTTCCAGCAGTTTGGTGGTTAATAGCACTAAAAAGTTCCTTCTTAGACTTGTTCTAGCTTGGTTTCTATTTGGCGGCTTAAAAAATTTTTTTTGGTATGTATGTGTACATGTGTGTGATAGAACTCTGTGTTTGCCTATGGAGGAACAAAGATGACCTTGGGGATCATACCTGAGTGCTTTTCCCTGATATTTTCTTCAGTCTGGAATTCCCCATGCACTACCTTTCCCAGCCCAAAGTACAGGCTGCTGCCATTTCTGCCTGGACATTTTATGTGTTATTGGTGATGGGAATTCAGGTCTTTCTAATCGTGAGTCAAAGTCTTAATCCCTGAGTCCTCTCTCCAGGCCCCAATTGGCTTTTTAATCAGCATTTGGTCCCCCTATGGGTAAGGATATGCTGGAAACGTATATCTGGCAGACTGTATGCCCTCCCTTTCTGGTGAGATCACACCCCAACAGTTGCGAATGACCAGCAAGGAAAATCTATCAGGATGGAGTTAAGGGCGGTGCAGGAGCAGTAAAACTGAAAAAAATATCAACAAACCACAATTCAGAAGAACAGAGACTCTATATCAACCACCTGGAACCAGGACAGCCTAATCTCTCCCCATCCTAAAGCTCAGGGAAATTTACAGAAGAGGGGGCAGTAAGATTTTAAGAGCCTAAAGATGGGGAGGAGTTATGACATGAAAGATACTCCACAGAAGTTAGGGCCAAAGTAATCATAATAGGACTTTGCATGATCTGCACAATGACCAACATATCATTGATCCTCCAAAGTCTAGCATGGATCACAGGCACTAGGATCCTTAGAGGCAAGGGATTAACAGCCACAATAGTGTTCTCATACTAAAGGGGAACACAAAAATGTACTCTAGGTAATGCTACTGAGTCCTTATACATCATCAGAGAGTAGGACTCAGAGGGAAGTTTGACATGCACAATAAAAGATGCTCTAGGGATGGGGGGATAATTGGAGAAAGGGAGTGGGGGGAAGGAAAGGGAAAAGAGGGGAGGGAGCAAGCGGATGCAGGGAGGGGTAGAGGGAGGGAGGAGAATGGAGTACCTATCAAGCTTGTATGAGTGGAAAAAATAAATATTTTAAAATATCATAAACTTTGAACTAAAACCTCTTGTTCTTTGAAGTTCATTGGTTGGAATATGGAGGAAACACTTCAACACTCATTTGTAGAGATCTTTTCCTATCTTAAATGTTTGCTTTATTTACACCCTTTTTATGGGAAACATACTCATATTATCTTCTTTATATCAATCTTTTACATACTTAGTGTTTCCTTTTTACTTTATCTCTTTTTGTAATGTTATGAGATGGAGTAACATAAATATATTTAAATAACATAAATTATTAAGGGTAATTGGATAAATATTACTCATATGGCCTAATGTAACAGTCAAGATTACCTATTTTTGGTCAAAACAGTTCAAAAATTGAACAAAGATACACCGGAACTAAGTCATTTCATAAATCAATGGGTCTGTCCATCAGCTATGGAGCTTTCCATCCTAACATCAAGGAATACACACCATTCTCAGCAGCCCATGGAACCTTCTCCAAAATACAGCATATTTTCAACCACAAAGCCAACCTCCACATATACAGGAAAACTAGAATTATATCCTATACTCTATCTGACCATGATGGAGTACAGCTAGACATCCATAACAATGTAAACAACAGAAAGTACACAAACTCTTGAAAATTAAACAACATAGAATTGCATAAGGAATGTGTCTATCTCTGAAGACATCAAAATGGAAATTAAGTGATTCCTAAGACATAATGATAGTAAAAATAAAACAATCTGTGGGACCATAATGAAGGCATTCTTAAGAGGAAAGTTTATAGCACTTAACACTACATCAAAATAAATAGAACCATCACAAATAAACAACTTAGCAAAACAGTTTAAAGTCTTAGAGAAACAATTCCAAAGCAATAGCCAAGTGGATTAATAATATTAGAGTAGAAACAACTTAAATTGAAAAAAGAAAATACTACAAAAAGCTAATAAAACTGAGAGTTGGTTCTTTGAAGAATAAATAAGATTTATAAATCGGGAGCCAAACTCAGCAAAAGCAAAGTGTTGCAGTTTACCTGCATGGTTGCTGGTAAATGACCATCAAATGGTTCAAGGGAATAAGGGGTTTATTTCCTTACAACAGTCTTGTTAAGTTTCTCAGTCCAGCTTGATGGGAGAGCATGCACCAACACCATGGCTGAGGGAACTGGCCACACCACCTCTACGTAATGGCTGAGAGAGGGACAATCTTACTTGTCAGACCAGGATGTCTGGCCAAGTGTACAAAAGAATGCCAACTCTCTCAACCAGCTCTCTGGATTTTATTCCAGAGCCTAACCCCACCTACTTCGGTCTTCCCCATAAGCCAATCTCCTGCAGATCTGCTCTGGGCTTAACCCAACCACTGATTCTCCACAAATGTGCCCAGAACACAGTGGAGAGTTTGGCATGCTCATTAAAGGATTGCTCCGGGGATGGGAGGGGGAGGCACTGGAGGATGGGGAGGGAAGAGGAAGGGAGGGGGGCTTAGGGGAGTGGGGGAGGTCGGAGGGAGGGAAGGGACCGGTGTACCTGTTAAGTTTGTATGAGTGGAAATAAAAACAAAGAGAATCATTATGAAGCCCGATTGTTTAAGCAATATTAAAAACCATAATAAAAGAAAAAAAAACAAAAAGAAACCCAAATGTGCCCAGAGCTCAAACCCTCAACAGTCAAGTTGACACCTGTGCCTGACTATTACACAAAGAGAGAAAAACAAACTGATAAACTTAGATATAAAATGGAGCTATCATAACTGATAACAATGAAATTCAGAGACTCATAATATATTTGTTAGAAATTTATACTACAACAAATGTGAAAATCAGAAAGAAATGGATGAATTCTTAAGCACATACAACTTACCAAAGTTGAATTAGGATGAACTGAATTATTTAAATAATCATATTACAATAGATGAAATTAAACAGTAATTATAAATTTCCCAATAAATAAAAGCCCAGGACTGGATGGATTCATGAAGAATACTACCATACATTTAAAGAACAATTAACATTACTATTCTTCAACTGATTCCAGAAAATTTTTTAAGAAAAACTTCGAAATACTTTTTGAAAATCAAATAAAGATACAACAAAGGAAAGAATAGCCCAGTCTCATTAATGAACACAAACACAAAAATCCTCAATAAAGTACAAACAAACCATTTTCAGAACATGTCAAATAAATCATTCACTGTGACCAGGTTGGATTTATTTCAGAAACCCAAGGTTGGTTCAATGTATCCAAATCAACAATATAATTCATCATGTGAAAAAAAGGAAAGTCAAAAATCACATGCACAAAAAACTTTTGAGAAAATTCAATATCACTTATGATAAAAGTCCTAGAAACAATAGAGATTAAGGGAACCCATATTAATATAACATAGGCCATTTACAACAAGCCTATCATTCTTAATGGTGAAAAATGTGAAGCATTCCAAATTAGATGAGGAACTAGTCAAGGTTGTTAAGTCTCACCATATCTGTTTATATTCAAGTATATCTGTTATACTTGAAGTCTCATGTAGAGATTTAGGACAAGGGAAGGAGATAAAGGGAGAATAAATAGGAAAGGAAGACATTGGGGTATGATGATAAGATTCTACACCTGAGAAATTCCAATGCATGCCATGCCGAACAGGTGGAAGTCAGAGGAATGCTATTTTCCTCAGACTCATTTCTGACACAGTCTAGTGTCCAATTTTTGGCTGCTTGATGGTCAAGGGTCATAGAATGGCTCTCTACCTAGGAAAGATGTGTCCTGATATCTTATTGCACAGCCGTGGATGTGAAGATTTTACCTGACCTTGAAACCAATGGAAGCTGAAAAGTAAATGTAAGTCAGCAGCACAAGAATAAGGTCTCTAGGGCAACCTCCTGGTAACCTCACACATGGAGCATTCTGGTCACTTTACACATGAACCAAGGTAAGAAACAACTCCAGACTGGCGGTCTAGCATTGCCTCACAGGTTGAGACATCCCAGGGCGTCTATGTGCATGTGTAACTGAAATGACAGTAGAGTGCAAAGCAAAGAAGGCCTCCAGATCTCTTGTTAGGATACCTAGAAGAACCTGGACAGAGACCAGGGATGTGACTCAGCTAGAATGGGGGAAGCTATCAGTGGAGAGGCTCAGTTGTGGGGCAATATAGTCTAAGGACTAGGACTGTCTCAACTAAGGCATCACAACAAGATAGGGGTGAAACAAAGCTTCTTGTGAAAATAATAGCAAAGCTTCTTCTTTGATAAGGAAGGAGATGTGGTATCAACAATAAAATCCCTTCCGAAAGTCCCTGGAGTACATGCTACAGTACTGGGGATATAATCCTCCATGTGGAAGGGACAAAGAAAAAACAATTACTTAGATAAAAATATTGAATAAGGACACATTTATTAAACCATAGGTTTGCTAACCTAAATTTGCGACCAGTGAAGATTGGGTGTAACAAGTTCTCATAAGCTATATTAATGATAAAAGCCTTATTAGTCAGATAGGAAATAGACTGTACTCAGTATTACAGAAAAAGAGACCTCTTATCTTCTTTCACTGAAAACTAAACAGAACAAAGAGGAGAAAATGAATATGAAACCTCATGCCCTCTGAGGAAGAATAAGGAAATTAGGAGCTCTATTACTTAAGAGGATCCCACCAAGCAGAGGCCAGTCAGAAACTTAAGTCACTCAGCTGCACTACAAACGACAGAAGCATTAGCATCATTGTAACCTGTACAATCTCATCCAGTGTGCTGTCAGCAGACAGAAACACTGCTCTACAGACAGCCACCCCCCTTGCTGCAGGGAGGATTACCTTATGGGAATAAAAGCACTGAGACCCTGTGTTCTTTAATGTCTCCAAAAATCCCAGGTAAAATTTCTAGAGCTCTGATTTCCACTGGTTTCAGGATTTAATCCCCCTTTGTTTATTCTGTGGGGCGGTAGTGTTATTTGTCAATATTAGCCCTATCTGCAGTCAAAAACAAAACAAAATTTAGTGACACTGGCTTAAGGATGGATTCAAGATGTCCTTTGATTGGCCTCCAAAAAACATTTTCCAGAGGGTAAACAATCTTCCTTTAATCCATGTTATCAAAATACAAGTATCCTGTATTTGGCTAGCAACAAATTTTCTTCCACATTTAACTCACTTGACTGAGTTTTGCTTTGTGTTTTTTTAATCCCTTTAAACCCTTTATGCTATAGGTTGACCTTATTTTGTCTTTCTGGAAAAATGTCTAACATCAGTTCTAAAGAGTCAGGTTTGTACGTTTCAGATAGAATTTACCTTTAGACTGCATGAAGGTTATGATGAGGTCCACTATAAGCCTTTCTTTTTAATCCCAGTAAATTACTTCACAAAGTCTTCAACACTGTAACATCCGGATAGGCTGTCCATATTTAAGGTAACAGGAAACTACTACATGCAGATGAGGCTATTAGCCAAATTGCAACAAGAAAGGACGTGTTCCTTCTTTCTTCCAGCAATTCTAAGCTATAAAAGGACCTAAAATTGGACTGGGGTACTCCTTCTATCTAAACCAAGATCTCTTTGACCATCTCAATTGAGGAGGATCACTCATCCCAAGTGTGTAAAAAAAGACTCTCTCTTTGCTGTTGAAGTTAATCTGTCTCTCCTCTCTCTCCCTCTCTTTCCCTCTCTCTACCTCTCTCTCCTCTCTCTACCTCTCTCTCTCTCTCTCTCTCTCTCTCTCTCTCTCTTTCTCATTTTCCAGCTTTCACTTTCTGTGGTATTTCCCTTCATGTGGGGAATAGATCTGAGATGGCAGTTAGGTGTGAGGACATTCTTACAACATAGAATTTGATGAGCTGCATGAACTCATTCTGGGTGACTCCTGGATCCTAAGAGCTTCCTCTATTCCTATCCTCATCAATTTCCATACTAATCTCAGACTAGACCACTGGATTGTGTGAGATTGGAGGTTCTCTCTGTGGATTGAGGTTTCCTGGCTTGGATGACCCCAGGGAGGATGCTGAAACCACTTGCAGGTCTTATCCATCCTGCAAGAGTAGTTTGGGCAATCCACAAGGCTCTATATTTCTCTAGTCTCTCTCTGTGCCTCTCTGAGAGTCACCTGGCTCAATAAGTACACTAATGGACAAAACAAGTGCCATAACCTAGCTCCATTATTGCCCAAAATATCTTGGGCATGGGCATCTTAATTCTTTACTGGCTCAGGTAGTAAACTCAACTTTTATTCTCTGTCTCTCTGTCTCTTTGTCTCTGTCTCTGTCTCTCTCTCTCTCTCTCTGTGTCTCTCTCTCTCTCTCAATATTTCCAACATCTAGCAAAAACCTAAGTATCACTAATCATTTCCAGAACTGTGAGCAACACATTGACGGATCTTCAGCTGGGATGGATAAATTTCCCAGGTATTAGCTGATAGTTCAAATCCAGAGACCCTGGGTAATCTCCAGTTAGCTTCTTCATAGATGCATGAAAGACTCAAAGAATTCTCAAGTACAATGCCCTTTCTTTTTCGAAATTCTCATGGATATCCTGACAGAAAGTATCACCCTGGTCTTGACCCTTATCACTTAAAAATCATGGTGTAAATTCTACCTTTTCCAATCCCAAAGACAATCCTTTGGCCCATCTCATAAAAATACTAAGAAATTAAACATGCCTTCTAGCACTAAATTTCATCATTTGATCTGCTTTCACATTCATATCTGACCACAAGCTTTAGACAACTGTGGTCATCAGCAACAGGTATCAACTCGGCAGTTGAAGGCTTTTGCTCTGGGCACATTTGTAAAGAATTAGCAGACAAGTTAAGCAATGAGTAAATATGCTGGAGACTTTTTGATTGATGGGGGAACTAGTCATTCTTCAGTAGGACTCTTCCCTGGGCAGGTGCACATGTGGAGGAAGTTGGTTTGATGTTTGGTAGGTTTCAGCACCAATCTGAGACTTCTTAGGTATTTAGTTCCTGAACTGAGGTGGTAGAAAGAGGACTTCACATAGACACACAGGTAAAGGTGCCTTGTGCTAGAAACTGTTGCTATGAAGATGTAGGAGTGACATTTCTAAACTCCAGAGCTGAGCTCTGAGGAACAAGGCAAACTTAAAGACCTGGAAGTGGCCGAGTCAGTCACGGGCATGTCGCAGCAGGCCAGCCACTGGCACAGAAGCCTGCTTCAGCAGCTGGGATCTTTTTAGCAATGAAAATAATTCCTAAGAGAGGAACATCTACTTCGGTGCCCAAAATCAAGTCTGCGAGATTCATTTGTCCTTAACTATCAGTGCTACATCTTGCTATAATTGGCATTTGCTTAGGGACTGTCCTACAAGTTTGACCCTGACACCAGTGTATGTGGCTCCTAGGACACCAGAGGATGCACCATATCTCCTGCTCATTTAACCAGAAGAGCTTAACTTCTCCCACAATTCTGATCTGGCATGATGCATCTTTCCATTTATCTGTGTGTGTGCACGCATTTGTGTATATGTGCATCCTCACTCATATAGCATCTTTCAACTGGAACTTTGCTGGCTCTCATGGGCCATCAGTGAAAGGACCACTGCTGGGGTACTTTGTCCAGTGGGAAACTCAAAATAATAAGTACTGGAGGGACCTAGGAAAGCAACTGATCTACTATTTCCCCAAAGTTGGTTAGTCTTTTACCCATAGAGGGTGTTGTACCATATTTCCGTGAACTTCTGGAATATTCACAGTTGATCTTTAGTGCCATGGAGTCTCTCTTTAATACTTTCTGTGACAATAAAAATTAAATGTTCAAGGGGCTGGAGAAGTGGCTCAGGGGTTAAGCCTCTGCCTTGCAGGCGGAAGGTCCGAGTTAGGATCCTAGACCCCATGTATAGACGCTGGGCGGAAGCAGGGGCGGCCTGCGTTTCTGGTAATGGTAGGGTGGAGCCTGTGAATCCTGGGGCAAAGTAAACAAGGAGGAGGCAGTCCATGGTGGTTCCCGAATTCGTCCGTGGTTCTACACACACATACACGCATACACGCACACACACACACACACACACACACACACACACACACACACACACGCACAATTGAATAAATAATAAAAAAATGAAATGTTCACCTCTTGATTGGCCGATTCTTTATGGGCTTCTCACTACTACCTAGGTGCCCTGTTAGTTTGCACAGTGCTAAGTGTTCAGTTTCTTCTTGATGAGGAGTAATATTGTGGTAGCTTCTGCATTCTTTGTTGGTCCATCAGTGCCTGTAATAGCAGCAGTGTGTGCTCTCTTGACCAGGTAGATTCCTTCTCCAGGTTTGTCTCTGGGGAGTCCCCCTCATCCTCTGTGTCCTCCTGTCCTCCGCCCTACTTCTTGCCATTAGAGTTCTTTCACTTTCTATTTTTGCTTTTATAATATTATACTTCAGACAAGAGTAAATTGGAACAACCAGGCCTTTCCCACCTTCAATCATGTCCGTGTGTCCTCTACACAAGCATTGTGCCAGTCCTTCTGAATGGCCAGCAAAAGATTCCCAGTGTGTCCATGATGGTTTCACACTCACTGGCATCTTCACATAATGTCAAAATATGTGGTATCACAAATCCTTTCATCTTTAAGATATTCTTATGATAAATATAGCTGTGAATTGTACATTGCTTCCTGGTAGTGATTCTCATTGGTCAATGATTCTGATCCTTCAGTGGACATTTTGCAACATTTGCAGATATTTCGAGTGTCATATCTTGTTGAACATAATGCTACCAACTGTCTTCTGAGCAGAGAACAGGGATACTGCATCCCCACACACAAGATCTATCCACTGCATTATGTCATAGGTCTCCATACATTATTGCATCACTAACAATGCAGAAAAGTTATTGAGGGCACATGGAAGAAAGGAGATATGCTTCTGGTTCCACTATATTCATTTATAATCTGTGACTTAAGTTTGGAACACATGTCCCCTTCATTTCACATTGTATGTTTTGAACACAAATATATTCAAAGAAGAGTAAGTGACTTTGAAAAACTGTGGAGCGAAGCTAAACTGTTACATTAATATGGCAAAGACAAGCAAGTGATCACAGACTACTGAAGGCAGATTAACTGTGTGACAAGGCCATAGGTCTGTAGAGCAGTGCTGTTGGTGTGATGATGGAGTGTGAGGAAGGAGGATGAAGAAGGAGGATGAGGGCCCTCATCTTTGCTTTTAAGACCTGAAATGTAGAAAATAGGGTATTGCATAAGAGAAGGGGAAATTACTGTCCTTAGGTCTCAGCACAGTGCCTTGTTCCATTTTTGAACATGATGCTCCAGAAGCTGTGCTCATTCAAAGACCCATCAATCCACCACGTCTGCCTTTGCAATGTGAAAAGACAAAGAGATCGTCCCCAAGCAATACCCAATGCTCAGCCTACCAAAATCATGTTTATTTTGTAAATATAGGGAAAAGATGAAGAGGTATTGTGAATCAGAAGTAACAAAGTCATTATGGATTTATACATTAATATGTTAGGATGACTGAGCTATATATTCAGTTATGAATATTGATTTTAAGTCTACTTCCAATGGTGAAGATATGCCATAGTTTATTAATAATCTCCTATTGATGGCAAGGTGTGTTATTTCCAATGTATGATTATTTGGGGGGCAAGGTATTTTCATAGTCTAGCCTGAAACTCCCACTCTATGTAGGTAAGCATGACCTTCAACCTCTTATCTCCTTGCATCTATCTTGCACATGCAGGTATTGAAAGCCAGCACTATCACATGTTTCGGTATTAAAGATTCATGCAGGCTAGGCAAGAACTCTTCTGTTTACATCTCTACCTATTAAGTCAGAATTATTAAAAATACTGTTAGTTTTGTTCATTCTTTGTAATAGAAATGGAGTTATTGTGTGTATGTTCATGAATATTTTGAGATTATCAGTATGCATAGTCAAAGCATCTTAAAAATGTGATTCATTGAGTCCAAGAATACTTATGGTAATATTAGTGAATCTGTTTCTCCTTCACTTGCATTTTAATGAATATTAGAATCAGGACAAAATTTTAGATTGTTTGCTTTTTAACTTGTATTTCTCAGTTATATATGGAGAAAGATTAAACTGCAATAGTCTCCTTTAGGAATGGGTAAGATTGAGAAAGATGGTAATGTGGAAAAATTTCTTTCTGCATAAGGAACGAGACTCAGAATTCAGTGCTAAGATCTTATATGGAAAACCAGGTCCAATTGCATACATCGGTATTCCCAGAATGCCTATGTGGACATAGGACTCGAAGTAAGAGATACGTGGAAACTCATGGGCCAGGTAGCCTGACATAGGTTATATAGTTAATTCCACCTCAAAGAAGGTGGAATAAGAGAGCCTGACACCCAAGTTTATCCTCTTCTTTCCACACAAATGCTATGGAACAAATGAATTTCTACATACATATATGAGTGTTATCATAAATACACACAACCATAAAAACACAATGCATACATATTCCATACTCTTCAAAGGAAGGTGAAGCTTATAACTGCAGAGGAAAGCCCAGAGTGTAGTTGGAGATCCCAGAACCAGAGGATGTATGCTGAGGATGGCTGCAAGTGGAGATTCAACCTGGATCAGGGAAACAAAGTTGCTTCAGCAACTTTGATCTGTAATGAGGGATTGAGAATTCCCATAATCATTACACTACCATGACTATATGATGAGCAACAAAAGAGGGGTATTGAAGTACAGGATACAGGTTTTGATTTGCAGGATTCTTGCCTTAATTCAATAATTTTATTTTGTCAAGATTTCTATTATGATGTTTCATATGTGGTAAAGTGTTTAAATTATTAATCGGATAAAATCTTGCGATTAAGATTCTAAAATGTTGGAACTGAGCTTTTGATGACAAAACATCTTAAGACTCATCTATGAGCACTTTTATTATAAAATCAATAAAATTAGATGTATTTACATTATAATATAAATTTAACACCTGTAGAGATAAGGATTGATGATTATAGTTTAAAGGTGGTATTTTCGTGTCAAGTTGACGAGGATGAAATGTCACAGATACGAGTGCCAATTGGATGGTTGCAGGTTTGAGCTTTGGTTACATTTGTAGAGAAATAGTTGATTTAAGTCCAGCATGAAACTGTAGGACATTCTCTAGTAGATGGGGAAGACCTACCCCATGGTGGGTGTGACTAGTTCCTGGAGAGGTAAACAATATGGAGGGAACTGTTTCAGAAAATTAGGATCCTTCTACATTCTTGACCAAACCTTCAGGTCTGACAAATGAGAATTGTCCCTCTTTCAGCTGTTAGGTGGATATTTTGTGCCCAGTTCCTTCAATTCCAGATGCTTCCAAACTGGACAATTGTAAATAAAAATAAAAAATTGTTTCCTTAAGCTGTTTTGCTGTTAATTTATCAGCAACAATGCAGGCAAACTGCTCTAATCAGGATCAAAACCCTTCAGGAAACTTCATGATCATGGGAGAAAATAGATTCTTATAGTGTCTGAGCTCAGATTAAACACAGTACGAGGCCAGGGCAAGAGATTCAAGGCCAAAGGAAGCATCTAGGGTCCTTCTGATCTTGAGAAATCACTTTTTTTTCCAGTGACAAAACTTCATTATTATTTTATTATATCGTATTTTTTCTACTTTTACAAACATGAGTATTCATCCCAGTCTCCCAGCCTCCAACCTTCCTCCCATTCCCTGCCTTCCCTTCACCATTCCCTCCCCCTCCCTTTTTCCCTTCTGCCTGTGCATTTCTATGGACCCCAGGGTTCACTCGAGCTGGTCTACTCCTGTGGGGACTCTGGTCTCCATAGTATACCAAGTCACCACTCGTCAGGTCACCCCACTAAGTGCATTTCCTTTCACTCTTCCAGCTTTACATCCAAAGATTTCCACTATACGTTCCCATTCTATGGGTATAATAGCATCTACCTACAGAGCAGTTTGATGTACTGTCTTCCTACCTGTAAGTTATTGGTGGTCTTCCCTGTTGATTATTGCGTTCCCTTTTTTTAGGTTCTTGTTCTGGTTTACAATAACAGGGATGGGTGCCATTCTGACAAGTGGGTCTTGAATCTAAGCAGAGTATCTCCTTGATATTTATGACACTATTATACTGGTGCTCACCAGCTGCCATGGTGATTTACATTGCAACTTAAAGATCTCATATCATTGATGGGGCTTGTGATTATTTCTCTTCCCCAGAAGCTTCTACAGTATTCTTTGGTACTGTGTAAGCTATCCATCAAGGAGAGAGTCCTCAGACCAGTTCCAGTTGATACATTTTGCCCATGTTCTGTGATCCATTTCTGCTGCCTCTTCAATAATAGGGTCTTACTGCCAGTTTTTGGAGAGCAACCAGAAGCAATGAAAAAAGCCCATAATGTTTGGGGGACTTTAAGACCTCTCTGACTAACATTCTACCAGGAAGTGACACATTCCTGTTACTTCTAATATAATTTTTGTCCCTGGGTTCTAAGTGGATCAGCTCAAGGTTTCTTGTCCCCCTGTTCTTCTCACTCAATGCTCCTTGGCATAAAGATTGCCCATTCTTACTTCTTTCTTAAAAAGACTTTTTTAATATATTACTAGCATAGGATGTTGCTTTGGGGTTACTTCCCACAATCTTTGGGTTTTTCTATTATTCCCTCTGTCCCTCCTATTTCCCATCCCCTCATTCTCTGCTATGCATTTTTCCCAATTATTCCTTCCCTCACCTTTTTCCTGGGATCCTAAACTTCCCCCTTAAAAGGTTTCACCCTAACCATCCCTTCCCACCTTCCCATTCATAGTTCTTTCTTGAATTTTCTATCTCTCACAGTGCTTCTAATTCAAATACACTGACAAAGATATCAGTTCAATCATCCACATGTAAGAGAGAACATGCAGTATTTAACATTCTGTGTCTGAGACACCTCACTCAATATTAAAGTTTCCTGTTCCAACCATTTACAAGATAATTCCATAATCTCACTCTGATGGCTGAGTAATATTCCATTGTTTAGATGTACCACATTTTCATTATCCATTCTACTGTTTGTGAGCACGTTGGCTGATTCCATTTTTTCACTACTGTGAATAGAGCCAAGCTGCAGGGGTGGCACATAGAGCTATTATTAGAATTTACCTAGCTATACAAGCTCAATAGATACCCCCCTTCCTCTTTCTCCTTCCCCTTCCTTTACCTGCATTGTTCTTCCCATCTCACTCTACCCCCCTTCCTTCTCTCTTATCCCTCTTCCCTCCCTCCTCCTCTCTTGGTGTTTCCTGCATGTTCCCTCCCATTCTTCAGAACATCTGTTTATATGTACACTGAATTTCCCTCTGAGTTGTCTACACTAGTGAGGGTTAAGGTCTTAGTGGCATAGCTTTGGACCCTGTCTTGGGTCACCCACTAGTATGGGAAGTCTGTTGTATCTGTTTAACCCCTTGCCTCTAAGGATCCTATTGCCTGAAGCCTTCTCCCCTGAGATCCATGTATGCCATTGTACAGGTCAGGCAAGATCAACTCATGTTGTAGCAATATCCTGGCTGCTGCAGCCTAGACTTAAGTGGAGTATCTTGCCTATAAGTAGGTGGTCCTCCCCATCTTTAGACTCTTACAATCTTGCCAACCCCTCTTACCCAAGGTTTTCTGAGCTTTAGGATGGGAAGAGATTTGGCTGGTCTGATTCCAGGTGAACATTGTAGGGTCTTAGGTGTTCTGAATCATGATTGGTTGTTATTTTCAGTTTTGCTGCTCCTGCACTGCCCTTGGCTGAATTCTGAATGGGTGTTGAGGTGGTCTCCTAACCAAAGATAAAAGACTGTTTAAATGAAGGTCTTAATATAAGAGGCTTAAAGGTAGATGGAAAAATAGGAGTAGGACTTAGTAGTGAGAGGGATGTCACCCAACTGAGGGTTGGTCACCCTCTGCCAACTCCTATCCCCTCCCTGACTGGGGAGATCAGACCTGTCTACCTCTAAGTGAATAGGAGGGGAAGTGAGAGTGAGCTGCACCAGATGTCTTGCTACTTACATGCAGTTCATGACCATGGCCCAATTTATCTATTGAAGTGTATTTTTGTCTCCTTTCTTTTCAGGTCTTCTTTCCACTCCTCTCCAAATTTTAATTTTTTTGTGATTATACTGGGTAATACAGAGATTTACCTTTGAGTATGTCATTAAGTGAGTTTGTAACTAAGATCCACTTTTAAGGGTGAAAATAAGGCATGTAACTTTCTGCGCCTGGGATATTTCACTCAATATAATTTCTTCTAATTCCATATTTTTAACTGGCAAATTTCATTAATTCATTTTTTGATAACTGAATAGTATTCCATTATATAAATGTACCACATCTGCATTATCCATTTGTCAAATATTGGATATTTGGGCTGATTCCGTGACTTTGCTGTTGTAAATAGTGCTGTAACAAACATGGATGTACTCGTGTTCACTGTAGCAAATTGATTCTTTTTGGGAGTTATTCCCAGTAGTGGTATAGCAGAGTCATATGGCTTTTCAATCCTTTACTTTTTTAGAAATTGGCAATAGTACAGGCCCTGGAACTAACACTCAACAATTGGGATCTTATGGAATTGAAGAGCGTCTGTTCAGCTAAAGGGATTGTAAATCAAGCAAAAAGTAAACCCATAGAATGGGAGTAAATCTTCACTAATTACATATCTGATAGAGGTCTAATATCCAGAATGTACAAAGAACTTAAAAAATTAAACACCAAGGAGATAAATAGCCTGTGGAACTCAAAAGAAACTTTTCCAGACACAAAATTGAAATGTTTTTTCTTTTTTATTTATTTATTTATTTCTTCCACTCATACAAAGTTGATAAGTACCCCATTTCCCTCCCTCCACCCCTCCCTGCATCTCTTTGTTCCCTCCCCCTTTTCCCTTTCCTTTCCCTCCCTCCCTCCTTTTCTCCCAGTGCTCCTTTCCCCCCATTCCTGGAGCATCCTTTAGTGTGCATGTCAAACTTCCCTCTGGGTCCTCTTCTCTGATGAGGTGTAAGGACTCAGTGGCATTGCCTGGAGCTCATTTTTGTGTTCCCATTTAGTATAGGAACACTATTGTGGCTATTAATCCCTTACCTCTAAGAACCGTAGTGCCTGTGACCCATGCATGTTTAACAAATACCTAGAGAAATCACTTACTTACAAGTCTAGAAAGTTAGAAGTCTTATGTTCTATAGATAAGTAATTTGATGAATAGTCTTACAGCAATCTCTCCAAGCTCATCTCTGTGCATACTTTTATATATATTGTATCATGCTGTTTCTGACTTGATTGTATTTCTCAGAATCAGATCGACTGATGTAATGAACATTCTTGCAGTCACATTATTTATTGCAATTTTGCTTCTTTCTCTAGAATTAGCTTACCTGTGCACTTCTGGGATATCACTGAGAGTGCATTGGATTGTTTTAAATGGTCCACTAGAGCATATATTTTTTTGAAAGGATTGGATATGTATTTCTTGAATAGGCTTAGGGATGTTGTCTCCCTTATATTACAATGAACATTTATAAGTGATGTAGAAATTGTTTGTTATTTTTAAGTTGTTATGGCATCTTTTTGAATAATCATATATTTTGTATAATTTTACATTTTGCATGTCTCTCTAATATTTATCTCTTCATATTTTCAACTATGTCTAAAATTTTCTTTATATTGCAGTTACTCAGTGTGTTGTTAAATAAATTCACCTCCGAATGGCTTAGGGGAACAGTGGATTTTATTTTCTCTTATGATAGTCCAGTTACAGTTCTAAATCTAACTTGGAAGTGTAATCTACACCAATACCATGATCTAGAGAAATGGCCATATCATATTATGTATCTACAGGACTGCTAAGGAGAGGCATGAATTATCTTACATGCCAGATCAGCATGTCTGTAAGTTTGCCAAAACTTGCCAGAATTCCCCAATCAGCTCCCTCCATCCTATTCACTTGCCCAGAGATTAGCCCCACATATCAATCAGACAATCTCCTATAGGTTTCCTCACAATTTAACTCAATTATCAAATCTTTACAAATGTGTGCAGAGGACTGAGCCTTCAACTGTCAAGTTGACACTGGTATCTAGCTATGACAGTTAGTCATCTGAAATCTTCAAGAAACTACATTATATATGTGGTCTCCTTCATAATTTTTGTAATTTATAGTTGAAAGATTAGCTGTTGCTTGAGATCAAAATTAACAGAATCAGGGCTGGAGAGGTGGCTCAGGGGTTAAGCCTCCGCCTTGCAGGCGGAAGGTCCCGAGTTCGGATCCTAGACCTCACGTATAGACGCCAGGAGGAAGTGGGGCGGCCTGCGTTTCTTGTCCTGGTAGGGCGAAGCCTGTGAATCCCCTGGGCAGAGTAAATGAGGAGGTGGAGGCGTCCATGGTGGTTCCCGAATTCGTCCATGGTTCTATACACACATACATACATATACACACACGCACACACGCATACATGTACAATTGAATAAATAAAAAAAATTAACAGAATCATTGGCACACTTGCCCTTACTCCATTATCATTTGTTCTTTGCTACAACTTGAATTTGCAGGTTTTCTCAGTCCCAAAATTAAGGAAATAAGTAGTTAATTGAACCATCTGAAAGTTGGTGCAGTGTAACGAAGTAGGGACTTCTTTTTTCTGCTATTTTTGTCTTGCAATCCTAACACAAACCCTCTACTTCTATGCTGAGCTTTAAAAAAAATTGTTGTTTTTTCAATATGTTGAGAAGCTTTAAGATAGACATAGCTAAAACTTTTTATCAAGCCACTGCCTTGGAAAATGGAGGGAGGGTAATTTTTTTACCAATAGGAATGCATCTTTGGGACTTATGATTCAATAAATTTTTTTAATGCTGTGGAGCAATAGTGCTATTTGTCAATATTAGCCTTATCTGTAGTCTAAAAACAAACTGTTCTAGTAATGACTTAAGGATGGAGGTAAGATGTTCTTTTACTCGTTCTGAAAAGAACCTTACCATGTACAAATAGAATCTTCATTTAGGTTCATGTTCTAAGTGTCCTATAGTCTGATAACACTGCATTGCTCCTCCTTCACTTGTCTATATATGTTTTTAATTTATGGTCTTTTATTTGGTATTCCCTTTGTGTTACAAGTTGACTTACTTTATGTATACCTTCTGTTGCAGTCTGCCTGCATGGTTGCTGATAAGTGACCATCAAAAGGCTTAAGGGAACAAAGGGTTTATTATCTCTTATGATTGGCTGGTTAAGGTTCTCATTCCAGCTTGACAGAAGAGCGCATGCAAACACTAAGGTCGGAGGGAACTGGCCACACCATCACCACATAATGTCTGAGAGAGACATGAGCCTTACTTGCCAAACCAGCATGTCAGGCCAAGTGTACAAAAGGATAACAACTGTCTCAACCAGCTGTCTGTATTTTATTCCAGGGCCCAATCCCACCCTCCATGGCTGGGCCTTCCTCATCAGCTAGACAATGTCCTGTAGATTTGCTCTGGGCCTAACCTAACCATTAATTTTCTACAAATGTTCCCAGAGCTCAAACCCCCAACTGTCAAGTTGACACCTGTGCCTAATTATGACACCTTCCTTTCTAGAAAGATGCATCACTTCTATCCTTGCCTATAAGATTTACCTTCAGGCTGGATGCAGGTTAGAACTGAAGTCCACTAGAGCCTTTGTTCTATGCAGCCTCTGTCCCACCACACAGCATGGATCAAGTTCTTCATAGTTCTACTGTTTCCATAGCAAACCTCTTATTCTACTACAGGCAAGGAGATGCTGGGAATTAGCAGATGGCTCTATGTTTAAAGCACTTACAAATGGAGCAGAGTGGATTTCCATAGCCCATGTAAGATGCAAAATAGCTGTGGAGCACACCTGTAATTCATGCCTTGGAAGACAGATCCTGGTAATCCCTAGAGCAATCTGTGTAGGCAGAGTAGACCTTTCAGTTCTGTGATTGATCAGAGAGCCAGACTCAAAAAAAAAAATGTCCATCCTGCAAATAAATGAGAGACTGACACCCCTCCTCACTGTGGTCTCCTATTCTTATTCCATCTACCTTTGAATCTATTCTTATACTAAGAATCCATTTTAACGGTCTTTTATCTCTGGCTAGGAGGTGACATCCAATACAAATCAGGATGAACCCAAGGGTGGTGAAAACAACAACAAACCATAATTCAGAACATCTGAGACCCTACATTAATCACTTGGAACCAGGCCAACCTAATCTCTTCTCATCATAAACTTCAGGAAAATTTGCAGAAGAGGAGGTGGCAAGATTGTAAGATCTAAAAGATGGTGAGGAGCAACGATAAGCAAGATACTACACATAAGTTAGGGCCGAAGTAACCATAATCGGACTTTGCATGACCTGCTCAATGACTGACATATCAATGACCCCCCAAAATCTAGCATGGATCATAGGCACTAGGATCCTTAGAGGCAAGGGATTAACAGTCACAATAGTGTTCCCATACTAAAGGGGAGCACAAGAAAGGGTTCTAGGCAATGCTACTGAGTCCATACACCTCATTAGAGTGGAGGACGCAGAGGGAAGTTTGACATTCACACTAAAGGATGCTCCAGGGATTGTGGGAGGGGGGAGAAAACAGGGATACTGGGAGAAAGGGAGGGAAGGGGATGAAAGGAAGGGAAAAAGGGGGGAAGGAGCAAGGGGAACTTGGAAGGAGTGGAGGGAGGGAGAGGATTGTGCTAACTATTAAGTTTGTATGAGTGGGTAAAAATATAAAAAATGTATTTAATAAAAAAGTGTAGATGTTATTGAGGATAGTTCTAGAAGTCAATCTTTGACCTCCACATGCATGTTCATACAAATCACCACATACAGCCATGCATGTGTAAACATACACACACATTCCGCATACATATACAAGAAAAAAGAAAAGAAATTCTACATGTACACAGATAGCATGTGAAATTGAGAAAAGGTGAATACTAAAATGTACAAATCAACAATTGTTCGTGATGTAATAAGAGTAGAAGTGATAACATAATAGGCAAATATAACTGAAGCCAGTTTGAGAAAGCTATCTTTGTGTGAAGAGTGAAAGCAAATGACTTTTCAGAAGGAATTCTTGACCTTGACAATAAAGGATGCTCCAGGGATTGGGAGGGGAGAAAAGAGGGATACTGGGAGAAAGGGAGGGAGGGGAATGAAAGGAAGGGAAAAACGGAGGAAGGGGGCAAAGGGGACATGGAAGGGGTTGAGAGAGGGACAGGATTGCGCTACCCATTAAGTTTGTATGAGTGGGTAAAATGAGTGATTATGAAAGTGTATATGAAAAGAAAGACTTTTAAATTATGGTAGCTCAAAAATTATCCATTTTCTTGTGGAAATTATTGGTGAAGCACATCTTTGGGCAACATCCAAATGATCCCACATGAAAAAATTTTGGTGATATAGAGATGAGTGCTGATTATAATATGTAACTCTAATACTCTTTAAAAAGATTATAGGGACCTTTATATTTAAAATAAGCAGGTAATAACATACCAGCCATCATCCACTGAGGTCAGTGAGAGGGCAAAATGAAATTTAAAATGTTCTGAGTTTTTTTTAACATTTTTTATTATTATTTCCGCTCATACAAACTTAAAAGGTACACCAGTTCCCTTCCTCCCTCCTCCTCCCCCCCGGACCCCCTCATCCGCCTCCGTTCATCCCTCCCTCCCCATCCCCCAGTGCCTCTCCTCCCCCAATCCCCAGAGAGTCTTTTATTGTGCATACCTGACTCTCCTCTGGGCCATCCTCTCCGATGACATACAAGGACATTGCGCAGGGCAATGCAGTGTCCAATTATGATTGCTTCGGCCCTAACTTGTGTGGAGTATCTTGCATATCATTGCTCCTCCCATCCTTGTTCTCTTACAATCTTACCGCCCCTTCTTCCATGAATTTCCCTGAGCTTCAGGATGGGAAGAGATTAGGCTGGCCTAGTTCTAGGTGGGTGACATAGAGTCTCTGAAGTTCTGGATTATGGTTTGTTGATTTTCTTTTGCAGTTTTGCTGCTCCTGCAATGCCCTTCACTCCATCTTGATGGGTATTGGATGTCACCCACTGGCCAGAGATACAAAGCTGTTAAACTAGAGTCTCCTTATAAGAGTATATTCAAAGGTAGATGTAATAAAAGCAGGAAACCACAGTGAGGGAGGGGTTAATCACCCATTTCCAAAATGGTTACTTTTTATCTGCCAGACTATATGCCCTCCCCTTCTGGTGAGATCATACCCCATCAGTTATAAATAATCAGGAATGAAAGTCTGTGAACTTAACCAGATGTCTCATTACTTACTTGCAGTCTTGATGGAGGCCTATTTTCTCTGCTCTAACATTATCCCCCCTCTCCTTGTTTCTGGTGTGGCCCTCCTACTCCATCCCTCCTGTTCATAATCCTTGCAATTACTGTAGGCATTACAGAGATTTATCCTTCAGTGTCTCTAGGTGGGCTGGGTGGGTTTGGTACTAGGAGTCACCTATTAGGGAGTACATACGGTGCTTAATTTTCTGGGTCTGGGATACTTCACTTAATATAATTGTTTCTAATGACATCCATTTCCCGGTAAATTCCAGTAATTCATCATTTTTGATGGTTGAGTAGTACTCCATTGTATAGATGTACCACAGTTTCCTTATCCACTCATCAACTGTTGGACATTTGGGTTGATTTGATGATTTTGCTATTGTAAACAGTGCTGCTATGAACATGGTTGTGCTTGTGCTATCGAGGAGAGTTTTTGCTGTATGGGGGGTTATTCCCAAAAGTGGTCATATGGCATTTCAATATTTAATTTCTTTAAGAATCTCCAGACGGCTCGCCAGAGTGGCTGTATGAGCCTGCATTCCATCCAGCAATGTAGGAGAGTTCCCCTCTCTCCACATCCTCTCCAGTATTTGTTGTTGTTTGTATTGTGGATTTTTGCCATCCTGACCAGGATGAACTGATATCTCTGGGAAGTTTTGATTTGCATTTCCCTGATGGCTAAGGAAGTGGAGCATTTTTTAAGATATTTGTTAGACATTTTAATTTCATCCCTGGTGAAGTTTCTTTTAAGTTCCAGGGCCCATTTTTTAATTGGGCCATAATTTTCCTTGGTGTTTAGATTTCTAAGTTCTTTGTGCACTCTGGATAATAGAGCTCTATCAGATATGTGGTTAGTGAAGATTTTCTCCCATTCTATGGGTTGTCTTTGAGCTCGTGTTACAATCTCTTTATCTGAACAGAAGCTCTTTAATTTCATAAGATCCCAACTGTTGAGAGTTGGTAGCAGTGACTGTGCCATTGGATGTCTGTTTAGGAAATGTTGGGCTAGCCCTATCAGCTCAAAGGAGTTCCCTACCCTTTCAACTAAGGTTTTTATAGTCTCTGGCCTTATATCAAGGTTCTTGATCCATTTGGATTTAAGTCTTATACATGGTGACAAGTGCAGGTCCAGTTTCAATCTTCTGCATGTGGAGATCTAGTTATGCTGAAGATACTGTTCTTTTTCCATCAAATTTTTGGACCCCTTTGTCAAATATCAAATGGCTATAATTTTGTGGGCTTACATCTGGGTCTTCAACCTATTGATCTGTGTGACTATTTTGGAGCCAGTACCAGGTTGTTTTTATAACTATGGATTTGTAGAATAGATTAAGGTTTAGTATGGTGATACCTCCAACAGTGTTTTTGTTACTCAGAATTGTTTTTGCTATACTGGATCTTTTGTGCCTTCATATGAATTTTGAGATTGTTTGCTCAACTTCTTTGAAGAATTGCTTTGGGATTTTAATTGGTATAGCATTGAATCTGTATTTTGTCTTTGGTAGGATGGTCATTTTTATGATGTTGATTCTGCCAGTGCAGGAACATGGGAGGTCTTTCCACCTTCTGGTGTCTTCTGCAATTTCTTTCTTTAGGGTTTTAAACTTTTCATTGTAAAGGTCGTTTACTTCCTTGGTTAGGTTTATACCAAGGTATTTCATTTTTTTATGAGCTATAATAAATGGGATAGTTTCTCTCAGGGCTTTTTCACTTCTTTCATTCTGGGCATATAGGAAGGCCTCTGATTTTTGCACATTTATTTTGTATCCTGCCACCCTGCTGAACTTCTCAATTAGTTCCAGGAGCTTCCTGGTGGAGTTTTTGGGATCACTCAGGTATAAGATCATGTTGTCTCTAAACGGGGATAGCTTGACTTCTTCCTTGCCAATTTGAATCCCTTTTATGTCCCTTTCTTGTCTTATGGCTCAGCTAAGACTTCAAGTACAATATTGAATAGAAGTGGTGAGAGTGGACAGCCTTGCTAGTTCCTGATCGAAGTGGGAATGCCTCAAGTTTTTCCCCATTGAGTATAATCCTTGCTGTGGACTTGTTGGATACTGCTTTTATTATATTGATAAAGGTTCCTTCCATTCCTACTGTCTCTAGCGTTTTTATCATAAAAGGCTGTTGGATCTTGTCGAAGGCTTTTTCCCCATCTATCGAGAGTATCATGTGGTCTTGGACTTTGGACTGGTTTATATGATGAATTACATTTACTGATTTGTATATGTTGAGCCAACCTTGTGTTACGGGGATAAAACCTACTTGGTCCCTGTGAATGATCTTTTTGATATGTTTTTGAATCCGATTTGCTAAGACTTTGCTGAGAATCTTTGCGTCTGTGTTCATCAGAGAGATTGGCCTATTGTTTTCTTTATTAAGTGAATCTTTATTAGGTTTTGGAATTAAAAGGATATTAGCTTTATAGAAGGAATTTGGTAGTGTTCCTTCCTTTGCTATTTGATGGAACAGTTAAAGGAGTATTGGTGTTATTAACTCCTTACATATCTGGTAGAACTCTAGCTGAATCCATCTGGTCCTGGACATTTTTTAGTGGGAAGTTTCAAGATTACTTCCTCAATTTTCTCATATGTTATAGGACTATTTAAATAATTCACAACTTACTGATTCAATTTACGTAAGTTGTGTTTACTTAGGAATTCATCCATCTCTTTTGTGTTGTCAAACTTCACAGAGTGTAAGTTTTTGAAATATGATGTTATAATTCTCTGAATTTCTTGGGTATCAGTAGTGATAACTCCATTTTCATTTCTAATTGTGTTAATTTGGGTTTTCTCTCTCTTGCTTTTGGTTAATTTAGTTAGGGGTGTATCTATCTTATTGATTTTTTCAAAGAACCAGCTTTTTGACTGGTTGATTTTTTTCGATCGTTTTCTTAATCTCGATTTCAGATATTTCTCCCCTTATTTTGCTAATCTCCTCTCTTCTACTACTTTTGGGATCAGATTGCTCTAGTTTCTCTAAAGCTTTAAGCTGTATTAATAAGTTATTTATTTCTGATGTTTCCATTTTTTTGATGTAGGCATTAAGAGCTATGAACTTACCTCTTAGGACAGCTTTCATTGTGTCCCAGAGATTTTGGTAAGTTGTATTTTCATTATCGTTTACTTTCAGGAAATCTTGAATTTCCTTTTTATTTCTTCCTGAATCCAGTTCTCATTCAGCATCATATTGTTAAGTTTCCAGGAGTTAGTGTATTTTCTCTTGTTTGTTGTGTTGTGGATGTCCAGCTGTAGGCCGTGGTAGTCTGATAGGGCACAGATTAGAATTTCAACTTTTTTGTATATGTGTAGATTCATTTTGTGGCCCAATATGTGGTCTATTTTGGAGAAAGTTCCGTGTGCTGCTGAGAAAAATGTGTATTCTTTGGTGCATGGATGAAAAGTTTGATAGAGATCTGTAAGGTCCATTTCTTTCAGGGTTTGATTAAGTTCCAAAGTGTCTCTGTTAAGCTTTTGACCTGTTGATCTAGTCCATGTTGAGAGGGCAGTGTAGAAATCCCCAAGAATTATCGTTTTAGGGTTGACTTCTTGCTTTAGACACTGTAGGGTTTTCTTAATGAATGTGGAGGGGCCCGTATTGGGTGCATATATGTTCATTATTGTGAAGTCTTCCTGGTGAATTGTACCTGTGACTAAAATGTAGTATCCATGTGTGTCTCTTATGATTTTCTTTGGTTTGAAGTCCACTTTGTACGAAAGCATAATTGCTACCCCTTCCTGTTTCCTGTTTCCATTAGCTTGCAACATTTGGACCAGCCTTTTATTTTTAGGGCTTGCCTATCTTTTGTGTGAGATGAGTTTCCTGAAGGCAGCAGATTGTTGGATTGTGGTTTTTAATCCAAGTTTGTAATCTGTGTCTCTTAATCAGTGAGTTAATTTCATGTTATAATGGAGAAATTATTTTTAATTCTTGACATTTTTTATGTTTAGTGGATTTTGTAAGCGTATTGTTTGATATTTATGTTTTGGTGGTTTTATACTTCCCTTCTGTCCTCCTGGATACGCTTGTTCTTTTCTTCAAGCTTGAGTATCATTTCTAGCATTTTTTGAAGGCCTGGTTTGGTAAACATGTATCCCTTCAAGTTGTCTTTGTGCTGAAAAACTTTTCTTTCTCCCTCAATCATGACAGATAATTTCGCCAGGTATATAAGTCTGGGTTGGCATTTTTGCTCATTTAATACTTGTAGTTTGTCTCTCCAAGCTCTTCTTGCTTTTACTGTTTCCATTGAGTAGTCATTTGTTACTTTAATAGGTTTGCCTTTAAAAGTGACTTTCTTTTTTTCTCTTGAAGCTCTCAGCACCTTTTCTTTGTCTTGAATGTGGAGCGTTTTGACTATTATTTGCCATGGCGATTTTCTATTTTGATCATATCTGTTTGGAGTGCGAAATGCCTCTTGTATTTAGATAATCCTCTCATTCTTTAGTTGTGGGAAATTTTCATTTATGATGATTTGAAATATTTCCTCAGGTGTGGTATTTTGAGATTCTTGTTCTGGTATTCCATGAATGAGCATGTTAGGCTTCTTCAGGGTGTCCCATATCTCTTGAATGTTCCTCTCCAGTATCTTTTTGGCTTTAACAATCTCTTCCATGGAGCTGGTTAATTCTCCCACTTTGTCTTCAAGATCTGAAATTCTATTTTCTGCTTCATCTGTTCTGCTGATAAGGCTCTCTGTTGAGTTTTGGGTTGAAGATAACTTGTCTTTTAGTTCAATTTTAAACTCTGCCTGAGACTGTTTTAACTGCTCTGTGCCTATTTTTGTTTCTTGAACTGTTTTTTTTTTACCTCCTCCAAGTGCCTGTTGTGTTCCTGTTCAAAGTTGTTGATGCCGTTGTTTAACTCCTCTTGTATTTCCTCTTTCATAGTATTAATCATGGTAATGATCATACTCTAAAAGTCGTTATGTTGGGTCTGGCTTTCTTGGCTATTTTCTGTGAATTTGTTCTGATCGGAATCCAACATTATGGGGTTAATTCTTTCGGTGGGAGATTGGTCTTATTGGATTTTGTTTCTCGTGGATCTGCACTTTGACTTAGGTATTGTTGTTTTGTTTCTTAGGACCTTTCAGTTTCTGTGTGTTTTTCACTGAACTGATTTAGTTGATATTATTACACTTGCCAGTTATTACTAGTGCTTGCCTTGGATTGGGTATGTTTGTGTATTGTTATTGTAATTTCTTAGATGAGGCTATTAGGCTGTTAGTACATCAGTTAAGTCAGGTTAAGTAGATAAGGGGTGAATATTATTATGGTAGTGCACTTTTACGATTTAGTATCTTAGTGATATGTGAAGGTGAGTGTTATACTCCCTGGAGTTGTACATGTTTTTGGGGTGGCTGTATGGAGAAGTTGATCTACAGCAATTGATACTAGAAAGGTTCAGTAAGGTGAAAAAAAGGAGGTTTACTTATCTTTGGGCTGGATGTGAAGAATCTCTCCCACGTGATAGGATTATTGCAGAGGACTCCAGATGTATGGCCTTTGTTCCTTAGAGTTTTGCTTGAGTTTCCTTTGGACTCTATTGAATTCTGAGTAGCAATGTCTTCTGTGGACCACGTGCGTAGGTCCCCGGTGGGCCGGAGAGGCAGAGGAGCTGATATTGATGGCAGGATTCTTCACCTGGGACCTGGGACTTGGCTTAATGGCGCACCCTAGCTCCAGGGATGGAGGAATGTGAGCAAGTCCTGTCTGGTCGGCCGGACCAGCAGGCCATAGGCAGAAAGGGTCTGGGGTCTGGGGTGGGGGCTAGGCAAAGCAGGAGGCCCCCTGGGTGCCGCTGGGACACGGGGCTGTTTTGAGTTTTTGCGCTGAGAAAATCTCCATTATCTGGAAAGTATCAGATTCTGTGAATTCTTAAAGGTCTTGATAATGCAAACTTGATGTTGTTCTATTTGGATGAAAAATGACATGTAAGCCATTCATTCACTGAGACTTTTAACCATCAGGAAAACCGTCCCTGTCTCAGTCCCTCCTGTCACTGTGGGTTCCCGCACTGATGCTCTGGAGACAGGTATTCAGGTGCCATCAAAGTCACCTGTTGGATTTCCCCCTCATGCAAGCTTCTCTGAAGGCTTTCAGGCCATTCCTGTTTTCAATGCCTGTGTTCATTCTCCTTTTTTTCTTCATGTTTACTCATCTTTTGATTCCTTAACGCTGTAAACATCAGATACGATGCAGTGTAAGGATCAGAGTGAATGACTATGGGTGCCTTCATAAAGCTGTGTGAGAACTTGATTTGGTTCCTACGTTCTATGTGTGTCCACTAGTAAACTTGTGTGAAAGATAAGAACTGAACCTGAGTTATTATTCTCCTGGAGCAAGCCAACTTGGAGTTTTGTTTGTTTGCCTGTTTTGTTTCTTTGTAACTCTTTTGGTAAAAAAAATCCTTTCATAGACATCATCTAACCATTTAAATACATTTAATATTTAGAGGTGGGTTTTTCCAACAGTAAAATATGTATTGTATTTTTGTATTTGTAATATCCGGAAGGTCATGTGTCATGTCCCACTGTTTCCTTTTCTTCTTTTAAAACAGGGTCAGCTTCCATTTACTTACACATATTTCTCTCTCTTCTATTATTTCTGTTGTACCTCTTCTGTAATCACTATTTTGTTCTTATCCTGTTTCTCCTCCTCTTCCTTTATGTCTTCTTCCTACTCTCCTAATATATTTTTCTTCTTCCTTCTCATTCATTATATCTTCCTTATGTTTCTAATTCTCCTGTTTTTGTTACTGGTGTTATAGGTTAGGCATGTTAAGCACAGAATGGCTCAAGCTACTCCCCACTCCCAGTGTACATATCTAGACAAAGGATTTTTCACAGTTCTTAGCCAGCCTAGATAGTGCAACCCATACTCCGCTCTCCAAGCTTCACAGCCCCCACCCTGTCTGCAACTTCTCCACAGCCTCAGTGCTACAGTTTTTCTCTGATAGTCAGCTTTTCATCACTTAACAAGTACCAAAGTTAATCAAATTGAAACAGAAAAAAATCAACTTTGACTACTTTTTGATGATGCAGTCCATGTCATATTGGTTCCATGATTTCAGCCTGTGGTGGCATATTACGGTGTGAGTGAGTAAAAGAGCAAAAATTATCATCTCATGGTTCATAAGCTATACTGTCTGTTTCCTGTTTGTAATCTGGCAACCCAGTAGATACATTGATTCATCTGTACTGGTAACATTTTCTTTTTTTTAAGGACTTGCAAAAATATTTTAATGTAATATATAATGCACTTTGGTAATTATTCATTAGTGCTCATAACATATTCAAATTCAGTACTTAGTATTATTTTTGTGAAAGGCTGAGAAACATCAGAGACTGATCCTTGAATTAAGGTTCTTTCTGATTCAGATAGAAGATAAAGAAGATATCTCTTTGTTTTCAATTTCAAGTTTAATCTTTGAGACTTTTTTCAACTGCTCTTCACCTAGTTTTGTTTCTTTAACTGCTTTTTTCCATTCCATCCAATTGCATGCTGTATCCCTGTTCATATTGGCTTATGCAATTATTATATATCCTTTTTAATTTTTTTGATCATATTAAAAATCAGGCTTTGAAAATCATTATCTTTCCATTGATTTCTTGACTAATTTCCAAAGAGTTATTCTGGTTACAAACCATTATTATTGTGTCAATGATTTCTTGTAGATTTATTGTCTTTGATTTTCTTATATCCTCTGGATTTATTCCATGACTTGGGGATTTTATGTTTGGTCTCTAGTATCATTCTTGTTGTATGGTTTTGATGGTTGTGAGTTGGATAAAATGACTACACTTGCATAATAATTGACATTGTTTGCGTAGGTGTTAAATGTGTCAGTCTAGGGTTCCTATGTACTATTTCATGGACAAGGTTATTTAAAGCATGTGAGGGTGAATGAATAAGACCCTCAGTGGTGGGGTATAGGATTTGGGGTGAACTATATAGAAATCATAAATTTCAGCAACTATTAACAGATTAAAAGGAAAGTAAAGAGGAGTACTTATCTTAGGGTTGGATGAGAAGATTCTCTTCTAATGAATGGAGGGATTCTTGGGGTCTTCACTTGTATGGTGTTGGTCCACAGGGGAAAAACCCCAATGTGATAGACTACCCAAACCACTTGCCCCTGCTTAAGAGGACTCCAACTTTGGGGGTGACACCATGAGACTACTTCCCAGGCTTCAAGATGGGACTCAGCCCAAGTCCTGGTGGCACAGGCCAGGGGAACATCTCTGTCCTAGAAGCAAAAGCTGAAACTCTTTTTTTTTTATTATTATTATTTATTCAACTGTGTGTATGTGTGTGTGCGTGTGCGTGTGTGTGTGTCTGTGTGTGTGTGTGTGTGTGTGTGTGTGTGTGTGTGTGTGTGTGTGTCTGTGTATGTGTAGAACCACGGACGAATCGGGAACCACCACGGCCGCCTCCACCTCCTTCAGCCCCGGGATTCACAGGCTCTGCCCTACCAGGACCAGAAGCGCAGGCCACCCCCACTTCCGCCTGGCGTCTATACGTGGGATCTGGGATCTGAACTCAGGACCTTCCGCCTGCAAGGCGGAGGCTTAACCCCTGAGCCACCTCTCCAGCCCTCTTTTTTATTAATATATTTTTTATTATTATTTCCGCTCATACAAACTTAATAGGTACACCAGTTCCCGCCCTCCCTCCTCCTCCCCCCAAACTCCCTGCTCTCCCTCCCCTCACTCCTCCCTCCCCATCCCCCAGTGCCTCCCGCCCCAATTCCCAGAGAGTCCTTTCTTGTGCATGCCTGACTCTCCTCTGGGCCCTCCTCTCCGATGAAGTACAAGGATACAGTGGCCTTTCCCTGAATGCTTTCCCGTGTTCCCTTAAGCATAGGAACACTACTGTGGCTGTCAATCCCTTTCCTCCAAGGATATTGGTGCCTTTAGCAGATGCTAGACTTTATGAGGTCAATAATGTGTTGGACACTGCACCGGGCATGCAAAGTCCAATTATGATTGCTTCGGCCCTAACTTGTGTGGAGTATCTTGCAAATCATTGCTCCTCCCATCTATTTGCTCTTACACTCTTACCACCCCCTCTTCCGCAAATGTCCCTGAGCTTCAGGATGGGGAGAGATTAGTCGGGCCTAGTTCTAGGTGGTTGATACAGAGTCTCCGAAGTTCCGGATTGTGGTTTGTTGATTTTCTTTTGCAGTTTTGCTGCTTCTGCAATGCCCTTCACTTCATCCTGCTGGACACTGTATGTCACCCCCTGGCCAGAGACAAAAAGCTGTTAAACTGGAGTCTTGTTATAATAGCACATTTAAAGGTAGATGTAATAAAAGTAGGAAACCTCAGTGAGGGAGGGGTCAATCACCCATTTGCAAAATGGTTACTTTTTATCTGCCAGACTATATGCCCTCCCCTCCTGGTGAGATCATATCCCCTCAGTTGAAAATGATCAGGAATGAACGTCTGTGAACTTAACCAGGTGTCATATTACTTACTTGCAGTCCTTGATGGAGTCCTATTTTCTCTGCTGTAACATGGTCCCCTCTTTCCTTGTTTCTGATGTGGCCATCCAACCCCATCCCTCCTGTTTGTAATCCTTGCAATTACTGTAGGTATTACATAGATTTACCTTTGAGTGTCTCAAAGTGGGTTGGGTGGGTTTGGTAGTAGGAGCCACCTATTAGGGAATACATATGGTGCTTAATTTTCTGGGTTTGGGATACTTCACTTAATATAATTGTTTCCCGGCAAATTCCAGTAATTCATCATTTTTGATGGTTGAGTAGTACTCCATTGTATAGATATACCACATTTTCCTTATCCACTCATCAACTGTTGGACATTTGGATTGATTCCATGACTTTGCTGTTGTAAACAGTGCTAATAAAACAGAAATGGTTTAAACTTACCTATGAAGACAACCATGAGAAAATGGATGAATATTTTTTATGAAGAGAAATGGATTTCAGACATTTGTCAAGCACCTGTCATTGCATTTGACTTCCAAAACTACGCCATGCCAGAAATATCATTAGCTTGTTTTATAGATGAAGAATCTGATAATTCTTGAGGTTAACGTTAAATTTTCCCAGCTATTAGACCACAGCCATGATGCAACCTATCTCTGCTTCCATCAATAAGAGAAGAAAAAAATTATAGACACAACACACAGTGCAGCACCATGGGGCTATTGCCAACATGAAACAATCGTATTATTTGGCAATAGCAAACTGTTCTAACAGTGGATTAAGAATAGAGTCAAGATGTGCTTTGACTAGCTCTGAAAAGTACCTGTGCAAACAGAATCTTCATTTATATCCATGTTGATTTTCTGCAGTGGATCATTTCATTTCTGAAAAGTAATGGTGATGCTATCCTTGCCAACGAGATTCACCTTCAGGCTGGATGCATTTGTACTGAGAGCCATTAAAGCTTTTGTTTATTGTCTCACCTCTCAGTATACATCAACTTCTTCATAGTTCTACATTTTGCATAGCAAAAATCTTGTTCTAATACATGTAAAGAGATTCTGGGGATAAAGAGATGGCTCTATGATTAAAGCACTTGCCTTGCAAACAAATGGATCAGGGTTAGGATCACCATAGCCTATGTAAGATGCAAGGTAGCTTTGGAGGACATCTGTAATTCCTGCATGGAAGACAGAGTCTGTGAATCCCTAGAGCAAGCTGGGAAGGCAGACTAGTCCCTTCAGAAAGTTCTAGGATTAAAGAGACCCAGGCTTAACCTAATACTATGGGATAGTGATTAATTATGTTTCTTGATAAAACTTGGGCCCCAACATGTATGATCACACACATACCACACACAGCCACACATGTATAAATGTGCCTATATATCCCTCATACATACACAAGGGGAAAAAAACAGAAATTCTATGTGTAGATACATGGCATAGGAAAATTGAGAAAAAGTGAGTCCTTTAAGACACAAATCAAGAATTATTTATAAAGTAACAAGAATGAGAAAGATCCCATAATTGGCAATTAAAACTGAAGGCAATTTCAAGACAGCTGTCTTTGTGTGATAAGTAAGAAAAGAAAGACTTTCAAATTGTAAGAACTTAAAAACTTATCTACTGTCTTGTGGAAATTCCTGATTGAGCATGTCCTTCAATGACACACATAATTTTACCACAGAAGTAATAATTTTGATAAAATATACAGTGTACTGAGTAATTCTGATTCTATTTAGAAAAATACATGTACAGTTGTTTTTAATATAAACAGATACTAAATACTAAGCTAATGAAGTTCAAAGTGAAGTTAAATATTCTGAGATGTAGTACAGAGTAAATCTGCATTTTCTGAAAAACAATAGCGTCTGTGTATTCTTAGAAAGTACACAATAATGGAAATTTGATGTTGGTTTACTTGGATGAGAAATGATAGGTGAAGCTCACACTCGGCCATATATGTAGCACCACCAGGAAAATCCTTCCTATCTCAGCCCCTCCTGCCACTCACTCTGGATTTTTGCAGTGACATTCTGTACACTGAAAATCACATGTCATTATTTCACTTGGACTTTCTCAGGCTCTAGCATCCTGAAGGCTTTCAGGTGATGCAGTTTTCAAAGCCTTTTTTCTTGCTCCTTCTTTCCTCATGTTTCTTCATATTTTCCTTCATTAACTCATTAAGCATGAAATGTAACCAAGTGCATAGATTTGTTTATGTGGTTGTAGGTGCCACAAGAAAGGGGTGGGACAGTTGTATTAGGTTCCCAATTTCTTCATGTGCTCATAAGGAAACGTGGAAGTTAGGGCTCATTTTCAAGTATCATGTGTCAGGAGCTATCCACCTTGTGTTTTTTAAAATCGATAAAGAAAAATCCTTCCATACATATCATCTAACCACATAACTATATTTGGGGTGATTTTTTTTCAACCAAATGAATGATATTTGGTTTTTTTTTCTGCAGTTTCTTCATGGTGATTTGTCATGCAGCACTAATTTTTTTCTTCTACTGAAGCAGGAACAGCTTCTCTTTTGTTAGACATATTTATCTCTCTCCTTAATCATTTCTATTTCTCGCTTTTATCTTAGCATTTCTTTGTTTTTCTTATCCTCCTCTTCCTTTGAGTCCTCTTTTTCCTCCTCCAAATCCTCACTGTTTGTGTTGCTGGGACTGAACGCAGGGCCCCACTCATCAAATGCTCTAACACTCACTTGAATATTTCCAGCCTGAGTGCTACCTTCTTTCTGTGACAGCTTTCTTCATAATAACAAAGACCAAGTTAATCAAATTATAAAGACAAAAGGATTCCTTTAAATAATTTTGGTAGTTTCAGTTTATGTCAAGTTGGGCAATAACTTGAGCTTCTACTGCCACACTGTGGTGTGAGTGAGTAAGCGAGTGAGTGAGTTAGTGAGTGAGTGAGTGAGTGAATGAATGAGAGAGCAAACCCTTTCACTACATTGTTTATAAGTTAGCAAAAAAGAAACAAAGAAACTAGAGTCCTGGAATACCCTTTGAAAATATGCCTAATGATTCACAACCTTGAAGGTATCAAAGATCCAAAACAGAAGGTGTTTTTTCTTCTAGAACTCTGCCCCAGGGGTTTATATATTTGTACTTACTTTCTTTTTATGAAGAAAGGAGAATGGAATGGATACAGCATTATCTGAAATGTATTTCAGTGAATATTCCCTGATTTCTTCGACACTCCATCTTTTTTTTAAACATTTTTTATTATTATTTCCGTTCATACACACTTAGTCGGTACACCGGTTCCCTCCCTCCCTCCTCCTCCCCCCAACCCCCCTGATCCCCCTCCCCACCCCCCAGTGCCTCCTCCCCAAATCCCCAGAGATTCATTTAATGTGCATGCCAGACTCTCCTCTGGGTCCTCCTCTCCGATGATGTACTAGGACCCAGTGGCATTTCCCTGAACCCTTTCCTGTGTTCCCCTTAAGCATACTGTGGCTGTCAATCCCTTGCCTCCAAGGATCTTGGTGCCTTTAGCAAATGCTAGACTTTGTGTGGTCAATAGTGTGTTGGACATTGTGCAGGGTATGCAAAGTCCAATTATGCTTGCTTCGGCCCTAACTTGTGTGGAGTATCTTGCAAATCATTGCTCCTCCCATCCTTTTGCTCTTACACTCTTACCGCCCCCTCTTCTCCAAATGTCCCTGAGCTTCAGGATGGGGAGAGATTAGTCTGGCCTAGTTCTAGATGGTTGATATAGAGTCTCTGAAATTCTGGATTATGGTTTGTTGATTTCCTTTTGCAGTTTTGCTGCTTCTGCAATGCCCTTCACTCCATCCTGATGGCATTGTATGTCACCCCCTGGCCAGAGACAAAAAGCTGTTAAACTGGAGTCTTGTTATAAAAGCACATTCAAAGGTAGATGTAATAAAAGTAGGAATCCACAGTGAGGGAGGGGTCAATCACCCATTTGCAAAATGTTTACTTTTTATCTGCCAGACTATATGCCCTCCCCTTCTGGTGAGATCATATCCCCTCAGTTGTAAATGATCAGGAACGAAAGTCTGTGAACTTAAACAGATGTCTCATTACTTACTTACAGTCCTTGATGGAGGCCTATTTTCTCTGCTGTATCATGGTCCCCTCTTTCCTTGTTTCTGGTGTGGCCCTCCAACCCATCCCTCCTGTTCATAATCCTTGCAATTACTGTAGGTATTACATAGTTTTATCTTTGAGTGTCTCAAGGTGGGCTGGGTGGGTTTGGTACTAGGAGCCATCTATTAGGGAGTACATACAGTGATTAATTTTCTGGGTTTGGGATACTTCATTTAATATAATTGTTTCTAATGACATCCATTTCCCGGCAAATTCCAGTAATTCATCATTTTTTATGGATGAGTATTACTCCATTGTACAGATGTACCACATTTTCCTTATCCACTCGTCAACTGTTGGACATTTGGGTTGATTCTATGACTTTGCTATTGTAAACAGTGCTGCTATGAACATGGTTATGCTTCTGCTATCGATGTGAGTTTTTGCTGTATGGGGGCTTATTCCCAAAAGTGGAATAGCAGGGTTGAATGGCATTTCACTCCATCTTGAGGTCTGCATTTGCTGTGTTCTGTTTTTCCCATGTCAGGTCACATTTGTATTATCTACCTGTAGGTGTTATGTCTCAATAGAAATCTATACAATGTCTAAGTCATTTATTTTTAGGTTAACATATTCTAGACTTCACATTATCAAATATATTTTAGCAAACATCAAAAATATCCCACCTGTTTTCTAGGATGGAATCTAAGTTCTTGACACAGAAGTTGTGGACTCCTCCTTTAAATTAATTCAAATGGGTCTATCAATCATCCTGTCAGGAGTCCACCCACAACCCCAGGAAATGTGGTTCACCTGGTGGCAAGTTAGCAGAGCAGGAGGAATAAGAAACCCTTTAAAGAGATAATTAGCATCTCTTCCCCAAATGCCCACCCCTCACTTCCTTTCAATGCAGCAAGAGTGAGAAGCAGGAGCTATAGAGCCTCTATCATGAAGACCACCTGTAAGATCCAATTTAACTTCTGATTTCCTAAGGATCTTTCCTATGATTGCATTTCCCAAGTCTAAACATGCTTTTCCTGAAGGCTTTTCCAATGCCTCCTGGAAGTGCTGAGATTAGATTGCATGGGTATATCAAGAGAAATAAACATTTGCTTTTATGCATTATGCAGTTCTTCTCTGATTTACAATTCTTTTTCTGAGACAGGTGGAGAGAATGAACTCATATGTCCAGATGATTTCAATTTCAAACGTAATTTTCTTTGCAGTGGACTGTGTGGATGGCTCCTTCAAAAAAGAGCTTGCTAGACAAGGATGAGGATTTGAGATCAATCACCATCACCCATATAAGAGCCAAGCACATAACATGAGCCTGTAATTCTCACACCACTGAAGTTGAAGCAAGAAAACATCTGGGAAACACTCAACAAATGGGATCTTATAAAATTAAAGAGCTTCTGTTCACATAAAGAGATTGTAAACCCAGCAAAAAGGCAATCCACAGAATGGGAGAAAATCTTCACTACCACATATCTGACAGAACTCTATTATCAAGAGTGCACAAAGAACTTAAAAAAACTAAACACCAATGAGATAAATGGCCCACTTAAAAAATGGGTCTCAGAATTCAAAAGAAACTTTTCCAGGGATGAAATTGAAATGTCTAACAAATATCTTTAAAAATGCTTCATATCCTTAGCCATGCAAAGCAAAACTTTCCTGAGATATCATCTCACTCCGGTCAGGATGGCAAAAATCCACAATACAAACAACGCCAAATTCTGGAGAGGATGTGGAGAGAAGGGAACTCTCCTACATTGCTAGTGGGAATGCAGGCCTATACAACCATTCTGGCAATCAGTTTGGTGATTTTTAAAAATGTTAAAGGTTGAAATGCCATACAACCCTGCTATACCACTTCTGGGAATAATCCCCCATAAAGCAAAAATTCACTACAATGACACAAGCACACCCATGTTCATAGCAGCACTATTAACAATAGCAAAGTCATGGAATCAGACCAAATGTTCAACAATTGACGAGTGGATAAAGAAAATGTGGTAATTTATACAACGGAATACTACTCAGCATCAAAAAAGATGAATTAATGAAATTTTCTGGGAAATGTATGGAATTAGAAAAATTTATATTGAGTGTAGTATCACAGACACAGAAAATTAGATACCATATGTACTCCCTAATAAGTGGATCCTAGTACCAAACCCACTTAATGACACATTCAAAGGTAAATCTCTATAATACCCACAGTAATCACAAAGATTATAAATAGGAGGGAAGGGGAAGGAGGTTCCCCCCAGAAATAAGGAGAGAGGGGATCATGATACAGTAGAGAAAAAGTCACCATCAAGTATTGCAAGTAAGTAGCGAGACATCTGTGAAACCCACTCTCACCTTTCTTCCTGGTCACTTGGGACTGAGGAGGTTTGAACTCAACAATCAGAGAGGGTATAGGGACTGGCAGATAGATGGTAATGGGACACTGATCCACCCCTCACTGTGGTCTCCTACTCCTATTCCATCTACCTTTGAATCTCCTCTTATAGAAGATCTTCATTTAAACAGCCTTTTATCTTTGGATATGAGGTGACCTCCAATACCAATCAGGATGGAGCCAAGGGCAGTGCAGGAACAGCAAAAATGAAAATAACAACAAACCATAATTCAGAACACCAAAGACCCTACATTATTCACCTGGAACCAGACCAGCCAAATCTTTCCCCATCCTAAAGCTTAGGGAAACTTGCAGAAGAGAGGGCAGCAAGATTTTAAGAGCCTAAAGATGGAGAGGACCAACCATATGCAAGACACTCCATACAAGTTAGGGCTGCAGTAGCCATAATCAAACTTTGCATGATCTGCACAATGACTGACATAGCAACGACATCCCAAAGTCTAGCATGGATCACAGGCACTAGGATCCTTAGAGGCAAGGGATTAACAGTCATAATAGTGTTCCCATACTAAAGGGGAGCCCAAGAAAGGGCTCTGGGCTATGCCACTGGGTCCTTACACCTTAATAAGGTGGAGGACTCAGAGGGAGGTTTGGCATTCACACAAAAGAATGCTTTAGGGGATGGGAGGGGAAAAGAGGGAGGCACTTGGAGAAGGGGAGGGAGGAAGGTGAAAGGAAGGGGAAAATGGGGAGGGGAAAAGGGGGAGTGGGGAGGGATGGAGGGAGGGAAAGGACCAGGGTACCTATTGAGCTTCTATGATTGGGGAAAAATAAATAAATAAATGAATAAATAAATAAATGAACTAACTAACTAACTAACTAACTAACTGCCGCAGACCAGAGTCGCGGCCTCGAGACCAGGGCTCCCCAGGACTGGGCGGAGAAGAGAACACACATGGCTCCCTCTCGACCGAGTGAATCCTGAACCCGTTTATTGAAACTTTCGTGACAATTTTTATACAGGAAATTTTGGGGTAAAGAATGTTGCACCTACAACAGATATATAATTTTTTAATCAGCAAAAATCACCTTCGGGGGGACATTTTTTCAAGAACCTAACCCATTGCTTCAGGGCAAAGGCACTTAACAGAAACATTCTCTCAGTATTTCCAAACTTATCTAATCTATAATGCTTCACCGGATAGCTATGGGGCTGAGCCCACATTTTAACAGAGACTGCTTTCTTTTAAAATACAAAGGTAGAATGTTCTCCTATTGATTTTAGCAAGGAACATATTTTACAATTAACTATAGGAATCCTCAACACCCCATAAATCCCAGCGTGAGCTTTTGCTGTTGTCCTCTCCAGGTTGATACTCAGTCAGGCAAGTCGACATAGGCACCAGGCATGGCAGCAGGTTCTAACTTGGGAAGATGTATGCAGCTCATGTAGTCTCTACTATCCAAGCTTAAACTACATCTCTAAGGGGGCCTTGACTTGGATACTCAAGGCCCATAAGATATAGCTGGTTCTGTCGATGGAGCACTATTGAGGTATGCACTGAAGAAAACACTTAAGCAATATAATTATTAAATGAATAACTTCTATAATAGCATCCTTCTATTCCTTTAATAGTAAGGTTGCTTATGTCTTCCTTTGAGGAATTCCAGAAGTGTATTGCCATCAGTTAGATGACCCATCTGTGAACCATGCATACTCCAAACCTGGGGTCCAGTCAGGCCCCATATGCCGAGGGTGTCTCTTTCGAGGGTGTCTCTTTCAGGGCGGAGGCGATCATTGGTGGGAGTGCACTCGAATTGTCCATCTCTGTGATTTCTCATAAGCGTGCTGTTTGGGGTAGGAAAGACATGGCACCCTTTGCTTCTGACATGGATTCTCCCAGTTTGGATTGCAAATACCATCTCCAGGGGCAGTCTTGGCATCTAGATTTTCTGGCATGATGGTCTCTTCCTTGGCCTTCAGCCAGGGTAAGAGGGTATCACAGTTTCTTTTAAGGTTCTGGTGGACTGATAGCATAGCCTTATACTTCTGGAATTTCTGAGTTAGTACGTAGGTGGGAATTTTACCCACCTATGTTTTAAGACTCCAGAAGTTATTCTCTAATTTCCTTAAAATCAGTGCACACATTCTGGCTAACAAGTCTACTTATTGTAAATGACTAGACATGAAATTTCTATTTAGTATTTGACTGAAACTTAAAAAGCAGGCTTCTTCTCTAGAACAGAGAGCAGGAAGCTAGTTCCAAAAAACCCTAAAAAAGGGCACTCCTAAATCCCAGAAGAATTCTTCCTGCCAGAGGCAAAACTTGAATTATCCCAAACAAAACCTAGGTAAAAATGCTTAGCACCTGTCCATGGGCTTTACTGTGTCATATACCGAGAAATTCCTAGCACTTGCCCATGGGGTTACTGTGACCTTCCAGGGAACAGGCTTTAGGCCTGAAGTGGGAAGAAACACCAAGACCTGACAATTCCTATATTTTTCCTTATTTCTCTAAAATAAAGCCATGTCCTTATCCCAAAACATGTTACTTTGAATCCACCTTTTCCAAACTGAGACATATTCTACCAGATTAGTTGGATAGGAGCGCGGCAACTAACTAACTAACTAATAAAATAATAAGGAAATGTTGGCCAGCTGATCTAGCCGATTTGAGGGAGTGGAAGAACTAGTCTTCATAAATAAATTGGACAAAGATTAAGTGAGATACTTTGTTAATCTTACCTTCTATAAACATATATATGTGCATATATATGTGCACATGTATGCACATAAAGAAATTTCGAATTGATCATATTTAAAATGTGATACAGTCAATCAGATAATTTCTGTGACATGGTACTGAATTCTGTAATAAAATATAGCTTAAATAATATAATGCTGAGAAATCAAGACTTCCCCCTTGAAATGACTTCGGCTCACACCTTTATTCATAAACCTTCTTTCCCAGCTTTCTTCATAGGACTTTCAGACAGCATTGCAGGGCCCTGATTTGATCATGAACTTCTAACATCATCATCTGCTTGTACATCTGTGCTATCTCCTGGTTGCAGTGTAGCCTGGAATCTACCCCTAGTAGAGCATACTGATTCATCAGTGCTGAGCACATTTTCAAATTCAGTGCTCAGTGTTATTTTGGAAAACTCTGAGTAATTTCAGATGACACAGGGATCTTAAAATTCAGAGGCAAAACAAACAAGAGAGCGTTCTTGTGTGAATTAATTGTTCATTCCAGAGTTATTAACTTTCCTCACAGGCAAAGATCAACACACCTTCTTCCCTTGGATCACACTCAACTGAAAGAAATGAATTGGAATGAAATTGTTCCAGTGGCCTTTGAGTGAAACACATTACCCATTAGTTCAGACCATGAAGCACTGGAGTTCAGTTCAGTTCAAAGTCCCCATTTAACAAAGAAACTGATATCTGAATGCAAATATATATTTCAAATCACCAAAGTTGAAAATAGTAACAACATGAGCAGAGGCTGTGAGCTCCAGCAAATGGGAGAAAAGAGGCAGCAGCAGAAGCAGGACACAGGTCTGTGCTTGCAGAAAGTGAAGTGCCAAGTAGGAACCTTTCAACAGCAGATGAAGGAATTCCCGGGATTCCTGACTGAAGTCCACTGTGGCTGAAGGCAGGGAGAACAGTGATTCTCTGGTTTCTTTCATTTCTTGGAAATTTCATAATAGTAGTTGACTGGATTTTAGGACTATGTTATGAACTTGCACAGGGTAGGGTTGATATTACAGTAAATTATGGACTTCGCTAACGATTCTGTAGGAAAACAAACAGATATTAAAAATATTCAGATTAGTACTGAGCTTATCAGAGTTAGCCAGGTGCTTTTCTATGAGTCCTGGACAAGGTCCAGTGGTGGCTGCTTCATGGTTGGCTACTATAGGAGGCCCAGCTGTTTTATTTAGATATTCAGTAGTTGCTAGGTGCCTAGATGCCAATATGAACATGTTAGTGGATATTGCTGATGCTTTAATCAATAGATTTAGAATAAGTCAGATAACCATACAAGGGTGTGACAGATCTATTAAGCTGAAGACCTTGAGAGAGAAAGGATGAGGATTCTCAAAGCAGAACTCGTTTTGCCCACAGATAGCATTGATTCAAGACCTGCCACATCAGCATTTGAAGAAACTTGTAGCCTGACCTGTGTTGTTACAAAGTTGCACAATTACATGAGTTCATTTCCTCAAACAGTCTCTCTCTCTCTCCCCCCCTCTCTCTGTTTCTAAGCTTATCTTTCTGTCTGTCTCTTTGTGTGTCTCTCTGCTTCTCTCAGTTCTCCATGGGTCTGTGACTAATACAAATACACAAGTGGTTAATAGGAGGAAAAGTCATTTGAATGTCTCCTATACTTGTGTCCTGCACTTCTTGGCCTCACACCACAAAGGTGCATTCCCATTATTAGAAATAACAGTATAAGGATCTGAAGATGACTGTCCCAAACCCTACAGTTTAGTTCTTAGCCAATCATATCTCAGAAGAGCTGAGCCAGCAACTGGACATCCTATGATTGAAAGAAGTAACTTTAAGGTAAATCCCAATGAATTCTTTATTTTAGTCCCTGGAGTCACTTGTCATGAAGGTGCGTCTGTTCCCCTGTCTCCAACTGATAGGTCTATCTACAACTGGTGTCTTCTTAAGGCCTGAGCAGTGTGTGTGTGTTCTCAAGTGTGTTGGCTTATGTCTGCTTGGATGTGCATCCCAAAGTCGGCCTGCATGTTGACGCTTAATGCTGATGTAGGGTATCTTCCTCTACGTTCTATGATGTGATGGTGTCTGTCACTGAACCAGGCCTCACTGTGATTAACAAGCGTGCTCTTAGGATTCTGTCTCTACCTCAAACAAGTGGTGGGATTGTATATATGACACCAAGTCTGCCTTGTGTTTATATGGGTACAGGAGATCTGATATCTAGTCAATGGATTTAGACTTAACTGGAAACCAGAATTTGTAACCTAATGGTCACCAGCTGAGGTGAGATAATGAAGGAGAGTGAGAGAATCAAAAGACTTGGACTTGTCCCAAGAGCAATAGATTTTGTTTGTTGGGAGAACATTATGTATCTGGTTCCCAAAAAGACACACTGCAGGGTCCTTGACCATGGACCAACAGGGAAAGGATGTTGTTAAAGGGCTTTATCCAGTGGAAACTCCAGAATCCTGAAGAGGGGAAGGACCTAAGGAAACACCTGTTCTACTGCTTTCCAAAAGCTGCTGTGTCTTTTACCTTGGGGGGGTTGTCTCATATCATTCTGCAAATCTGTATAGTGTGAGTTTTCCAATGTTCTTTTCCATTGTTGTGTATCTTTGTTAACTTTCTTTGTTTTACTGCACTAAAAACAAAATGTCTACGACTTGTTGACTGGTTGATTCCTGGTAGGCTTATTATTATGTAGGTTTTTCCATTGTGAGATCGGAAAGGACGGTTTAATTTTCTCTCATGGGGATGGACAGTCTTGCTTTGATGTCTTTACCTACAGCTTTGTCTTGTTCTTTGTGGGCTGAATCTGATCCCATCACCACACCAGTATGGTGGTTGCTGGTCTGAAAGATTCTCCTCTAATTCTGTGTCAACATCCTTACTCCCTCAGCTCTCATGAGTGTATTTTCTCAAACTCTGACTCAAACATTGCTGATAAAAAACTTCTTAATCTCTCTCCTTTTTAATTTAGCAGCATAATTCCCTAGACCACAGCAGATTAGAAACATGAGTCCTTCTCCTACCTTAGATAAAGTTTCTCTGTCCCTAGACCAGATCTTGAGTCAGATACTTCTTAGGAAGAGAGTTTTCTTAGTGTCCCCTTGATGATTACAGACTCATTGGATCTTTCTCCACACATAGTCTGTGACAGTAAGAATCCTTTAGGTATAGAAAGATGAATTAGGAGTTAAGCTTCTGCCTCAAAAACACCTGAGCTTAGATCCCAGTACTCTAAACCAAAATGACCTGCACTTCCTGTCCTGGAATGCAGAGCCTGGGAAACCCCAGCACAAAGCAAATACAGGAAAAGTCACCCAGAGTGTTTCCACATGTAGTCACCTTTAGGCCTCCACAGGCACAGTACCCTCTGATACACTTAGACAAAGACAGAAACACATTCACCTAGGTAACAGAGAGCAAGAGAGAGAGAGAACATGTTTTTGGGCTTTGGACCCGTGCAGGGCACTCCCTTAGGCTCTTGGACACCAGCAGGCACTGGCAGATCAGATTTCCTCTCAGTGGACAGGTGGTAAGTTATGGACAGCCCCATGGCCACACCCCTAAGCTCTGAGTCATCAGTAGGCTGTAGCAGGTTGGAGTTCCTTAGAGATCAGGGTCTGTGCAGGGCATTCCCCCTAGGATCTGGGACACCAGCAGGCATTAGTGGATTGGATTTCCTCCCTCTGTAGAGACCAGTGTAAGGCAGTCTTTACCACCACCACCTCTCATTCAACCAGTAATAGAACCTCCATGATTTTCAGCATGGAGGCACCACAAACTTGGGATCAGAGCGCCAAAACCTAGCTACTTAGGACACTGATGCTCCTTTCATTGAACAAAAGGGAATCTTTACATCCGACCCTAAGATAAGTAACTCTTTTTACTTTCCTTCTCATCACAGTTGACAGTCACCTTTGCTTCAGAACTCTGTACCACCCACCCAAACTCCACACACCCACCCCTTAGCCATTAACTATTCAACATCATAAACCTGGAAAGAACAAACAGTTGCTATAATACTCTAAGCATGCACCTCTGACTACTTAACCCACACTATTTCAAAATATAAAACTGATCTAATACTTAACCCAAACCCATATAACAACCCTTGACACCAAATCCCAAACATCCAGGCAAATCTGGAGCTAAACTCTGTCACCACCAGAACCAGAGTAGGGTTTTCACACTTCTTTTTTTGTAGCATATTGTATCTCAAAATAACAGCAAGGAACCCTAGGCAGAGACATCAAATACTTAGTTAAACAATAGCAATAATATTCCAGTGTAGCAATTCTGTCAGACTCATAACAGTCATAAACACACAACAAGAAAGATTCTAGAAATCAAACAGAAAATGACCAAGTCACAACATAAATCCAAAAGAAACAACAAAATCACAACTCTCCCACAAAAAACGTTAACCCTTTAACAATGGATGCCTACCACAATAATCCCTCATATATTAGTCAAGAATTCAATGACCAAGACAAGCATTTTCAAAGGATGATCTTTCCGATGATGAAAACATGAAAGACGAAATATGAAAAAAGTTAAATAACCTCACAATCCAATATGAACAGGAGCAAAACAGGCATCTAGATGAAATGAAAAAGACAATTGAAGAAATAAAACTAACAGAGAAGTTGAAAAAAAACTCAGATCAAGATTAAGCTTAAAATTAAAAATAAGATAGGTATGATCCAAAATTCAGCAGAAAGTCTTACCAGAAGAACCACCAAAGCAGAAAAGAGATTATCAGAAGTATAAGACAAGATGGCAGAACAAACTGGTAAAATTAAAGAGGTTGAAAAAGACACACACAAAAAAATACTGGAGAGAAATATTGAAGAATTAATGTATTTCTTAAAGAAACCAAACTTCCACTTTGATGGAATACCAGAAGAAGGAACCCATAAATCCATTTCCAGAAGAGATTTTTTTCACACTATCATTAATAAAATTTTTCCATATCTCAGGAAGGAAATCCCCAACCAAGTACAAGAAGCATATTGTACGCCTTTCAGATATGTGCCAAAATAGAAACACACCATGACAAATTATAGTCAAAACAATAAGGATACATGACAAGACAGTGTGCTGAGCATGTCAAAAGGAAAAAAAAGTCAGCTTGTATGATTGGGGAAAAATAAATAAATATTATTTTAAATTTTTTTTAAAAAAGAAAAAAAGTCACATTTAAAGGTAAACCTATTATAACAGCTGATATTTCAATGGAAACAGCCAGAAGAGCTTGGAAACATATACTTCAAGTGATAAATGAACACAAATGCCAACACAAACTGATAAACCCAACAAAACTGTCAGTCATCCTTTCCACTCTGGGACCCAGCTGGTTCCCTACTCCTTGTGGTAAGGTCACGGTGGCCTATAGGCCACAGCCAGACCCCAGATTATTGGCAGGCCCCACTAGGTATTTGGCCTTTTCTGGTCCAGATCCCAGCAGGCTCTCTGCTCCTTCAGATGAGGTTGGGATGGCCACATGCCCAGCATTTCGACCAAGACACAAATTCATCATCCTGCAGTGTTCTGCTTCCTTCTTTTCCTCCTACTTTCTTTCTCTCCCCTCCTTCCTCCAACCCCCTTAATCATTAAAGAACTTTAAAGTTTATAGGATTTCAAAGGAGTCCAGAAAAAACCTAAGCAATGGGGGACCAATACCATACATCTGAGGACTTCTGAAATCATCCCACCAAATAGGAGAAAAGCTTTCCTTCTAGCTCTAAGATAATTAAAGCCTTTTTTCCTTCTTGTTATTCTCATTTGTTAGTTACCGTAGTTTAAGATTTCCATGTAGCCCACCCAAAAACCCATACAACTTCAGGGACTTTACCACTGACATAGCCAAGGACGTAAACCTAAAAAGTACTGTCTACTAAATGCACCTTAATTGATGTACTAACAGTCCAATAGCCTCATATAGGAAACAATATCAAGGAATACCAGACATCCAACTCCAAGGCAAACACTAGGAATAACTGCTCAAGTGTGGTAATGCTGTCTAATTTAGATCAGCCAAAATCACACATCAAGAAGCTTGTAAGAGATAAAATGAAAACTGCCCAGGTCACAGTACAAATCCATGAGAAATAAAAACCAAGATAATAAAGCTCCTAGAAAAAGCATCAATCCCATAATGATGAAATCCCATCAGAAGAAATTCACAGAAAATAGCCAAGAAAGCCATAAAAGAGATAATGATGTTCGAAGCCTGATCTTTACTATGATCAAAACCATGAAAGAGGAAATCCAGGAGGAATTAATAACTGCATCAACCAATTTGAACAGGAACACACAGGCACTCGTATGAGATGAGAAAAGCAGTTGAATAAATACAAATAGGAATAATGCAGTTAAAACAATCCCAAGCAGAGATTAAACTCGAACTAAAAGAGAAGCTATCTTCAATACAGAACACAGCAGAGAGTCTTATTAACAGAACTAAGGAAGCAGAAATAGAACATCAGATCATGAAGACAAAGTGGAAGAACTAATCAGTTCAATCAGAGGTTGTTAAAGCCAGAAAGATACTTGAGAGGGATATTCGAGATCTATGACACACCCTGAAGAAGCCTAATATTCACATTCGTGGAATACCAGAACAAAAATCCCAAAATACCATACCTGAGGAAATTTTTAAATTATCATTTAAAGGAAAGGAAAACTCTCCACATCTAAAGAAAGTGAGGCCCATTCAAAGGCAAAACACATATAGCACCCCAAACTGATATGACCAAGATAGAAAATCACCATGGCAAATAATAGCCAAAACACTACACATACAAGACAAAGACAATGTGGTAAGAGCTTCAAGAGAAAAAAAAGTTACTTTTCAAATTAAATGTATTAAAAAAACAAATGGTTTTTCAATGGAAACCATAAAAGCCAGAAGAGCTTGAAGAGATGTACGTCAAGTAATGAATGAGTACAAATATCAGCCCAGGCGGACATATCCATCAAAATTATCGATCGTGATTCAGGGTGAAAGGAAAATTGAAGGTTTACATGACCACCAAACCAAGCCTTCAAAAAATGTTAGAAAAGATACTCAAGCTTGAAGAAAAGAACAACCATATCCAGGAGGCGAGACAGGAAATATAATACCATCACAACCTACAAGTTAAGTAATACACATATGAAAGCTACTAAACACAAAAAATGTTAGTTTCTCTATATCAACCACCTAGAACTAGGCCAGACTAACATCTCCCCATCCTGAAGCTCAGGGAAATTTGCAGAAGAGGGGGCGGTAAGAGTGTAAGAGCACAAGGATGGGAGGAACAATGATATGCAAGATACTCCACACAAGTTAGGGCCGAAGCAATCATAATTGGACTTTGCATGCCCTGCACAATGTCCAACACACTATTGACCCCACAAAGTCTAGCATTTGCTAAAAGCACCAAGATCCTTGGAGGCAAGGGATTGACAGCCAAAATAGTGTTCCTATGCTTAAGGAGAACAAAGGAACGGGTTCAGGGAAATGCCACTGGGTCCTTGTACATCATCAGAGAGGAGAACCCAGAGGAGAGTTTGGCATGCACATTAAAGGATTCTCCGGGGATTGGGGGAGGGGAGGCACTGACAGGTGGGGAGGGAGGGGTGAGGGGAGGGTGAGCAGAGGGGTCGGGGGGAGGAGGATGGAGGGAGGGAACCAATGAACCTATTAAGCTTGTGTGAGCGGAGATAATAAAAAGTGTTTAAAAAAATGTTAGTTTCTCCATTATAACCCTAAATGCTAATGGAAATAACTTACCAATCAAAAGACACAGGTTACAAACACAGGTTAGAAATCAAAACCCATCCATGTGCTGCCTTCAGGAAATACATCTTACCACAAAAGATAGGCACGTTCTAAAAGTAAAAAAAAGGGCAAAAATACTTCAAGCTAATGGAACAAGGAAACAAGCAGAGGTAGCAATTATGGTATCTGACAAAGTGGACTTCAAACCAAAGAAAATCACAAGAGATACAGAAGGATGCTACATTTTAGTTACAGGAAAAATTCACCAGGAAGACTTCACAATACTGAACATTTATGTACCTAATATGGGCTCCTCCACATTCATTAAACAAACACTACAATGTCTAAAACAACAAATCAATCCCCAAGCAATAATAGATTTTACTATTATATTACTGTTATAATAGGGTTTACCATGATGCTGAATGAGAAATGGGCTCAGAAAGGAATCAAAAAGGAAATTCAAGATTTCCTAGAAGTGAATAATAATGAAAATATAACATATCAAAATCTCTGGGACACAATGAAAGCTGTGCTGAGAGGTAAGTTATAGCTTTCAATGCCTATATCAAAAAAATGGAAATGTCATAAGTAAATATCTTAGCAATGCAGCTTAAAGCTTTAGGGATACAAGAGCAATCCAGTCCCAAAAGCATTAGAAGAAAGGAGATTAACAGAATCAGGGGAGAAATATCCAAAATTGAGATAAGAAAATGATACAAAGAATCGACCAATCAAAAAGCTGGCTCTCTGAAAAAAAAAATCAATAAGATTGACACACTGCTAGTTAAATTAACCGAAATCAAGAGAGAGAAAACCCAAATTAGAAAAATTAGAGGTGAAAATGGAGTTATCACAATTGATACCTAAAGAATTCAGAGAAGTATAAGGTCATATTTCAAAAACTTGTACTCCATGAAATTTGATAACCCAAAAGAAATGGATTAATTTCTAACCTAAATTGAATCAGGAAGTTTTGAGTTATTTAATTTGTCCTATAACAGATGAAGCAATTAATGAAATAATCTCAAAACTTCCTACGAAAAAATGTCCTGGACCAGATGGATTCCACAAAGAATTTTACCAGACATTTAAGGAACAACTAACATCAATACTACTTAAGCTATTCCATAAAATAGTGAAGGAAAGAGCTCTTCCAAATTCTATGAAGCTAATTTCATACTAACCCGAAGACATAATAAAGATACACTTAAAAAAGAAAATTATAGGGCAATCTCTTTGATGAACACAGACACATAAAGATTCTCATGAACAATCTTAGCAAATCGGATTAAAAAACATGTCAAAAAGATCATTCACTGTGATCACGCAGGCTTTATCCCAGGCACACAGGATTGGTTCAACATAAACAAATCAATATGTGTAATGCATAATATAAACTAATCCAAAGTCCAAGATCACATCATATTTTGGATAGATGCCACAGTTGGAATAGGAGAAACTTACATTAACATAATAAAAGCCATATACAACAAGCCAACAGCAAGGATTATAATAAATGGGGAAAAACTTGAAGCATTCCCACTTCAATCAGGAACTAGACAAGGCTGACCACTTTCACCACTTCTATTCAATATTGTATTTGAAGTCTTAGCTAGAGCTATAAGACAAGAGATGGAGATAAAAGGGATTCAAATCAGAAAAGAAGTCAAGATATCTCTACTTGAATATAACATGATAATAGACCTGAGAGATCCTGAAAAATTCACCAGGAAACTCCTGGCACTAATACATAGGTTCAGCAGAGTGACAGTTTATGAAACAAACCTACAAAAACCAGTGACCTGTCTATACATCAAGGATGAAAAAAATGAATAAGGCTTGAGAGAAAAAATCCTATTTACTATAACCCCTAAAAAATGAAATACCTTGGTGAGAGACCTTTAAAATGAAAACTTTAAAACCCTAAAGAAAGAAATTACAGAAGACACCAGAAGATGGAAAGACCTCCCGTGCTCCTGGATCAACAGAATGAACATCATAAAAATTACCATCCTAGCAAAAGCAGTGTATGGATTCAATGCTATACCAATCAGAATCCCAAAAAAATTCTTTAAAGAAATTGACCAAACAATCTCAAAATTCATATGCAAGCACAAAAGGCCCAGGATGGTAAAAAAAAAAATCCTCAGTAACAACACTGCTAGAGCTATTACCATACTAAATCTTTATCTATACTACAAATCCATAGTGATATAAACAGCTTGGTACTTGGCCAAAATAGACACATAGATCAATGAATAAGGGTTGAAGCCCACACAATTTGATTTTTGACAAAGGGGCTCAACAATTCAATAGAAAAGGAACAACAACTTCAACAAATAGTCCTGGCAAAAAACTGGATATCCACATGCGAAAGATTAAAACTCTCCCTTCCCCACCTTGCTCAGCCGGCCAGGACGCCCGCGGTCCAGCCGGCCTGCACCACGACCTAGGTAAGCTCCCCCCGCACCCGCCCCTAGAACCCCAGGTCAGCCCAAGGGACCCACCTCTTACCTCACCATCCAGCCAGAGCCGCGCGCAGGGCTGAGGGACGAGGAGGACCTCCTCCTGCGCCCGGCCCCACCCCAGGTCCCCTTGGGTTAAATAGCTCCACGCCGATGCCCCCCCCCCCCCCCCCCCCCCCCCCCCCCCCCCCCCCCGGCTCCGCCAGCCGGAATGCGCACCTGGTCCAGCCGAGCCTCACCGAGACCTAGGTAAGCTCCGTCACTGCCCACCCCCAGAACCCCTAGACCAAATAATTCAGTTTAGTGAAATTAAAAGATCTTAAGAGTTAAAACGACAATGCCAAAGTCAAAGTGCAAATCCATGAGAAGCAACACTCAAGTAAACAAATTTCCCACTGAAGAAATTAATCCCATAATGTTAGACTCCAACCAGAACAAACCCACGGAAAATGGCCAAGAAAGCCTGACCCATGATAACGACTTTCAAAATTTAATCATTACCATGTTCAATACTATGAAAGAGGAAATCCGGGAGGAAGTAAATAATCAAATCAATCGCTTTGAAGAGGAACACAACAGACACTTGGAGGAGTTGAGAAAAACAGTGCAAGAAACAAAAAGTGGCATCGAGCACTTAAAACAGACTCAAGCAGAGTTTAAAACTGAGCTAAAAGACAAGTTATCTTCAACCCAAAACTCCACAAAGAGTCTTATCAACAGAACTAAGGAAGCAGAAAACAGAATTTCAGACCTTGAAGATAAAGTGGGAGTACTAACCAGCTCAATGGAAGAGGTTGTTAAAGCCAAAAAGATACTTGAGAGAAATATCCAAGAGATATGGGACACCCTGAAGAAGCCTAACATGCGTATTCATGGAATACCAGAGCAAGAATCTCAAAATATCACCCCTGAGGAAACTTTTCAAATGATCATCAAGGAAAACTTTCCTCATATAAAAACAGAGAGGCCCATCCATATACAAGAGGCATTCTGTACCCCAAACAGATATGACCAAAACAGAAGCACACCACGGCAAATAATAGTTAAAACACTCCACATTCAAGATAAAGAAACTGGTGCTGAGAGCTTCAAGGGAGAAAAAACAAGTCACTTTTAAAGGTAAACCTATTAAAATAACAAATGACTTCTCAGTCAAAACAGTAAAGCAAGAAGAGCTTGGAGAGACATACTTCAAGTAATGAATGAGCAAAAATGTCAACCCAGGCTGATTTACCCTGCAAAACTATCTGTCATGATCGAGAGAGAAAGATAAATCTTCCAGCACAAAGACAACTTGAAGGGATACATGTCCACCAAACCAGGCCTTCAAAAAATGCTAGAAATGATACTCAAGCTTGACAAAAAAAAAAAAAAAAACAGGCATATCTAGGAGAACAAAAGGCAAATATAACACCATTAAAAGTGAAGCAATATACTTATAAAAACTACTAAACATAATAAATGTCTGGAATTAAAAATAGTTTCTCCAGTATAACACTAAATGTTAATGGAATTAACTCACCAATCAAGAGACACAGATTACAAACTTGGATTAAAAATCAATATCCATCAATCTGCTGCCTGCAGGAAACCCATCTCACCACAAAAGATAGGCACGTTCTAAAAATAAAAGGCTGGTCAACAATTCTACAAGCTAATAGATGCAGAAAACAGGCAGGGGTAGCCATTATGCTATCAGACAAAGTGGACTTCAAACCAAAGAAAATTATAAGAGACACAGATGGACACTACATTTTATTCACAGTTACAATTCACCAGGAAGACTTCACAATACTGAACATATATGCACCAAATACGGGCCCCTCCACATTCATTAAGAAAACCCTACAGAGTCTAAAGCAAGAAATCAACCCCCAAACGATAATTCTTGGGGACTTCAACACCGCCCTCTCAACATGGGATAGATCAACAGGTCAAAAGCTTAACAGAGACACTTTGGAACTTAATCAAACCCTTAAAGAAATGGATCTTACAGAACTCTATCGAACTTTTCACCCACGCACCAAAGAATACACATTTTTCTCAGCAGCACATGAAACTTTTTCCAAAATAGATCACATATTGGGCTACAAAACGAATCTACACATATACCAAAAAGTTGAAATTCTAACCTGTGCCCTATCAGACCACCACGGCCTAAAGCTGGACATCCACAACACATCAAACAAGAGAAAATACACTAACTCCTGGAAATTTAACAATATGATGCTGAATGAGAACTGGATTCAGGAAGAAATTAAAAAGGAAATTCAAGATTTCCTGAAAGTGAATGATAACGAAAATACAACTTACCAAAATCTCTGGGACACAATGAAAACTGTCCTAAGAGGTAAGTTCATAGTTCTTAATGCCTACATCAAAAAAATGGAAACATCAGAAATAAATAACCTAACAATGCAGCTTAAAGCTTTAGAGAAACTAGAGCAATCTGATCCCAAAAGTAGTAGAAGAGAAGAGATTAGCAAAATAAAGGGGAGAAATATCTGAAATCAAGATTAAGAAAACGATAGAAAAAATCAACCAGTCAAAAAGCCGGTTCTTTGAAAAAATCAATAAGATTGATACACCCCTAGGTAAATTAACCAAAAGCAGGAGAGAGAAAACCCAAATTAACAAAATTAGAAATGAACATGGAGTTATCACTACTGATACCCAAGAAATCCAGAGAATTATAACATCATATTTCAAAAACTTATGCTCTGTGAAGTTTGACAACACAAAAGAGATGGATGAATTTCTAAGTAAACACAACTTACCTAAATTGAATCAGGAAGTTGTGAATTATTTAAATAGTCCAATAACATATAAGGAAATTGAGGAAGTAATCTTGAATCTTCCCACCAAAAAATGTCCTGGACCAGATGGATTCAGCAGGGAGTTCTACCAGCCATTTAAGGAGTTAATAACACCAATACTCCTTAAACTGTTCCATCAAATAGAAAAGGAAGAAACACTACCAAATTCCTTCTATGAAGCTAATATCGTCTTAATCCCAAAACCTAATAAAGACTCACTTAAAAAAGGAAACTACAGGCTGATCTCTCTGATGAACACAGTCGCAAAGATTCTCAACAAAGTTTTAGCAAATTGGATTCAAAAACATATTAAAAAGATTATTCATGGGGAACAAGTAGGCTTCATCCCCGGCACACAAGGTTGGTTCAACATATGCAAATCAGTAAATGTAATTCATCATTTAAACCAGTCCAAAGTCCAAGACCACGTGATACTCTCGAGAGATGCAGAAAAAGCCTTCGACAAGATCCAACAGCCTTTTATGATCAAAACGCTAAAGACTGCTGGAATAGGAACCCTTATCAATATAATAAAAGCGGTATCCAACAAGTACACAGCAAGGATTATACTCAATGGGGAAAAACTTGAAGCATTCCCACTTCAATCAGGAACTAAACAAGGTTGTCCACTCTCACCACTTCTATTCAATATTGTACTTGAAGCCTTAGCTGAAGCCATAAGACAAGAAAGGGACATAAGAGGGATTCAAATCAGCAAGGAAGAAGTCAAGTTATCCCTATTTGCAGATGACATAATCTTATACCTGAGGGATCCCAAAAACTCCACCAGGAAGCTCCTGGAACTAATTGAGAAGTTCAGCAGTGTGGCAGGATACAAAATAAATGTGCAAAAATCAGAGGCCTTCTTATATGCCCAGAATGAAAGAAGACTTGAGAGAAACAATCCCATTTACTATAGCCCCTAAAAAAATGAAATACCTTGGTATAAACCTAACCAAGGAGGTAAAAGACCTTTATAATGGAAACGTTAAAACCCTAAAGAAAGAAATTGCAGAAGACACCAGAAGGTGGAAAGCCCTCCCATGTTCCTGGATTGGCAGAATCAACATCGTAAAAATGACCATCCTACCAAAGGCAATATACAAATTCGATGCTATGCCAATTAAAATCCCAAAGCAATTCTTTAAAGAAGTTGACCAAACCATCTCAAAATTCATATGGAGGCACAAAAAACCCAGGATAGCAAAGACAATCCTGAGTAACAAAAACACTGGTGGAGGTATTACCATACCGAACCTTAGTCTATATCACAAATCCATAGTTTTAAAAACAGCCTGGTACTGGCTCCAAAATAGACACACAGATCAATGCATAAGGGTTGATGTCCCAGATATAAGCCCACACAACTACAGCCATTTGGTCTTTGACAAAGGGGCCCAAAGAATCCAATGGAAAAAGAACAGCATCTTCAACAAATGGTGCTGGCAAAACTGGATCTCCACATGCAGAAGATTAAAGCTGGACCCATACTTGTCACCATGTACAAGACTTAATTCCAAATAGAACAAAGACCTTGATATCAGGCCAGAGACTATAAAAACCATAGTTGAAAGGATAGGGATCTCCCTCGAGCTGAGTGGGCTAGGCCAACATTTCCTAAACAGACATCCAATGGCACAGTCACTGCTACCAACTCTCAACAGTTGGGATCTTGTGAAATTAAAGAGCTTCTGTTCAGATAAAGAGATTGTAACAGGAGCTCAAAGGCAACCCACAGAATGGAAGAAAATCTTCGCTAACCACATATCTGATAGAGCGCTACTGTCCAGAGTGCACAAAGAACTTAGAAAACTAAACACCAAGGAATCCAATGTCCCAATTAAAAAATGGGCCCTGGAACTTAAAAGAAATTTTACCAAGGATGACTTTAAAGTGTCTAACAAATATCTTCAAAAATGCTCCACTTCTTTAGCCATCAGGGAAATGCAAATCAAAACTTCCCTGAGATATCATCTCACCCGGGTCAGGATGGCAAAAATCCACAATACAAACAACAAAAAGTGCTGGAGAGGATGTGGAGAGAGGGGAACTCTCTTACATTGCTGGTGGGAGTGCAGGCTCATACAGCCACCCTGGCGAGCCGTCTGGAGATTCTTAAAGAAATTAAAGATTGAAATGCCATGTGACCCTGCGATTCCAGTTTTGGGTATAACCCCCCATGAAGCAGAGGTTCACCTCGACAGCACAAGCACAACCATGTACATAGCAGCACTGTTTACCATAGCAAAGACATGAAATCAATCCAAATGTCCAACAGTTGACGAGTGGATAAGGAAAAGGTGGTACATCCATACAATGGAGTACTACTCAGCCATCAAAAATGATGAATTACTGGAATTTGCCGGGAAATGGTGTCATTAGAAACAATTATATTAAGTGAAGTATCCCAAACCCAGAAAACTAAGTTCCGTATGTACTCCCTAATAGGTGGCTCCTAGTACCAAACCCACCCAGTCCACCTTGAGACACTCATAGGTAAATCTATGTATTTCCTACAGTAATTGCAAGGATTATGAACAGGAGGGATGGGGTTGGAGGGCCACACCAGAAACAAGGAGCGAAGTGACCATGTTACAGTACAGAAAATAGGCCTCCATCAAGGACTGCAAGAAAGTAATGTGACACCTGGGTGAGTTCACAGACATTCGTTCCTGATTATTTACAACTAAGGGGGTATGAACTCACCAGAAGGGGAGGGCATATAGTCTGGCAGATAAAAAGTAACCATTTTGCAAATGGGTGATTGACCCCTCCCATTGCCAAATGCCATATGACCCTGCGATTCCACTTTTGGGTATAAGTATTACATCTACCCTTGAATGTGCTCTTATAATAAGACTCCAGTTTAACAGCTTTTTGTCTCTGGCCAGGGGGTGACATATAGTGCCCATCACGATGGAGTGAAGGGCATTACAGGAGCAACAAAACTGCAAAAGAAAATCAACAAACCACAATCCAGAACTTCAGAGACTCTATATCAATCACATAGAACTAGGCCAGACTAATATCTCCCCATCCTGAAGCTCAGGGAAATTGCGGAAGAGGGGGCGGTAAGAGTGTAAGAGCAAATATATGGGAGGAGCAATGATTTGCAAGATACTCCACACAAGTTAGGGCCGAAGCAAGCATAATTGGACTTTGCATGCCCGGCGCAATGTTCAACACACTATTGACCTCACAAAGTCTAGCATCTGCTAAAGGCACCAAGATCCTTGGAGGCAAGGGATTGACAGCCACAGTAGTGTTCTTATGCTTAAGGGGAACACAGGAAAGGGTTCAGGGAAATGCCACTGGGTCCTTGTACATCATTGGAGAGTAGGGCCCAGAGGAGAGTCAGGAATGCACAAGAAAGGACTCTGGATATTGGGGCGGGAGGCACGCGGGGATGGGGAAGGAGGGGTGAGGAGAGGGGGAGCAGGGTGCTCGGGGGGAAGAGGAGGGAGGGAGGGAACTGGTGTACCTATTAAGTTTGTATGAGCTGAAATAATAATAAAAAAGTATTAAAATAAAAAAAAGATTAAAACTGGATCTATTCTTGTCACCATGCAGAAAAATCAACTCCAAATGTATCAAGTATCTTAATATTATGCCAGAGATTCAAAAACTCCTAGTTGAAAGGGTAGGGAACTCCCTCATGTGGATTGGACTTGGCCAACATTTCCTAAACAGAAACCAATTGCACAGGCACTAAAACCAACACTCACAAATGGGATCTTATGAAATTAAAGAACTTCTGTTCAGCTAAATAGATTGTAAACTGAGCAAAAAGACTACTGACAGAATAGAGAAAATCTTTCCTAACCACACATCTGATAGAGCTCTATTACCCCAAGTGCACAAAAAACTTACAAAATTTAACACCAACAAGATAAATAAGCCAATTAGAAAATGGGCCTCAGAACTCAAAAGGAACTTTTTCAGGGACGAAATTGAAATGTCTAACAAATAATCTTAAAAAATGCTCTACATCCCTAGCCATCATGGAAATGCAAATCAAAACTACCCTGAGATAGCATCTCACCCAAGTCAGGATGGCAAAAATCCATAATACAAATAAGACCCAATGCTGGAGAGGATGTAGAGAGAAGGTGGTGGAAATGCAGCTTATACAATCACTCTGGAGGGCAGTATGGCAATTTCTACAAAAGTCAAGGACTGAAATGCCATATGACCCTGCTATACCACTAGTGGGAATAATCCCCCAAAACCAATCAATTCACTACAGTGACATGAGTAGAACCATATTCTTTGCAGCACTATTTACAATAGCTTTGTCATGGAATCAACCCAAATGCCCCACAATTGACGAATGGATAATGAAAATGTAATACATTTATAGAGTGCAATACTACGCATCCATCAAAAAGTTGAATTAATGAAATTTGCCAGGAAATGAATGAAATTAGAAGAAATTATACTGAGCGAAGTATCCCAGATACAGAAAATTAGATGCCATACATACTCTCTAATAAGTGGATCTTAGTTCCAAACACACTTAATGACATATTCAAAAATAAATTTCTATAATATCCACTATAATCACAAAGGGTTATAAATAGCAAGATTGGGAAATGAAGACCTTAAAAGAAAAGAGAGAAAAGAAAACAGTTCAATAGAGAAATTAAGACATGGTCATGTAATGCATGTAAATAGTGAGACATCTGATGCAACTCACTCTCACTTCCCTACCTGTTCACTTGGGACTGTGCAAGTTTGATCTCCCCACTCAGGGAAGCTAAAGGGACTGGCATTTAGATGGTAACCAACTGGCAAATGGGAGACTGACCCCTTTCACTGCTGTGTCCTCCTTCTACTCTTCCATCTAACTTAGAGCCTCTTACATTAAGATATTTGTTTTTTTTTTTTTTTAATCTTGGTTAGGAGATGACCTCGATGACCAGTCAGGATGCAGCCAAATACAGTGCAGAAACAACAAAACTGAAAAAAAAAAACAAACCATAATTCAGAACACCAAAGACCATACATTATTCACCCAGCACCAGAACAGCCAAAATTCTCCCCATCCTAAAGCTCAGAGAACCTTGTGGAAGGTGGGGGGTGCAAAACTTTAAGAGCCTAAAGATGGAGTGGTTCAATGATAGGTAAGATACTCAACCTTAGCCAGGGCTGCAGCAGCCAGGATATAGCCACAATGTGATTGGACCTTGTTTGACCTGCACAATGGCCGACATGTCAACAATCCCCTATATTCTAGCAGAGATCACAAGGGAGAAAGCTTCAGATAATAGTATCCTAAGAGACAAGTGGTTAAACAGTCATAATAGAGTTCTCATAGTAGTGGGCCCCCCTATTATGCCAGTGAGACCTGAACCCTCACTAGTGTAGACAACACAGGAACATTCAGCTTCCACATAAACAGATGGTTTGAAGGATGGGAGGAAGAAAGCAGGAAGCACCAAGAGAGGAGGAGGGAAGGAAAAGGGATGAGAGGTAGGGGGAAGAGTAGGAATGAGGAGAGTGGAATAAAGAACAACAAGGGTGAAGGAACGGAGGAAGGAGAAGAAGGGGCTTGTATAACTAGGCAAAAAATGTAATAACAAAAGAAAATGTATATGTCATGACTGAGTTTGAAAGAAAAATCTTAAACCATAAGGACATGCTGAAGGCTTACATGAACACCAAACCAGGCCTTCAAAAGTACTCAAGCTCTAAGTAAAGGACATACTGAGAGGAGAGAAGGAAAAAATAATACCACCACAAATTTCTAGCAAAAAATACACACATAACAACCACAGAACACAGAAAATAACAAGAACCAACAAGTATCTCTCAATTATAATCCTAAACATTAATGGAATTAACTCTCCAATCAAAAGAAATAGACTACAAATGTGGATCAACTATCACAACCCAGCAATCTGCTGCCTTCAGGAAACACATCTCATCATGAAAGATAGGCACATTCTCAGAGCAAAAGGCTGATCAAAGGTACTGCAAGCTAATGGAAAAAGGAAAGAATCAGGACTAGTAATTGTGGTATCTGACCAAATAGACATCAAACCAAAAGAAATCATAGGAAACACAGAAGAAACTACATATTAGTCAAAAGAACAATTCATCAGAAGACTTCACAATACTGAACATATACGCACCAACTACAGGCTCAGCTACAATCATTGAACACATGTTGCAACATGTAAAATGACAAATCCACCCAAAAATTATAATAGTGGGGAACGTTAACATTCCATTCTCACTATTGGATAGATCAACAAAACAAAGACTGAACAGAGATACACTAGAACTTAATCAAACTGTAACTCAAATGGATCTAAATGACCTCAGCAGCCCTCAGATTCTTCAGCAGCCCATAGAATCTTCTAAAACATAGACTACATACTGGGGCACAAAGCAAACCTCCATATATACAGGAAAAATGAAGTAATATTCTGTATCCTATTTAACCACCATGGGATAATGCTGGTCATCCACAAAAAAGCAAAGATGTTTATCATCTTTAAACAACATGATACCTCACAAGGAATGGGTTTAGACAGAAGTCAAAAGGGAAATTCAAACTTTCCTGGAAACAAATGATAAATGAAAGTACAGCACATTTTTGAAACATGATGAAGGCAGTCCTAAGATGAAAGTTTATAGCACTAATTACTGATATCAAAAAAGGAAACATTGCAAGTAAACAAATTCACAATGCAACTTAAAACTTTAGAGAGATAAGAACAATACAATTCGGGGCTGGAGAGGTGGCTCAGGGGTTAAGCCTCTGCCTCACAGGCAGAAGGTCCTGAGTTCGGATCCTAGACCTCACGTATAGACGCCGGGCAGAAGCGGGGGCAGCCTGCGTTTCTAGTCCTTGTAGGGCAGAGCCTCTGAATCCCGGGGCAGAGTAAATGAGGAGGTGGAGGCGGTCTATGGTGGTTCCCGAATTTGCCCATGGTTCTACACACACATGCACACACACACATACACACTGCACGCGCACGCACACACACACACACACACACACACACACACACACACAATTGAATAAATAAGAAATAATAAAAAAGAACAATACAATTCCCAAAACAGTAGATGAGCCGAAATTAGTAAAACAAGGAGAGAAATATCTGAAACTGAGGTACAGAAAACCATACAAGGAATCAACCAATCAAAGAGCTGAAATAGCTAATAAGATTGACAAACCTTTAGCTAAATTAACCAAAGTCAAAAGAGAGAAAACGCAAATCAATAAAATTAAAGATGAAAATAGAGTCATTACAAATGACACCAAGGAAATTTAGAAAATCATAAGGTCATACTCAAAAATTTGTAATCTCCTAATTTGACAATCAGAAAGAAAAGGATGAATTTCTTAATTTGTACAACTTACCAAAATTAAATCAGGATGAATTGAATTATTTCAATAGTCTATATCAACTGATGAAATTAATGAAGTAATTACAAATCTCCTTACCAAAGGAAAAGTTCAGGACTAGATGGATTCAATGCAGAATTCTAGCAAACATTTGTACAACGACTAACACCATTTACTCCTTAAACTATTCCATAACATAGGAAAGGAAGGCACACTCCCAAATTCTTTCTAAGAAGCTAATATTACCTTATCCCAAAATACAATAATAAAAGAAACCTGTAGGCCAATCTCATTGATGAACACATGCAAAGATCCTCAAAAAAAATTCAAAAACATATCAAAAAAACATTCACTACAATCAAGTAGGATTTATACTGGGCACATGAGTTTGATTCAACATATACGAATCAATAAATGTAATCCATTACATTAAAATGTCCAAGAAACAAATCGCATAATTCTCTTGACATATTCACGAAAGCTTTTGACAAGAACCAACATCCCTTTATGATCAAAGTACTGGAGATAATTGGAATGGAAAGGACATACATCAATATAATAAAGGTGTATACAAGAAGCCTGTAACAAAGATCATTCTAAATGGTGAAATAGTTGAAGCATTCACTCTTCATTTAGGAACTAGGCAAAGATGTCTACTCATATCATTCTGCAAATCCGCATAGTGTGAGTTTTTGGAATGTTCTTTTCCATTGCTGGGTATCTTTGTTAACTTTCTTTGCTTCTACTGCAGTGAAAACAAAATGTCTACAACCTTACCTTTTGATTGGTTGATTCCTAGTAGGCTTCTTATTACTACCTCTGATTTTCCATTATAAGATTGGAAAGGACTTTTTAATTTTCTCTAATGGGGGTGGACAGTCACACTTTGATGGCTTTTACCTACAGCCTTGCCTCTTTCTTTGTGGGCTGAACCTGATCCCACCACAGTACCCAGCATGTAGGTGCTGGCCTGCAAGATTCTCCTTTAATTCTTTGTCAACATCCTTATCTCCTCACAGCTCTCATGAGTGTATTTTATTAAATTCTAGCCCAAACTTTGCTGTTGGAAAGCTTCTTAGTTTCTCCTTTTTTAATTTAGCAGCCTAATTCCCTAGATAACAACAAATTAGAAACATAAATCTTCCTCTACCTTCCCACCTTAGAAAAAGTTTCTCTGTATCTAGTAGGGCAAGAAGACCCAAAGAGAGTGGAGGAAAAGGAACAAAGTTCAATAGAGAAATAAGGCCACTATTCAGAAAGACCTATAATTAGCAATATGTGATCCAAATCACAGTCAGTCTTCTTCCAAATTACTGGTGTTTGGATTGTTTAAAGCAGTGGTCTTGTGTCCCTGTCACAGGAGTGGGTGTTGGTGATAAGTAGACAGCCTGATGATGCTCTGGAGGCTGCCCCACCCACTACTGTGCCCCACTCTTGATCCTCCTTCCCCTTTAAGTCTTCTCTTATCAAAACACCAGTCTTTGTGGGATAGGAGAAGATCTCAATACCCAGATAATATTCAACCTCATATAGTACAAGAATAGCAAAAAAGCTCAATACGGAATACCAGCAACCCTACAATGATCACTTGGAACCAGGCCAGCCAAATCTCTCCTTATCTGGAGGCTCAGGAAGCTTTGCGGAAGATGGGGTGGTAAGCTGGGAAGATGGGGTCAGAAACTCATGGCAGTGCGACTTGATCTGGTCAGACCTGCACAGTGGTGAACATGTCAGCACACCCCCATGGCTGGTGTGGATCTCAGGAGAAATAGTTTTAGGTGATAGGATTCTTAAGGGCAAGGGGTTAGACAGAAGTAGGGGAATACCCATGTCAGAGGATCACCCAAGGAAGGGTCTCTCTGTCTCTCACAGAGGCCTGAACCCCCATGAGAACACATGATACAGAGGGAACCTCGGGACCCATAGAACCAAAGGACAGGAGAATAAGAGGGAGTAGACTGGGTCCATGTAGGGAAGGGAGGGAGAGTGTATAGGATGGAGTTGGAGAGAAGGGAGAACTGTGTGGGGAACTAGGGAGGCAAGAAGTGGGTATAAAAATGTTAATTTAATAAATTCATTAAAAGGAAAGGGAAGAGAGAGACAGAAAGAGAAAGAACAAAAAAATTTGAAAATGATGCAGATACAACTTTCATCTGGATGATCAGAGAATCTGACCCTTCTGTAGACATTTGGAATATCTGAAGATATTTTGACTGTCACATCCTGAGTGAGTGGATTTCAGTCCCATCAGGGTCTATAGAGTGGAGACCCAGGATATTGCTAAAACTCCTGCAATGTCCAGGCTGGACCCTGCATATAGAAATATCCAGCTCATAATGTCTTCAGTGTCAGTATTCTATTGAAGCATCAGAAGCAGAGGAGGAAGAAGGTGAGAGAAGAGAAAGAGGAGGCCAACGTACCCTATGATTCACAACGGGGGTTCTGTGCCACAAACCCAGAGAAAGAAGATTAAAGCACTCAGGCAAAGACTCAGTATAAAGGGCACATGGCGATCCCTTGTATTGAAGAAATAATGAGGTGTTCACCAGATTTTAGTATGTGAATTACTCCCCATGGCATAGGTTTCCTGAATGGGGTACCTATCAAGTTTGTATAGTGGAAAAATTTTTTTAAAAAAAGAGCTCAAGCTAAGAGCAGAGTTGTGGGAAAGGGAGTGATATACATGTGGACTTACTGTTACTGGAAATCAGCACATCACAGTGCCTTGTTTCATTAACGAATGATTTAATCCAGGTCTCTTGTAAAAACCAGGGCAAACTAAACCAATCCATGTAGTTTTCCTGCAATGAGAGGAGATGAAGGAATTGTGTAGGCCACCTGGGGCCTTACCCACAGAAAAGTCCAACACTCACAGAAATGAAGTCCATCTTGAAAATGAGGAAAGGGCGGAGACATGTTAATTTAAAATAGGAAAGGTGCTCCATTCAGCGACTGAGGAAACATTACCAATGTTCCAGTAGCTTTCTTTGTGATATAAACACGTTTATGGACTCTATGTGTGAAAATAATGTGAACCTTAAACTGTGTGTTTAGTTTATATTGTTTTTTAAACCTTTTTCCTAATGGTAAGGATGTGCCATAGTTTTCTGTAAGGACATCTTATTGTTTCCTAGGTAAATAGTTTCCAATATACAATATTGGACTCACTGTCTCACACATTGCAAGCTGTTCCAATATTCCCTTTGTAGCCAAGCCTCATAATAAATCTCTTCACCTCCCAAGTGCAGAGTTTATGCATGTGCTCCATCACACCTTTCAGGATTGATGATTGGTACCTTCTAAGTGAGCACACACTCTTTTCCCCTAAGGTTCTACAATATTGACAATTTTGTGTCTTAAGAATTGGGATCCTTTCTGCCCAGGACATGGTCCAGGGAGGACCCACTGCTCCTCTGGTGATGACCTCCAATACCAATCAGAACAGAGCCAAGGGCTATGCAGGAACAGCAAAACTGAAAACAACAACCAACTGAATTCAGAACATCAGAGACCCTACATTAATTACCTGGAACCAGACCAGCCAAATCTTTCCATATCCTAAAATTTAATGGGGACGGTAAGATTTTAAGAACCTAAAGATGGGGAGGACCAGATCCAGTTCTAGCCTTTGAGATCTTGGCTTGCATGAGTTGAGGCACCTGTTTTTAGACAAGGAGGACTCTTTCCCAGAGAAAAATGCTGTCCATCATCTTAGACATCCTGATAATTGTTTAATGAGTCAAATCTTCAAGGGTTACTGTATTTCCATGAAATTCATTGCGAATCAACACAGGCTTTCCTCTTCCAAAACCATTTTCTAATATGGGAGCAGTTTTCAGTTCGTTCAGAACAGAATCCACATGTGATTGGTTTCTACTCCGCTGACACTCCTTCTGCAAGGAGAGATCCTATTAATGATGCTTGACCTTGAAACCACAGAGCTTTTCTTAGAACCCTGTTGTGCTTCCCCCTCTGAATTTGGGATCAACTCCCCCAGATTGGTATCAAACTCCCCCCTTTCTGAAATAGAGATCAAAACCCCAGAGGAGACTTTGTCCCCTTTGGAGAGAATAGAAGACCTTAGTCTGGTGTCAGAAAAAGAGGAAGTTCAAGGCCAGGACAGGAGATTCAAGGCTAAAGAGATCCCTAGGGTCCTGCTGATCTTGAGAAAACACCTCTTTCACATCTTTCAGGCGTGAAAATTAAGCAATCTCTCCTTGTCTCTCTTTCTCTCTCATTTCATCTTCTCTCTTTCTTCATTTATATTAGTCAGTCAAGACTTCACTTACTAAAGTATTGGGATAGATTTTTCTATTTTTCTATACTCTATTTGCTTGTGTGATTTTACAGGTAATTTTTTTCTCATTGATTTGAGAAAGGATATCCTGTTATCAAAGATGGCTGTAAATTCATTGTTCTTCTGCCTCAGAGTTCCGTGTCCTGGGGATGCTGTACATGTCATCTTGTTATGCCTACTTCCAATGATGGTCCAAAGGTGACTTTGGAATATTTGTTACCTATCAGGTGGTAGGAAGTCTGTCTTTGCTATTCTCATTTTATCCCTTTGTTTAATTGTGTATAAGTGTCTAGAGACTGTTGTGGGCTTCAACATGCTATATAGCACTCTTGTGTGCTCCCTATTCATTCATTTCATTCAATCCCAATTCCAATAGACAGTAGCAATCGAGTACCACTTCCTGGGATTGGCCATTCGGTATGCCATTCCCATACAAAGAAGACTCAGACATCTATGAACTGTACTAAGCAGTGAACTATCTCCTTCTTTTCCATTTTTCATCTGTGTTTGTGGAGGGAATTTCTGTGTTTGTGTATATGTTTGTAAATCTCTAGTCAAATGTATGTGTGTGGATGTAGTCATTTGCATATGTGTCCACATGCACATGGATGTCAGAAGTTCGTATTCAAATAACATCTTCAGTCACTCTTCTATCACATTTTGAAGACAGGGTCTCTTAAAAAAAGCCCAGAGATTATTGATAGGTTATTGCAACTAAATAGCTTGGTCTGGGGATCCCTTCTCTCCATACTTCAAAGGTTGTAAATACATGATGACCACCACACATATCCAGCATATTATATGGGAGTTGGGGATCCAAATCTTGCTGCTTTATTTGCTCATCTCCCTAGATAAGGATAAATAATTTGAACACCTTTTGAAAAATCATGAAAAACATTCTTTCCACAAGTGTCTAAAGTTAGTTCTCTTTTGATCAACATATCTCCAGCTTTTGGAAAATAAATCTTTTTTCCTCTCTGATCTGTGCTCTTGTACCTGTGAGAGGTCAACTCATAGTGACTACATGATCAACACACATAAAATTGAGTGAGCAAAACACTCAGCCCTCTTCCTTGTATTTCACCAGCCAAATGTTTTTTTTTCTCAGAGTATCCAGGAAGAACCTTTGCTTCTGAGTCTGGGATTTTAACTGGCTTCTCTAAAGAAGCAAGCATGTTAAACCTCTTACCTTAGCTCTGGTCCAGATCACTTCTTTTGTTGTTTCATGGTATACATAACAATCCGGGGAGGGAGTCCAATATGCATTACACCAGTATCTCCTCCTTTTATCTTTGCATACACAAAACATAATTAATGTGCAGGCTAGGAAAAATAGTCTGTGCCTAGATGTGACATAATCTATGGATCCAGACTTCCTTGAATGAATTGGTTTAGGTAAAAGTCCTTTTGAGAATGGACCTGCTTCATGGTTAAAATTTAACACTTGTAACCTTTTTTTCCAGATAACACTTTTGCTGCCCTAAATTGTTGATTTCATTGTTTGTGTATATTTGTTCAGGAGGTCCTCAATGGTCTCAGAGAAACTCCCTGTCCTTTTCCACTTTATTATTTTACTCTATGTTCTTCTAATCTAAGATTGTGGTTTTAGCTCAGGATATGCTTGAACTTGCTATGTAGCTGAGAAGGACATTAAGCTTTTGTCCTTCCTGCCTCTGATTCCTGAGTGCAGGGATCTCAGGCATTCATCATCCCACTGGTTTACAAAATGTTAGGTGTGAGCCTAGGGATCCATATATGCCAGACAATCACTCCACCCACTGAGCTACATCCTCAGCCCTTGCTGCTTATCACCCTGGTTTCTCAGTTCATCTTATGACCTACTCAGTCCCCACCACCTTGTATGGCTGCCCCAGTTCTGACTGGGAACATGATGCTTCTTGCATCGTTAGATATGTTATGTGTGTTATTGAATCCAGGAATATTGGAAAAGCACTAAGCAAGCTAAGAAATGGAAGAAGAGTGTGTTAGTTCCTTTTTCATTGTTGTGCCAAAAGAGCTGAAAAAGAGAACTCAGAGAAGGACAGTTTTACTTTCATTCATAGTTTGAGAGTATGTAATCCATGATAGCAGTGAAGGTGCAGCAGCAAGACCTAAGCATATTTCTCACATTATGTCCTCAAACAGGAAATAGAGAGAGACGAATGCTGGTGCTCAGCTCACATTTCCCTCCTCATTGTGTTCAGATGTCCCTGCTGTGAGATGTCCCTAATCACATTTAGTGTGGGAATTCCTTCCTCAGTTAAACCTTTCTGCAGACACCTATGCAAACACACCCAAAGTATATTTCTGGGATTTTTAAAATACAGTCAAAAGGGCATTGAAGCTTAAGAATAATAGAAATATTGTGTGGTTTCCTCTATTTTGATGAGTTCAATTATTTCTCCTTTTAAATAATGGCAGCATAAGCAAGGTATGGTGGCACTTGCTCATAATACCAGTATTTAGTTCTGAGGCAGGAGGATTGCCATGAGTTAAAGGAGACCAGCTGTCTTGGGGCTCACATAAAGCAACAGAATACAAGGGTATGTTAAGGAGGATCACAGATTTCAAAGGGCAGTGTAGTATAGTATCAGTATGGTTCCAAAGAGTCCTTTCATCTCTTCAGACTTCCTTGTCGTAGAACTTCCCTTAGGTGAAATGTATCTAATATAGTAAAGGCATTCTATAATCCCCCAGTGACCTCTTTCTCAACAAAAGCATTGATCAAAGAAGAAAAGTTCACAGCTCCCCTGCAAGCCTCAACAAAGCTATATGGGTGGAAGTAAGGTACACAGAACTAGGAGCCCAACAGAGCAGCACCTAGTCTGCCCAGGGCGACTTGAGTAAATTTCTCATCCTCATTTTTTTCATAAATAGAACAAATCAGCTAAACCAGAGATCCTATGTCACAATTCTTGCACATCGGATTATTCTCAGAAGTTTTAAATGCTTCTTTTCCTCTGCTATCTTTATTCTACCCTTCCGTTGAAATGTTACTTTGTAGTCATTGCTTAGTCAATGAGGGTGCAGAAGCTATCTTTCCAAGTAAGCATTCACTTCTTTGCCAATGAGTATTTATGATATGTACAAGCAGGAAATCAGTGCATTAACGTTTGGTCGTTCTGCACATATCTATAATTACAATTCAGGTACTTTAAGCACAGTATGTTCACCATGTACCCAAATTGGCAATTTAGTCTATAATCAATAATTCACGTCTAACCCACAGCTATTTACAAGTGACTATTTTTTAAAATTCTGGATCCCTTGCTATTTCTCATTGTTTTTTGATTCTCACTACTTATGTTTCTTTGTAGCAATGTCTAAATAATACCTCTAGGGGTGGGGTGAATGATAGTTGTGACATGTGCCCTGTGTGAATTGGAGTCCATCAAAATGACTGTACTTACCATCTGCAGCTTCATAGCATGTGATCCAGTTCAGCAGTAGAATTAACCACATACCTCTGGATGCCATCTCTGTCTTTTCCTGGAGACAGTTATTAGACAATTGCATGTCAAGGTCTTAGAGCCCTTGTTTGCTTTATATTGAAACCAACATATTTTCCAGTAAAAAAAAATGCGTTTTTTTCCAGTGAGAAAGATACAGGGATTATTGTAGCCAAGTTAAAAAATATACACCATAAGGAAGGCCGACATTCTTGTTAATTCTGGTATAATTTTGAGCACCAAGGCGACAACCAACAGCTTACTGATTGGACTGAAGACCTACTTGTCCCTATTACAATAAGCTAGGACAGGAATCTAAAAAAAGGGAAGTACATAGATCAGTAGGGAAGACAGCCAATAAAACTATAGGTAGGAAGGCAGTACATCAAATTGCTCTGCAGGTAGCTGTTATTATACCCACAGAATGGGAACTCTGGGTCTAAAGTTGGATGAGTAAAAGGAAATGCACATATCAGTGCAGTGGCCTGAAGAGAGGTAACTTGTTATACTAGAGAGGATGAGCCCCCATAGCAGTAGACAAGCCAGAGGGAACCCTGAAGTCCATTCAAGCACACAGGTGGAAGAAAATGGCAGAATGGGAAGGAAAGGTGAAGGGAAGGAGAAGATGGGAGGGAGGAGACAGGGAGGGAAGCTGGAATAAATACTTAATACTCTTGTAAAAGTAGAAAAAATAAATAAAAATGGAAAAAAAACCCTCAAGGCCAAAACAAACAAACAAACAAACAAACAACAACAACAACAACAAAAAAACAAAAAACCAGGCTTCTAAATTATAGATGGCTTCATGCACTTGCCCTCACTGTATTGCTATTCTGGGAAAATTATCTTGTAGAAATTATGTGCTTCCTGCTTCTTACTTTAGATGTGGTTTCTGCCTTAAAAAATCCCATGCACCCAATTCTCGGTGCCATGCATTGGAGTCCAGGCATTCTGCGGCATGGTCATTGATCAGATTCAACAACGCATCTGCATTTGACAAAGTTTCTGGTGTCAGTGTAGTGAAGTCCTGAATGACCCCAGACTTATAACAGGATTTTGAAACCAAAGAACATATGAAAGAATAGAAAATTTTTCCAATTAAATTCTGATTTTCCAATGAAATCTAGCTTAACACATAGATAAGGAAAGATAATGTATATATAAGATAATTTGTAGCACTTTATTTTTTCCCTTATGGTCTTCTGCATAATGTCAGAGATCTGTTACAACGGTGGGATGAAAGGATTCATAATCTCTATGGAAAAGCAATTTGCAAACTGCACACTGGCCACTGTTAATTTTAGGAATGTTGGCAGAGAATGTTCCAGGTAACCTCTCTCACGGGTCCACAAAAATCAAGAGGTTTTTAAAGTTTTTTATTTAAAATTATTTCTTATCTAATTATATTTTATTTAATATTAAAGGTCAAAGTAAACGTGTGGACCCATGCATTTTACAACCTTGAGAAACTGACAGTTTCTCATTGTCTCCAGCTACAAGCAGAGTCAATTATCTCCTTTAATACTTAGTTGACATTACTCTTAACTGAAGAGCTTGGTATCTTTTCCTCATCAAAAAAAGTCCCAATAATTAAAAGATCAATACAAGACTAGAAAATAGCAGGTAGCCTCCAGAGATGAGTGATTTGACGAATAAGGTACACACATCTTTCCAAGTGTCTTTCTCTGTATATGTTCATACACATTGGATCATATTGTTTAAAACTGCTATGTTTCTCAGAAACACATTGATTGCATTTCATAAACATTCTTGTAGCCACATTTATTTATATAGTCATATTCGGTCTCTTGCACAAGGTTACCTGTGCAGGGCTGAGGTATCCCTTACTATGCATTTGGATGTTATAACCTTTTTCTTTATGAATAAAAGAAAGACAATCATTCAATTAGTAAAAAGGTGTTTAGTTACACATTATATTTTTTTAAAAAATAATTTAGTGCCTTGTTAAATTTACAGGCAAATGTGAATATCTTTTAAAAATACTCTATGGTGGATATTTAACAATTCTTTTGTGAATTGTCACTTTAGAGCTTTGAGTATTTTTCCCTTCTACTGATATTTTAAAATGATTTGTCAGATCTATTGTGTGCTAACACCTTTTACATGGCAAAACAGCACCTCTCAGTTCATATTTTTTATTGTACATAAAATATATTTTCCTGTATGGGTGGTCCGTCTTCTGGAACATAAGGCAAAAGACTAGTCATCACTATTGCACAAAATTCAAACAATCATCCACATTTCTTCTCCTTTTCATCTAAGCCTTGTTGAATCTCTAAGTTCAAGGTTCTCAACCAAAATAATTGCAAAAATAAGCAATTCATTAAATTCTTATTTTATCATACATTGTGATTAACAGGCAGAAGTATAGTAATAGATGGTTTAAGGAAAACCATGGTATATCACACAGAAAATAATACTTTTTGGGAAATCTCTCTAGGGGTTCACAGAAAAACATTGATGCAAGGTTAACAGAGGAGGGAACCTACATTTTCTGTTTTTGCTATTGTATAAATACTGCACTTTCTTACAGAACTTCAACTCTTGAAAGGTCTGTGAAGTTTTCATGGTCCTAAAACCCATTAACTACAAAAATAATTCATTATACTTTATCTGTGGTTCTAAAAGTATCTGGGGTCCCAACAATAAACATACAATCAAAAATCTATTGGCAAAGCATAGTTTTACTTCTGCATAAAGGCGAGCTGTTTAGCCATTGCAAACTGCAAATTTTGGCAAGCTGGCACACTAAGTAGACAGTGTTGGGCTTTATTTCCATATATTGGTGTATGGCAGAGGACATTCCTTTTCCTACCTCAGAATGGCCAGCTAGCTCATTCATACACAAATGCAATTGTTTGCTAGCACACAAGGATTTTGAAATAGATGGTTGCACTACATCCATAGTAAAGAAGCAGAGGCCAAGACACACAGGCATGCATGAGTCTGTGGTACTTCAGTTCTCCACAGGATGAAACTAGACATTCAATAAGTAGAATAATTAATGGAAAAGTTAACTTCAGCTTCATTAATAATCAAATTCCCATTGTCTTACTTATAAAAAGAGATTAAAAAGTTTCTTCAAAATAGCAAACATAATGGCATGACATATATTAGCAGGGAGAGATAGAGATATAGAAGTTTTAAAATTATTCATGAGATGAAGATTGTCCTTTAAATCATAAGGTTCACTTTAGGGATTCCTTCATACCCTCTCTCAATTCCACTAGTTTGATTTTTCCTTCCATGAACGTTTTATCTTGACTTCTATTGAGAAGTAATGAGCATTCTTTTCTGTTCTTTGTCTAGAAGTTTGGTTGGTAAGAACAAGAGGGTCCCTCTTAGACGTGTGTGTGTGTGTGTGTGTGTGTGTGTGTGTGTGTGTGTGTGAGAGAGAGAGAGAGAGAGAGAAAGAAAGAGAAAGAGAGAGAGAGAGAGGTCATTGTGTGTGCCTGTGACTGATCAAAAGTGACTGGGAATCATGCTGCAGGGCTTTGATCTGATTTTTGCTTCACTCTGGAATTCCCCATGTTCTGCCTTCCCCAGTCAGATGTTCAAGCCGCTGCCATTTCTGCCTGAACATTTTGTGTGTTGTCTCGGTTGGGAACTCAGGTCCTTCTGAGTCCCTGAACTCTTGAGTCATCTCTCCAGCCCCTGTTTGGCATTTTATCAGCATTTGGTTCCCTTATGGGTAAGGATATGCTGGAAACTCGAAAGGAAGAGGCTGTGTTAGGAGCCATAAAACTTTAGAGAAAGCAAAGTAAAAGAGAGTGTTACTGGCTATAGCAGTAGGAGGAGGGAATGCTTTGATCCAGTGAGGCAGGTGATCAGCAACAACCAGTAAATATTTCAGGCAGGCAATCGGGTATTTCTGTAAAGCTCATTTGGACATTTTGGAATACCCCTTCTTGAGTATCTTGAGATACTTCTCCTAAGAAGTATCTATCCATTAGTTTTTTTCACCTTTTTGTAATATGAACACCAACTACAACATCACAGGTCTGATGCTTTCATTGTGGTTATGTTGGAAAATATCCATCTCCCCTCTTCAGTGGAGAGATTGATCATCATTGTTGTTTGTCCTCTCTGTTTCTGTCTTTCCTCTCGGTCTCATTCTCTCTGTCTCATTACTAAATCCCATTTTCCATGAATCTCGAATGGCATACTTCCTACAGATTTCTTAGACTTTTGTTTTTTCATCCTTGTATGATTTTGACTATCTTAGGACAAATCTTACTGTACCAATACAGATGTCAACGTTACCATAGAAGCCTGAGGCTTGAGCCATATCTATGAATAACTGGTAGTTAAAGCAAGCCTGTGAGGAATTATCTTATTGATGTGAGAGGACCTAATACATATTGCGTGAGACAGTTTCCCGGGCAGGTTGATAAGATGGAGAGAGCCAGTTCAATAGATTATAAGAATCACAGAATGAGGGGCTGGAGAGGTGTCTCAGGGGTTAAGCCTCCGCCTTGCAGGCTGGAAGGTCCTGAGTTCGGATCCCAGATCCCACGTATAGACACCAGGCGGAAGCGGGGGCGGCCTGCGCTTCTGGTCCTGGTGGGGCGGAGCCTGTGAATCCCGGGGCAGAAGGAGGTGGAGGCATCCATGGTGGTTCGCGAATTCGTCCGTGGTTCTACACACACACACGTGCGCGTGCGCACTTGCATATGCACACTCCACATTCAAGATAAAGAACTGGTGCTGAGAGCTTCAAGGGAGAAAAAACAAGTCACTTTTAAAGGCAAACCTATTAAAATAACAAATGACTTCTCAGTCGAAACAGTAAAAGCAAGAAGAGCTTGGAGAGACATACTTCAAGTATTGAATGAGCAAAAATGTCAACCCAGGCTGATTTACCCTGCAAAACTATCAGTCATGATCGAGGGAGAAAGAAAAATTTTCCAGCACAAAGACAACTTTAAGGGATACATGGCCACCAAACCAGGCCTTCAAAAACTGCTAGAAATGATACTCAAGCGTGAAGAAAAAAACAGGCATATCCAGGAGAACAGAAGGCAAATATAACACCATTAAAAGCGAAGCAATATACTTATAAAAGCTACTAAACATAATAAATGTCTGGAATTAACAATAGTTTCTCCATTATAACACTAAATGTTAATGGACTTAATTCACCGATCAAGAGACACAGATTACAAACTTGGATTAAAAATCACAATCCATCAATCTGTTGCCTGCAGGAAACCCATCTCACCACAAAAGATAGGCACGCTCTAAAAATAAAAGGCTGGTCAACAATTCTACAAGCAAATGGAAGCAGAAAACAGGCAGGGGTAGCCATTATGCTATCAGACAAAGTGGATTTCAAACCAAAAAAAATTATAAGAGACACGGATGGACACTACATTTTAGTCACAGGTACAATTCACCAGGAAGATTTCACAATACTGAACATATATGCACCCAATACGGGCCCCTCCACATTCATTAAGAAAACCCTACAGCGTCTAAAGCAGGAAATCAACCCCCAAACGATAATTCTTGGGGACTTCAACACCGCCCTCTCTACATGGGATAGATCAACAGGTCAAAAGCTTAACAGAGACACTTTGGAACTTAATCAAACCCTGAAAGAAATGGACCTTACAGATCTCTATCGAACTTTTCACCCACGCGCCAAAGAATACACATTTTTCTCAGCAGCACACGGAACTTTCTCCAAAATAGATCACATACTGGGCCACAAAATGAATCTACACATATACAAGAAAGTTGAAATTCTAACCTGTGCCCTATCAGACCACCACGGCCTAAAGCTGGACATCCACAACACATCAAACAAGAGAAAATACACTAACTCCTGGAAACTTAACACTATGATGCTGAATGAGAACTGGATTCAGGAAGAAATTAAAAAGGAAATTCTAGATTTCCTGAAAGTGAATGATAACGAAAATACAACTTACCAAAATGTCTGGGACACAATGAAAGCTGTTCTAAGAGGTAAGTTCATAGCTCTTAATGCCCACGTCAAAAAAATGGAAACATCAGAAATAAACAACTTAACAATGCAGCTTAAAGCTTTAGAGAAACTAGAGCAATCTGATTCCAAAAGCAGTAGAAGAGAAGAGATTAGCAAAATAAGGGGAGAAATATCTGAAATCGAGACTAAGAAAACAATAGAAAAAATCAACCAATCAAAAAGCTGGTTCTTTGAAAAAATCAACAAGATTGATACACCCCTAGCTAAACTAACCAAAAGCAAGAGAGAGAAAACCCAAATTAACAAAATTAGAAATGAACATGGAGTTATCACTACTGATACCCAAGAAATCCAGAGAATTATAACATCATATTTCAAAAACTTATACTCTGTGAAGTTTGACAACACAAAAGAGATGGATGAATTTCTAAGTAAACACAACTTACCTAAATTGAATCAGGAAGTTGTGAATTATTTAAATAGTCCTATAACATATAAGGAAATTGAGGAAGTAATCTCGAATCTTCCCACCAAAAACTGTCCTGGACCAGATGGATTCAGCACAGAGTTCTACCAGACATTTAAGGAGTTAATAACACCAATACTCCTTAAACTGTTCCATCAAATAGCAAAGGAAGGAACACTACCAAATTCCTTCTATGAAGCTAATATCGTTTTAATCCCAAAACCTAATAAAGATTCACTTAAAAAAGAAAACTATAGGCCGATCTCCCTGATGAACACAGACGCAAAGATTCTCAATAAAGTCTTAGCAAATCGGATTCAAAAACATATTAAAAAGATCATTCATGGGGACCAAGTAGGCTTCATCCCCGGCACACAAGGTTGGTTCAACATACGCAAATCAATAAATGTAATTCATCATGTAAACCAGTCCAAAGTCCAAGACCACATGATACTCTCGATAGATGCAGAAAAAGCTTTTGACAAGATCCAACAGCCTTTTATGATCAAAACGCTAGAGACAGTAGGAATGGAAGGAACCTTTATCAATATAATAAAAGCTGTATACAACAAGCCCACAGCAAGGATTATGCTCAATGGGGAACAATTGGAAGCATTCCCACTTCGATCAGGAACTAGACAAGGCTGTCCACTCTCACCACTTCTATTCAATATTGTACTTGAAGTCTTAGCTGAAGCCATAAGACAAGAAAGGGACATAAGAGGGATTCAAATCGGCAAGGAAGAAGTCAAGCTATCCCTATTTGCAGATGACATGATCTTATACCTGAGTGATCCCAAAAACTCCACCAGGAAGCTCCTGGAACTAATTGAGAAGTTCAGCAGGGTGGCAGGATACAAAATAAATGTGCAAAAATCAGAGGCCTTCCTATATGCCCAGAATGAAAGAAGTGAAAAAGCCTTGAGAGAAACCATGCCATTTACTATAACCCCTAAAAAAATGAAATACCTTGGTATAAACCTAACTAAGGAGGTAAAAGACCTTTACAATGAAAACTTTAAAACCCTAAAGAAAGAAATAGCAGAAGACACCAGAAGGTGGAAAGACCTCCCTTGTTCCTGGATTGGCAGAATCAACATTGTAAAAATGACCATCCTACCAAAGGCAATATACAGATTCAATGCTATACCAATCAAAATCCCAAAGCAATTCTTCAAAGAAGTTGACCAAATAATCTCAAAGTTCATATGGAGACACAAAAGACCCAGGATAGCAAAAACAATCCTGAGTAACAAAAACACAGCTGGAGGTATTACCATACCAAACCTAAGTCTATACTACAAATCCATAGTTATAAAGACAGCCTGGTACTGGCTCCAAAATAGACACACAGATCAATGGATAAGGATTGAAGACCCAGATATAAGCCCACAAAGTTACAGCCATTTGGTCTTTGACAAAGGGGCCCAAAGAATCCAATGGAAAAAGAACAGCATCTTCAACAAATGGTGCTGGCAAAACTGGATCTCCACATGCAGAAGATTAAAGCTGGACCCGTACTTGTCACCATGTACAAGACTTAATTCCAAATGGATCAAGGACCTTGATATCAGGCCAGAGACTTTAAAAACCATAGTTGAAAGGATAGGGAACTCCCTCGAGCTGATTGGGCTAGGCCAACACTTCCTAAACAGACATCCAATGGCACAATCACTGGGATCTTGTGAAATTAAAGAGCTTCTGTTCAGATAAAGAGATTGTCACACGAGCTCAAAGGCAACCCACAGAATGGGAGAAAATCTTCACTAACCACATATCTGACAGAGCTCTACTGTCCAGAGTGCACAAAGAACTTAGAAAATTAAACTCCAAGGAAAACACTGGCCCAATTAAAAAATGGGCCCTGGAACTTAAAAGAAACTTTACCAGGGATGAAATTAAAATGTCTAACAATTATCTTAAAAAATGCTCCACTTCCTTCGCCATCAGGGAAATGCAAATCAAAACTTCCCTGAGATATCATCTCACCCCGGTCAGGATGGCAAAAATCCACAATACAAACAACGACAAATGCTGGAGAGGATGTGGAGAGAGGGGAACTCTCCTAAATTGTTGGTGGGAATGCAGGCTCATACAGCTACTCTGGTGAGCCGTCTGGAGATTCTTAAAGAAATTAAAGATTGAAATGCCATATGACCCTGCTATCCCACTTTTGGGAATAACCCCCCATGCAGCAGAGGTTCACCTCGATAGCACAAGCTCGACCATGTTCATAGCAGCACTGTTTACAATAGCAAAGTCATGGAATCAACCTAAATGTCCAACAGTTGACGAGTGGATAAGGAAACTGTGGTACATCTATACAATGGAGTACTACTCAGCCATCAAAAATGATGAATTACTGGAATTTGCTGGGAAATGGATGTCATTAGAAACAATTATATTAAGTGAAGTATCCCAAACCCAGAAAATTAAGCGCCGTATGTACTCCCTAATAGGTGGCTCCTAGTACCAAACTCACCCAGCCCACATTGAGACACTCAAAAGTAAACCTATGAAACACAGTAATTGCAAGGATTATGAACAAGAGAGATGGGTTAGGAGGGCCACACCAGAAACAAGGAGAGAGGAGACCATGTTACAGCAGAGAAAATAGGCCTCCATCAAGGTCTGCAAGTAAGTAATGAGAAACCTGGTTAAGTTCACAGACGTTCTTTCCTGATCTCACCAGAAGGGGAGGGCATATAGTCTAGCAGATAAAAAGTAATCATTTTGCAAATGGGTGATGGACCCCTCCCTCAGTGAGGTTTCCTACTCTTATTACATCTACCCTTGAATGTGCTATTACAACAAGACTCCAGTTTAACAGCTTTTTGTCTCTGGCCAGGGGGTGACATACAGTGCCCAGCAGAATGGAGTGAAGGGAATTGCAGGAGCAGCAAAACTGCAAAAGAAAATCAACAAACCACAATCCAGAACTTCAGAGACTATATCAATCACATAGAACTAGGACAGCCTAATCTCTCCCCATCCTGGAGCTCAGGGACAATTGCGGAAGAGGGGGCGGTAAGATTGTAAGAGCAAAAGGATGGGAGGAGCAACGATTTGCAAGATTCTCAACAATAGTTGGGGCCAAAGCAATCGTAATGGGACTTTGCATGCCCTGCGCAATGTCCAGCGCACTGTTGCCCTCATAAAGTCTAGCATCTGTTAAGGGCACCGAGACCCCTGGAGGCAAGGGATTGACAGCCATAGTAGTGATCTTATGCTTAAGGGGAACAAGAGAAAGGGCTTATGGAAATGCCACTGGGTCCTTATATGTCATCGGAGAGGAGGACCCAATGGAGAGTTAGGCGTATACAATAAAGGACTCTCTGGGAATTGGGGGGGAGGCACTGGGGGAAGGGGAGGGGGAGGAGGGGGGAGGGAGGGAACTGGTAAAAAAAATTTAAAATGTATAATTAAATTTTTAATAAAAAAAAAAAAGAATCACAGAATGAGTAGTGCCTCTCTCTCAACAATTCTTATAGATGTGTTGTGGCCAGATAACTCTGATCATGATGCGTGTATTAAAGAAATAGAAGCAAACCAAACATAGAAAGAGATTGGAAATAATCTATACATTCCATATCAGTTTTACTGAAATCAATGAAGTGTTTCTGACCTCCTGAGATTGTACAGTGCTTAGTAAGAGTGTGCTTGTGTTCTCCTATAAACAGGATTACGTACAACTTGCTATGACAGAGTTGGTGATTATGGGGCAAGTGAGTTGAAAACCTGTGCCAGTTAGATTTGTAATCGATGACTCTGGATTAGAAAGGATTTGGGGCAGAGACAGTGAAGATGCTGTTTGAGAAGATGTGAAGACCATACTCAGTGAAGAGGTCTCCAAGACAAACTTTTGATAGAAAAAAGGGAAAGAGTGAGGTGATATATTGGTGTTCACTGGAGATTCTTCAGATATGAACTATCCTGCAAAGATAGATTCTGAACTATAATCAAAATCATAAACCTTGAACATAAACCTCAGCACGGTACTGCCATCAACATAGAAATATAGATAAATTGTTAAAATTGAAGACCCAGATATAATATAAACTTACATACCTATAGTCAACTTATTTTTGAATAGGTGTTAAAATAAAATTGGAAAAAAGAGCATCATTTTTAACAAATGGTGCTGGGAAGATTGGATATCTACATATAAAAGAAGAAAACTCAATCCTTATCTATCACTGTACAAGGAAATTAACTCCAGATGGATCAAATATATCAATGTTAGGCTAGAAGCAATAAAATTCCTAAAAGAAAGAATAAGAGAATCGCTTGATCTAATTGTCCTAGATCAGCATTTTCTGAATAGGACCACAAATGCCCAGGAACTAAGATGAACACAGAACAAGTAGGAAGTCATAAAATTAAAAAGTTTCTGTTCATCAAAAGATATTGTTAATCGAGCAAAAAGAAAAATTACAGAATGAGGGAAAAATCTTCACTAACTACATATCTGACTAATTTCCAGAGTATACAAAGAACTTTCATTTAAGTGTTTCATCATTCCACGTTTCCTTTATATGACAAAGTTGTCAAGTTTTTCCCACGTTAGTAATGATAATGTTTTGTGTTATTCACACAAAACAAAAATGGTATCTCCTTGAATGTGCTGACTACACAATTGTGTTCCATATGGTTCACATGAGCAACTGTAATATCCATGCTTTTAATTTGGATTAGTGAGTTTATTAAGTGTATAGCAAGTAACAGTTAAAAATGTAAAAGTAACCAGTAAATAGAGAGGCATAAGAAGAGCAAAACAGCATCAACTTGGTGATCCATAACACCCAGTAGAGACACATGGAATAGCTAAGTGAGAGAACTAAAAGAAGGAAGATCTGTAAACTGGGGACCTATAAACCTCAGCAGAAATTAAATGAAGAAGGCCCATTAGGACCCTCATATTGGAGTATCTGGTTATATAATGTTTTAGGCAGTAGTTTCCATTCATTCTCTCTGTGGAGGAACCTCTTATTAGTTTTTTTCTACATTCACCTGTTGTATTCTCTCTTTTAAAGATATTTTATGCATTTATGAACAACTTAGCTTAGAAAGAGATAGAGAAATAGAGATTAAAAGAGATAGGATGCACACATGCATGCCATGGTGCACAGGTAGAAGTCAGAGAACTGCTGTCTTCCTCAGACTCATTTCTAACAGCCCAGTGTCCAATTTCAGGCTGCTTGATGGTCAAAGTTCATGAAATGGATCTTCACCCAGGGAAGATGTGTCCCGATGTCTTATTGCAATAGTCTTGGATATACAGGCTTTACCTGACTTTGAAAACAATGAAGACAAAAAGCAAATGTAAGTCAGCAACAGAAGAATAAGATCTCTTGAGCAAGCACCTGGAGCAGCCTGCTAACTTCATGCATGAGCCAAGGTAAGAAACAACTCTAGACTGGAGTTCTCATATTGCCTTACAGACTGGGACATTCCAGGTGTCTGTACATGTGTAACTGAAATGACAGTAGGCTACAAAGCCAATATAGCTTCCAGATCTCTTGTTTCAGTCTACCTTGAGGAACCTGTACAGAGACCAGGGATGTGACTCAGGTAGAGTGTGAGAAACTCCCAGTGGGAACTATGGGGAGGCTCATCTGGAAAAGAGGCTCCATAAAGCAAAAGGCAGTACACTCAGACAGACCGCAATGTAATGAGAGCATTATACTGATGTCCCATTGCCCTAGCGGTCCTTCTGGGATGACTCTGAGGAGGTATATAGCTGTGGGGCATTATAGGGTAAGGACCAGGAGTGTCTCGAGTTGGGACATCACAACCACAATACAGGGTGAAACAAAGCTTCCTATGAAAATAATGGCAAAGCTGCTTCTTTGATGAGGAAGGAGATATGGTGTCAATAATAAAAAATCCCTTCATTTTACAGCATGATAAAGGCAACTGCTTGAACTCCATCTAATCCCTGGGCTCCTAAACTACAATCATCATGACCAAGTTCAAACAAAGACAAAGAAAACTAAAAGCCAAAGACAAGAGATTATTTAAGAAGAAAGAAGCCTCTCACTTTCAATCTAAGCTGTTTACCCATTCCCCAGCACCACACACTTCAGAAAGGTGAGGCCTCATATGGAATAGAGATTTCAGATCCAATCAGTGAAGGGGCGAGTTTACCACCCTGGCAAGTGAGAATACAGAAATTGAAGTCCAATATATAATAATAGTAACAATAACAATAATAACAAATCATGGTAAATTTGTAACCCATGTCACGTGCAACTTTTGGAATATGTTCATATTAAAATTGTTGCTGGGCATGGTAACTCCTGCCTGCAAACCCAGCACTTGGGAAATTGGGGTAGGTGGTTTGCCAAAAATGTCAGACCATCTTAGGCTACATAGTGAATTCCAGGATAACTTGAACTATAGTGGTGAAATCCTTGAGGAAACAAATAGAGCCAGAAAGATATAGCTCAGTGGATAAAGCACCTGCTCTCAAACCTGTAGACCTGTGATCCATCCCCCAGATCCCACAGGGTAGAAGGGGAAAATTGACTCCTGAAAGTTGTCTCTGACCACTACTCGGGCCCCATGGCATGCATGTTCTGTCTCTCTCTACATACTGTTTCAAGTAATAAGTAAAAAATAAAACATTGGAAAAATAAATTATTCACACTTCATCTAAAATTAAATTTTAGGGCTCTGTGTGTAGCATAGTTATAGGGAATTTCCCTAGCAAATGAATAAGGTCAAAGCTATTTTCAGATTCATGTCTAGTTTGAAGCTTATCTATACTATGTGAGAACTTGACTTAAAAGAATGAAAACTAAAACAAAATAAGATTTATCCAGACATCCTGAATTTTACATGGTAATCATAGTTGCAGAGTTCAAATGAAGGAAGAATCATAGGGAATTATGTTCAAAATCAAAGTAGATATTTTCCCTTTTTCCAGTTGAATTTAATTATATAAATGTAGCACTAAATGATGAGAGAGGGGTATGACAGACTGGAATTTAAATATCAGTATTGGTAATGTTCAGTCATTTATCCTCTAGGACTCACAAGTTAAATGTTTGGTTAAAGTAAATCCTGAATTCTAGGAATAATAGAGTACTACTTTCAAAATAACTTAAAACATTGTATACCTCGTTCTTATAAATCTCTCCCTCTCTAAATAATAATAATAGTAGTAATAATAAAATCCCCTCAGATAGTCACCTGTAGTATGCTGGAGTACTAAGGGTGGTAATCCTCTAAGTGGAAGGAATAAAGAAAAAACAAAGGTTTAAACACAAATATTGAGGTTGTATTAGGACTCAGGGGCCCAATTATGAAACCAGAGGTTTGCCAAACTAAATTGGTGTCCAGTAAAGATTGGATGCAACAAATTCTCATAACGTACATACATTAATGGTAAGGCCCTATTAGTCAGAAAGGACACAGAATTCAATCTCTGTTAGAGGAAGAAACCTGGCGACCTCTAAGGAACAATGAGGAAATCAAGAGCTCTTTTACTTTGGAGGATCCCACCAAGTAGAGAAGTACAGTTAGAAACTGAAGCCACACAGCTGCCCTTCAAACTCCAATAGCAGTAGCATCATTGTAACCTGTACAATCTCACCCAGTGTTGCCAACCGACAGAAACACCAATCCAAAGACAGCCTCCCTTGCTGCAGCGAGGATTACCTTGTAATCAAAGCCCTGAGATCCTGTGTTCTTTAGTGTCTCCAGTGGTAAGCTCTCTAGAGCTCTTATTTCCACTGGCCTTAAGATTTAATCACCTTTATTTGTTCTGTGGGGCAATAGTGTTATTTGTAAGCCTTATCTGCAACTAAAAAAAAAACAGTACTCACAATGGCTTAAGGAGATGCAACATGTCCTTTGATTAGCTACAAAACCAACACCTTAAAATTGGTAAACAATTTTTCTTTATATCCATGTTATCAAAATAAGTGTTCTGTATTCGGCTAACAACTAATTTTCCTCTACCTTTAACTCACTTGGCTATGGGTTTTGCTTTGCTTGTGGGTTTTTTTTAATCCCTTTAACCCTTTGTGCTATTGGTTGACTTTATTTTGTCTTTCTGAAAATATATCTAACATCTATTGTAAAGAGGAAGGTTTCTAACTTTCAGATAGAATTTACCTTTAGACTGCATGAAGATTATGATTGAGGTACAATACAAGCCTTTCCTTCAGTCCAGATGAATAACTTCAAAAATTCTACAACACTATAAAATCAGGACAGAACAGCCATATTTAAGCTGACAGGAAATACTGGCTCCAAGCAGCTTCACAATATATAGAGATCAGGGTTATAGGCAAAAAGCAACCAGAAAGGACATGTTACTTCATTTTCCCCCAATTCTAAGTTAAAAAATGTTGATTAAAAATTGCACAAGGGCACTCCCCCTGTCTAAATCAAAGTCATTTCAACCTTCTGAATTGTGGAGGGGCCATTCATCTCATGTGAAAAAAACTCACTTTTTGTTGTTAAGATTAATCTTTATATCTCTCTCTCTCTCTCTCTCTCTCTCTCTCTCTCTCTCTCTCTCTCTCTCTCTGTGTCCCCTTATTTTCTAGCTTTAACTTTCTATAATATTTCTTATCCTTGGTGACTCCTGGATCCTGAGAGCCTTCTGTCTCCATATTAATCTCAGTTTAGACCTCTGGATTGTGTGAGATTGGAGGTTCTCTCCTGGCTTGGGGGAATCCTTGAAGGATGCTTAACCCATTTGCACATCTTAACCAAGCTTGCAAAAGTAGTTTGGGCAGTCCACAAGACTCTATATTTCTCTAGTCTCTCTCTATGCCTCACTTTCTGACCACTACCTAGCTCCATAATTCTATTAATGGACTAAATGAGGGCCATAAACTAGCCCCATTATTGTCTAAATTTTGCATGGCATGGACATCATAATGCTTTACTGGCTTGGATAGTAAATTCAACTTTTATTCATTCTCTCTCTCACTCTCTCTCTCTCTCCTCTCTCATCAATATTACCAACATTCAGCCAAAACCTCATTATTTCACTCATCATTTCCAGAACTGATAACACCACATTGACTGAACTTCAGCTGTGATGGCTAAGGTTCCCAGATATTTTCTCAGTGTTACTATGAAAGTTCATAGTTCAAAGTTCAACTCTAGAGACCCTGGGCAGTGTCCATTTTCCTGTAAGCTTCTTCAAAGATGCTTTTGAAAGACTCAAAGAATTCTCAGGTACAATGCTTTTTTGGCAAAATTTTCTCATTCATGGGATATCCTGGCAGAAAGTATCACCCTGGTCTTGACCCTTAACACCCAAAAATCATGGTTGCAAGTTCTTCCTCTTCCAATCCAACAGATAATTCTTTGACTCATCTCGTAAAAATACTAAGAAATTAAACATGCCTTCTGACATCAAATTTCTTCATTTGATGTGCTTTCGCATTCAAATATCATAATAATAATTTTTAGACACTTTTAACTTGGTAGTCAACAAACAGGTGTCAACTTGACAGTTTAAGGCTTCAGCTCTGAGCACATTTCTAAAGAATTGGTAGATACATTAAGCCATGACATTTTCTAATTGATGGGGGAAAATCTAATCATTTTTAGTGGGCCTATCCCAGGGCAGGTATATATGGACAAGTGGTTTGGATAAAGCTTGGTATGTTTCAACACCAGCCTGGGATTTCTTAGATATTTAGTTCCTGAACTGAGGTGGTAGAAAGAGGACCTCACATGGACACACAAGTAAAGGTGCCTTGTGCTAGAAACTGTTGCTATGAAGATGTAGGAGTGACATTTCTAGTCTCCAAAGCTGACCCCTGAGGACCAAGGCAAACTTAAAGCCTGGAAGTGGCTGAGTCAGTCACGGGCATGTCCTACCAGGCCAGCCACTTGCACAGAAGTTCTGCTTCAGCAGCTGGGATTATTTTAGCAATGAAAGTAATTCTGAAGAGAGGAACATCTACTTCGGTGCCCAAATCAAGTCTGTGAGAGTTACTTATCCTTAACTATCAGTGCTACATCTTGCTATAACTGGTGTTTACTTAGAGACTGTTTTACAAGTTTGACCCTGCCACCACTGTATATGAGCCGTAGGACAACGGAAGATGCACCTGCTCAAGTTATTGGAGGAACTTAACTTCTACCTGAGTATAAGAGTCTAGGCACAAATGTGATCTGACATGACACTGCTTTTCTTTGTGTGCGTATGTGTGTGTGTGTGTTTGCATGTGCATGCATGTGCATACTCACAAATAGGCTACATGTATGTGTTTGTGTGCGCACATGGAGGCTTGAGGTTGATATTGGATGTGTTCCTCAGTCTCTGTCCACTTTCTATATTCAGACAAGAGCTACCACTGTCCTGGGGATTGTTTCAGCTATGTGATGCCTTCCAGCTTGCTCCAGGGACTCTGTGTCTAGACATTCCACAAGTGTTCACATTACAAGTGGGCAACATGCTGACCCAGCTTTTACATGGTTTCAGATGATCCACTTTCTCATATTTAGATTTGTCAGCATCCAGAGACTATGCCAAAGATACCTGTGACCAGAAGTGAATAAGCATGGAAAAGGAGGAATCCCATTCCCACCAGTGTATCAAAGGATCTTTCACGTAGAACTTTGCTGACTCTCATGGTTCACCAGGGAAAGGACTACTACTGGGCAACTTTGTCCAGTGGAAACCTCAGAATCATAGGGAATGGAAGAACCTAGCAAAACATCTGATCTACTGCTTCCCCAAAGTGGGTTTCTCTTTTAACCATGGAGTGTGTGGTACCACACTTCTGTGAACTTCTGGAATTTCCCACAGTTGATCTTTAGTGCAATAGAGTCTGTCTATTAACATTTTCATGAAAATAAAATGAAATGTCTACTTCTTGATTGGCAGATTCGTTATAGGCTTTTCAGGACTACCTAGGTGTCCTGTTAGTTTGCACAGTGCTAAGTGTTTACTTCACTCTTGACCTGGGTGGACAATAATATTCTGGCAGCTTCTGTGTTCCTTGTTGGTGGACCTGTGCCTTTTCTGGCAGCAGTGTGTGCTCTGTTGACCAGGTAAATTCCTTCTCCAGGCTTTGTCTCTGGGGAGGCCCCCTTCATGCTCTCTGTCCTGTCCTCCATCCTACTTGTTGCCATTAGAAAGTTCTTTCACTTTTTTTTTTTTTTTGCTTTTGTAATATTGTATTTCAAACAATGTTGCCGAATCCCAGCTGGGGAAAGAAAGGGGAAAGTTGTCAGGAGCCTCGAGGCTTGAGGCCAGGGGCAAGTGGCACGGAGTCATCACACAGATTCTCTGAGTCAGGTGAGGAGGGAGAAGAGATGAGTTGCCACAGACTCATTTTATTTAAGGAAGTGTTTGGGCTTATATAGGGTCAGGTGTCCAATCAGGTGTTTCCATCTCTCCACTCCGGGAGACAGCCACTAATCATTTAGCAGTTTACTAGGTGTCCATTGCAGAGGCAGGTTGTATGGTCGCTTCCCATTGGTCCTTCATCCCTCTGCCTGCATGGTTCTCTATTGGGACATGTCTAGGACATGTCTGTAAGTGTTCAGGCTTGTCCATAGCCAGACCTCCTGGATTTGGGAGGCCAGACTAGGGCCTCCCAGAATCAATAGTGCCACATTTTCAACTTTTTATTTATTTATAATTTTTTTTCAGTGGGGACCATGATAGCCGGGTGACCCTGAGCCTCTTCAGCTGTGCAGAATATAGGTGACTGTGCCTGGCTTAGGTTGGACACCACCCTCATGTGGAGCCTTACCCATCATTGACTACCAGTCATGAGACCATCACAGAGAAGGAATCATGATCCCAAAGTAGAATTGAGTATATGGCAGAGAAAAGGAGGTTGTTGTCAGGGCAAGAGCAGGTAGAAGGGCTGTAAGTGGCAAAGGCACAGAAACGATTCAGAAGAGCTGTTGAGACACAAATCAGAACCTAACAATTGTAAATTATTAAGGCATAGCTTCAATGGAGGACAGCCAGACTTCCAATGGGCCTTTGGTGGTCTTAGGAATGTCCAGGGCCTAAATGGATGCCCTGAGGACCTGTAAAGCAAGCTTTTGTTGTCAACACTGAGGATGGAGTGCTGCTGAGAGATGTGCTAAAGGAGACATTTAAGCAATATAATTAATAAAAAGATCAATTCCTCCTATGACAGCATAGGTTACTATCCAAAGAGATCAAACAGCCTTTTAAAGATGTTCCAGATTCTGGTCATAAACCCAGTATCAATAGGCAGGGGAGCCACATGTGTCATGTTAATATGTTCAGTCTGTTGGCTCAAAGTCAAGGAGTGATTAAGGAAGGCCTGAGACCAAAGCCCCTTGATATACTGAGAAAGTTGTTCATGAGCCTTGGAAATGTTGGAGACCCAATAAGGTAGTAAGCATATAGAGGCATAGCGAGGGTCACATGAGGCAAGAGCAAGCCTCTGAGAAGTTCTGGTCTCCTCAGCTAATGGAGCTACTTGTTGCTGTAAGGTCATGATGGCATTATACCTAGTTAAAGAGTTGATTAAGCAAAGATCTCTATTCAGGTGAGCGCAGGGTGAAATGGCTTTACCCAAGCAAAGGGTTGGCTCACCTTGGGGCCCAACCCAGTTCATCTTGGGCCCAGATGGGGCTAGAGATCAAGCTGTTTGTTTAATATGGAGAGCTCATCTCCATAATCCCTTCATAAGGAAGCTGGCCATCTTATCTATGGGAGGATTCCAGTCAGTTCCTCAGCAGGAGTGTTCCCGCAGGGTGATTCCAGCACTGAGAAATGACCTTCAGGAATGTCAAAGACCTTCAAAGACCTTAGAGACTGTCCCAGAATAGACTGTTCTAGACCTGCCTACTATACCCCTTAACCTTCTGAGGACCCAGACTGCTCAAGGGATGAGTGGTGACAACTGATCCTGCTGAGTTGGGGTGGAAGAAGTATGAGCAGTCAATGATTCTCATCTGTGAAGTTGTAGAATGGTCTAGAGGTCTTTGATGGACTGACTTTACTACTTTAAGGACCATCTAAAAGAGACAAAACAGATAAATTAAGCCTAAAAATTCTACCTGTTATCTTGCCTGAAAATGGCATTACCTTTTTCAAGTGTAAAAGCCAAGAGCTGCAAGTAAGAAATTTACATATTGGATACCTTTCTCCTCTGGTAGCTATAAATCCCCAAGGTTTCATTCTAAGGCCTGTCTGAATCTTTGGGGAGAACAATCTAAATTAATTTCCCTCTTCTTTCTGGATTCTTAAAGCAAAGGGGCACAGGTCTTTTGGGGACTTAGGGAATGTAAAAGAACGTATGCAGGGGATATTGTTTCCTCACATGGAAAGTTCTACAGATTTCTGAGAAGCATTGTCTCAGGACCACTCGTCTGATCTAAATGAAGAGTCAGCTTTGATTTTTCAATGGAGCTAGTCTGTTTAGAAGCAGAAATTTTATTCTCTGCTTCTTCCTGGTTTAACTCTTTTAAGTTTGTCAATGCCATTTTCCTCTGACAAGCACTAAGCTTAACTTCAGGCAAGCTTTTAGGACAAGAGCAAAACCTTACTAAATTTTCCACTGACATATATCTCTGCCTTTAACTCTACAGCATAAACTGATTTTCTTGGGCCTCTAAACTGCAAGCTTTTTGCTACATACTATCTGATTCCATCATTCTCAGCAACCTACTATTTTTTTTTCTTTCCCCATCAGGAAGGGAATTTCAAGTTTGTCAGCTTGGGCATGCCTGTTAGTATTCTATCTATCCCCTTAGACAGATGTCAAGTCTATGATTTCCTTTTTTATTATTATTCTTTTTCTTTCCTTCCTGTCTGTTTGAAAAATAAATTTATCTGGGTCCTCAGTGAAACTCCTTCAGTAACTTAGGCCAAAATCTTGCAAAGAAAAAGGAAACATGAACGTGAGTTGAACCAAATGCACTTAGAATATCCTGAAAATAGACTATGGTGGGCCCAGATTACATTGATCCTGGTTTGTTTCAAGGGAATGGAGTCTGGCTAAGGTGGAGGTTTGAAATTCCTGTTCCTCCTTAGTAAGAGTACACATGGGAGCATGCAATTAGAAAGCACATTTGTCCCCAAGAAAGGGAGCTCATACATAACAGGAGAAGGAAGAAATTCCAATGAATATTTGGAAGACAATTATATTTTCCTGGTTGCTAGATTTGATGGGATAAAATTCTATAAAAGATATCACAGGAATGAGCAAGTTTAATTAATCAGTACTGTAGTGGCTTTGTTTTTTTGGGAATATATGGAAAAACCTTTAAGAATACAAGGACATTTTCATTTATAGTCCTATTAAAGATCAAAATAAAGCAAGATAATCATGAAAGAAAACTTACGATGTTTTAAACATTTTTATTATTATTTCCGCTCATACAAACTTAGTAGGTACACCAGTTCCTTCCCTCCCTCCTCCTCCTCCCGACCTCCCTGCTCCCCCTCCCCTGACCCCTCCCTTCCAATCCCCCAGTGCCTCCTCACCCATCCCCGGAGAATCCTTTAATGTGCATGTCAGACTCTCCTCTGAGCCCTCCTCTCCGATGACACACAAGGACACAGTGGCATTTCCCTGAACCCTTCCCCGTGTTCGCCTTAAGCATAGGAACACTACTGTGGCTGTCAATCCCTTGCCTCCAAGGATCTTGGTGCCTTTAGCAAATGTTAGACTTTGTGGGGTCAATAGTGTGTTGGACATTGCGCAGGGCCTGCAAAGTCCAATTATGATTGCTTTGGCCCTAACTTGTGTGGAGGATCTTGCATATCATTGCTCGTCCCATCCTTGTGCTCTTACAATCTTACCACCCCCTCTTCCACAAATTTCCCTGAGCTTCAGGATGGGGAGAGATTAGTCTGGCCTAGTTCTAGATGGTTGATATAGAGTCTCTGAAGTTCTGGATTGTGGTTTGTTGATTTTTTTTCAGTTTTGCTGCTCTTGCAATGCTCTTCACTCCATCCTGATGTGCATTGTATGTCACCCTCTGACCAGAGACAAAAAGCTGTTAAAATAGAGTCTTGTTATAAGAGCACATTCAAAGGTAGATTTAATAAAGTAGGAAACTACAGTGAGGGAGAGGTCAATCACCCATTTGCAAAATGATTCCTTTTTATCTGCCAGACTATATGCCCTCCCATTCTGGTGAGATCATACCCCCTCAGTTGTAAATGATCTGGAAGGAAAGTCTGTGAACTTAACAATATGTTTCATTACTTACTTGCAGTTCTTGATGGAGGCCTATTTTCTCTGCTATAACATGGTCCCCTCTCTCCTTGTTTCTGGTGTGGCCCTCCTACCACATCCTTCCTGATCATAATCCTTGCAATTACTGTAGGTATTACAGAGATTTGTCTTTGACTGTCTGTAGGTGGGCTGGGCGGATTTGGTACTAGGAGCCACCTATTAAGGAGTACATATGGCCCTTAATTTTCTGGGTCTGGGATACTTCACGTAATATAATTGTTTCTAATGACATTGACATCCATTTCCCAGCAAATTCCAGTAATTCATTATTTTTGATGCCTGAGAAGTACTCCATTGTATAGATGTACCACAGTTTCCTTGTCCACTCGTCAACTGTTGGACATTTGGGATGATTCCATGACTTTGCTATTGTAAACAGTGCTGCTATGAACATGGTTGTGCTTCTGCTATCGAGGTGAATTTTTGCTGTATGTTGGGTTATTCCCATAAGTGGAATATCAGGGTCATATTCCATTTCAATCTTTAATTTCTTTAAGAATCTCCAGACGCCTCGCCAGAGTAGTTGTATGAGCTTGCATTCCCACCAGCAATGTAGGAGAGTTCCCCTCTCCACATCCTCTCCAGCATTTGTTTTTGTTTGTATTGTGGATTTTTGCCATCCTGATGGGGGTGAGATGATATCTCAGGGAAGTTTTGATTTGCATTTCCCTGATGGCTAAAGAAGTGGAGCATTTTTTAAGATATTTGTTAGACATTTAAGTTCATCCCTGGTAAAGTTTCTTTTAAGTTCCAGGGCCCATTTTTTAATTGGGCCATTAGTTTCCTTGGTGTTTAGTTTTCTATGTTCTTTGTGCACTCTGGATAATAGAGCTCTATCAGATATGTGGTTAGTGAAGATTTTCTCCCATTCTGTGGGTTGCCTTTGAGCTCGTGTTACAATCTCTTTATCTGAACAGAAGTTCTTTAATTTCACAAGATCCCAACTGTTGAGAGTTGGTAGCAGAGACTGTGCCATTGGATGTCTGTTTAGGAACTGTTGGCCTAGCCCAATCAGCTCAAGGGAGTTCCCTATCCTTTCAACTATAGTTTTTATAGTCTATGGCCTTATATCGAGGTCCTTGATCCATTTGGAATTAAGTCTTGTACATGGTGACAAGTACGGGTCTAGTTTTAACCTTCTGCGTGTGGACATCCAGTTTTGTCAGCACCATTTTTCGAAGATACTGTTCTTTTTCCATTGGATATTTTGGGCCACTTTGTCAAAGACCAAATGGCTGTAATTTTGTGGACATATATCTGGGTCTTCAACCCTTATCCATTGATCTGTGTGTCTATTTTGGAGCCAGTACCAGGCTATTTTTTAACTATGGATTTGTAGTATAGACTAAGGTTTGGTATAGTGATATCTCCAGCAGTGTTTTTGTTACTCAGGATTGTCTTTGCTATCCTGGGTCTTTTGTGCCTCCATATAAATTTTGAGATTGGAAAACTTACAATTTATCAGAAAAACATCTGTGATTGATATAAAACATTAGTAGTTAAGGCCTTAGAAGATATTAAAATTATTTATTCTTATTTTTAAGTATGCACTCATGTATTTAAAAATGGCATGCCAAAATTTTTATATTAGCCTGGAAGAGAAATGAAAAAAATTGAAGTGGCCACAGATTTTTTATGTTGAAACACAAGTCTCACAACATGTAATCACAGAACATATAAACATACAAACACATGAGCAACATAGAATTTAATGGCAACTGGCAACTGTACAAGTTACCCATAACTGTCTTAAAATTACTCTTGAAAGTTGGTGGATTAACATTTTGGAAAACCTTATCATTTAAAACAAAATCTCGTATTAGTTAAGTCCAGCAGTGTAGTTTAAATATGAAAAATATTAAAAGCAGATTAAACTTTAAAATTTAGTACCAAAACCAAATTGCACTATAAGAAACTTTATATTTAATAGATGAATATATTTGTCTAATTTATTTTTTTTTCCTCTAGCAAGGAAAAGCATCCTCATCCATAGGTACGGTTCCCACATAATCTCTGGGGAGATCCAAGGTACTAAAACCGCAGCCTCATTCCAAATTTCCTCTAAGCATGCAGTCTTAAACTTGAGGCCTCTAGTCTCTAGGAGAGATTTTAAGTCACATATTTGAGGATCCTTGAAATGTGAGAGGAGGTTGTCCATGTTCCTAAAGATCACAGACAAGGCTAAAGTGGAACACATGAGACAAAGGAAACTATCAAACCCAAATGTCTTGTGCTTACTGGGAAACTTCCATGGTTTGTTACTCCTCTGGCCGTATACCTATATAGTATCTCCAGGTCAGGGTGATTCAATGTAATTGAACCTGGGCTTTGAGTTCTGAGGGGATCAATCTCTTTTTTTTTTCTTTTTTTAAAATTTTTTTATTATTTATTCAATTGTGCATGTATGCATGTGTGTGCGTGTGTGTATGTATCTGTGTGTGTAGAAACACAGACAAATTCGGGAACCATTATGGATGCCTCCACCTCCTCCTCCTTTACTCTACCCCGGGATTCACAGGCTCCACCCTACCAGGACCAGAAACACAGGCTGCCCCCGCTTCCGCCTGGCATCTATACATGGGGTTTAGGATCCAAACTCAGGACCTTCTGCTTGCAAGGCAGAGGCTAAACCTCTGAGAGGCCACCTCTCCAGCCCCAGGGATCAATCTCTTTTTATTATTATTATTATTATTTATTCAACTGTGTGTATGTGCGTGTGTATGTGTGCGCGCGTGTGTGTGTATCTGTGTGTGCGTGTGTCTGTGTATGTGTAGAACCACAGAAGAATTCACGAACCACCATGGACGCCTCCATCTCCTTCTGCCCCGGGATTCACAGGCTCCGCCCCACCAGGACCAGAATCGCAGGCCGCCCCGCTTCCGCCTGGCGTCTATACGTGGGATCTGGGATCCGAACTCAGGACCTTCCGCCTGCAATGCGGAGGCTTAACCCCTGAGCCACCTCTCCAGCCCGGGATCAATCTCTTATGTAAACTCGCTGGGATGAGCCTCGGTTTAGACGGGTTCGTTAACCAAGAAATTAAGTGAGCAATTGCGGTCCTAACCTTGAGAGGGGCTCATTGATCAGGAAGTCAAAACAGCGAATGTGTTCCTAATCTTACAAACAGGAAAAGGGGAAGAGGAGGGGACCACCTGCTCACCCGCAGGTGCCATAAGCACACAGAACATAAAACCAGAGGAAGGGCCAAAGTCACCAAACTTACCAGAGAGGGTGTCTCATCTACAACAAAGGCAGCCCCAAGTTCAGCTGCCTGTTGTTGCCAAATCCCCACTGGGCCAGCTGGGGAAAGGAGGAGGAAAGTCGGCAGGAGCCTCGAGGCTTGAGGCCAGGGGTCAAGCAGCACAGAGTCACCATCCAGACTCTATGAGTCAGGTGAGGAGCGAACAGAGGTGAGCTGCCACAGACTCATTTTATTTAAGGAAGTGTTTGGGCTTATATAGGGTCAGAGGTCCAATCAGGTGTTGCCATCTCTCTGCTCCAGGAGATAGCCACTAGTCATTTAGCTGTTTACTAGGTGTCCATTGCCAAGGCAGGTTAGATAGCTGCTTCCCATGGGTTGTTCATTCCTCCACCTGCATGGTTCCTCTATTGGGACATGTCTGGGACATGTCCTTATGTTTTCAGGCTTGTCTGTAGCCAGACCTCCTGGATTCAGGAGCCGGGGATGGGCCCTCCCTGAATCAATAGTGCCACAATACAAGAGTAAATTGGAACAACCAGGCCTTTTCCTCCTTCAAGCATGTCCCTGTGTCCTCTGTACAAGCATTGTGCCAGTCCTTCTGAATGGCCAGCAAAAGATTCCCAATGTGTCCATGATGTTTTCACACTCATTGGAATCATCACATCCATATTATCATTTATAGTATCCCAAATCCTTTGATCTTTAAGACGCTCTTATGATAAATACAGCTGTGAATTGTACATTGCTTCCTGGCTGTGATTCTCATTGGCCAATGATTTTGAGTGGACATTTTGCAACATCTGCAGATATTTCAGTTGTCATATCCTGATACTACCAATAGTCTACTGAGTACAGACTAGGGATACTATAAAACTCCCTTGCAAGAAATATCAAGCATATAATATCATATATCCCAAATTTTATTTCTGCATTAAAATATTGAGGGTACACATGTGTACATACAGAAATTCAAAATTAGCATTGGGTGTTGTTGCAGATCTCCTGATTTGATGCTGATAAATGATCGTAAAATGGCTTAAGGGAACAAGGGTTTATTCTCTCTTACAAGATTTCTGGCTACTGTTCTCAGTCCAACTTGATGGGAGAGCATGCACCAACACCAGGGCTGAAGGAATTGGCCACACCATCACCACATAACAGCTGAGAGATAGACAATCCTTACTTGCCAGACATGCTGGTCTGGCCAAGTGAACAGAAGGATGCCACATTCATCAACCAGCTCTCAGTATTTTGTTCACTTGTTCAGGGCCCAGTCCCACCCACCATAGGCTGGACCTTCCCCATCAGCTAGACAATCTCCTACAGATTTGCTCTGGGCTTAACCCAACCACTAATTCTCCACAAATGTGCCCAGAGCTCAAACCCTCAACCATCAAGTTGACACCTGTACCTAACTATGACAGGTGTCTTCCTTGTTTGCTCATCCCTTTATTTATTGAGGCAGGGTGTTTTTTGAATCTGAAGGTTACAGTTCTGGCTAGTCTAGCCAACGTGGCCTGGGAATTCCCTGTCGCTGCCACTTTTGCAGATGGCTGTCACACCTGCCCTAATTTTATGTGGGTTCTAAAGATCTTAACTCTGGGTTTCACTAATTACATAGGAAATTCTCTGTCTACTGTGTCATCTTCCAGCTCTAAGGTCTGTATTTTCTGCAATTGTTACTCTACTTCAGTAGAATAAAACTATAAAAACAAAAGAAAAATTGTTTGGTACATTAGGAACAAGACTCAGAATTTAGTGCTAAGATCTTACTTGCAAAGTCAGATCCAATTTCATACATCTGTAATCCTAGAATGCCAATTTGAAGATGGGAGCTAAAGATAGATTTCTGGGAACTCATGGGCCACGTACTCTGACACAGACTATATGAACAACAGTTAAATCCATTTCAAAGAAAGTGGAAGGAAAGACCTCCACACCTAAGTTTGTCTTATGATCCCCACACATGTGCCATAGCACAAACGACCCTCCCCACACATATATGAGTGCTATTATACATACACATAAACATAAAAACCAGCATGCATATATATTGCATACTCCGCAAAGGAAGATGAAGCTTCTACCTGCAGAGCAGAACCTAGAGTGTAGCTGGAGATGGCAGAACCATGGGATGCAGGCTGAGGATGGCGGTAAGTGGAGAGTCAACATGGTTCAGAGAAACACTGCTTGAGCAACTTTGAGCTGTGAAGAGGGACTGAGATTTCCCAGAATCTTTATTCCACCACAACTACATGATGAGCAACAGAAGATGGGCATGAAACTACAGGGTACGGATTTTCATTTGCTGGACTCTTGACTTAATTCAACAATTTTTATTATGAACTTACTATTACATTATTATGTTTTATTATATGTGCTGAAGTGTTTAAGTTATTGACCTGATAAAATCTTATCGTTAAGATTTTAAAATATGAGGATTGAACTTTTGATGGTAGAACATCTTAAAACTGATCAATTTTTAAAGTTGTAGATTTAATAAAATTAAAAGTATTTATATTATAAGATAAACTTAATACCTGCAAGGACAAGGATTGAAGATTTCAGTTTAAAAGTGATATTTTTTGTGTCATGACAAGGGTTAAATGTCATAGATACAAGGGTCTTTTGACTCTTGAAGGTTTGAGCTTTGGGCACATTAGTAGAGAATTAGTAGTTGAATTAAGTCCAGCATGAAACTGTAGGACATTGTCTAGTTGATGGTGAAGGTCCAGCCCACGGTGGGTGTGACTAGTCCCTGGAGAAATAAATGATATACATGGAACTGTTTCAGAAAATTAGCACTCTTCTTTCATCCACTTTCAGGTGGCAAATGAAAATTGTCTCTCTCTCAGCAGTAATGTGGATATTTTGTGCCTAGTTCCTTCTATTCAAGGTGTTAGTGTGAACTCTCTTGCCAAATTGGACAAATGTAAATCAAAATAAAACCCTTGATTCCTCAAGTTGTTTTGTTGTGAATTTATCAGCAACAGTGCAGGTAAACTGCTTTAATTATGATCAAATCTTGCAGTAGATTTCATGATCATGGGAGAAAATAGATTCCCATTACGTCAGAACTCAGGGGAAAAGGCAACTTGAGGCCAGGGCAGGAGATTTTGGGCCAAAAGATGCCTCTAGGGTCCTTCTGATTTTGAGAAATCACTTTATATCACTGTGGCTCACTTTCCTCAGAATAATAGAAACCGAATCTCTCTCTCTCCCTCTATCATCTCCATCTCTCTCCCTCTCTCTTTCATTATTCTTAACTCTGCTCAGTAAAACAATACATTTGGGAATACTACCTTGGGTTTTCTCTCCTCTCATCTCTTGACCTGATCTTGTTTAAACTCGTTTTTGCTCACACAGCATTGGAAAATTGTTTTAATTTCAGTCCTGCATCGTCAATACATTCCCTTTCCTTAGTTTGGCTGGCAGAGGCTATTTTTTAATATTTGAGAAAGGAAATGCTTATTTATACAAGTCTGGCCTCCAAGTCCTCTGTCACAGGTTCCCATGTGCTGGAGTTACAGTTATATCTGTTAGTTACATGTTCTGCACTCTTAACAGCTTTTGAAGGCAGAAAACACAGTGCAACACACATTAGCAACACACATTACAGAAAAGGAACTCTGTCTTTGCATTATTCTTTCCTTGTCTTTGTTAAATTATGTAGGGGTCCTGAGACCATTTTGGACCTACATCATGACAGATTGCACCATTATGTTTACCCCAGTTAGTGGTAGTACAAAGAATCAACAGCAGCCACTTACCTGAACTCACTCTTAGGGCATGCCATACCCTACGAAATAAAGTTCAGACATTTGTGAGTTATGTCAATCAGGACTTTTCCTTTATTTGTTCTTTTTCATTGTTCATGAATATGAGTGGGAGGGGTTCATGTGTGTTCATGTTCTCAAGTGTGTGGGTGCATTTACACATGTGTGTATGTATGTAGAGGTTAGAGATTGATAACAGGAATCACAATGCATTGCCCTTCTGCCTCATTTTTTACTTATATGCTCTGTAATCCAATTCACAATTTACCAATACAGATAGCATGGACAGCAAATTTGCTCTGGGGATTCCTAGTCTGTGCTATTCAAGGCCAGAATTACAAGTGAGTGTATAAACCCACTCGTCATTTTATATGGAACCTGTGGATCCCACCTCCATCCCTTCTGCTTGTGTGCCTTTAGCTACTGAACCTTCTCTTTTCCAAGGTAATTTAATAAGTAGTGAAAAAAATTCTTTCCACAAGTTCCTGAAGTTGTTTTTCCTTTGATCTTTGTATGCATCTTTAGCTTATGAAGGACGAGGCTCTGTCAGATACACTCTATGTCCTCATGGTCAAGTCTTATAGTGTCTACTTGATGAATGTTCCAAAACTGAATGAATCCCATACACAGCCCTCTTCTCTGAATTTGATCATACATGTGACTTCTCAGAGTGCTCAGAAAGAGCCTTGGATTCTGAGTCAAATGATATCTGGGATTCAGACAGACCCCTTCTCTAAAGAAGCCCACAGATCAAACTTCTCATCTCAAAATACAAGTACTTCCACAGCTTCCAGTGGTATCTGTAATAATGTACCCTTTAGTCCCAGCTAAGTTTCAAGATATCTGTGCATGACAAAAGACACTTGAAGGATATGGTAGCAAATGCTCAGTCCCTAGACTAGACCCAGTGTGTAGATATGGAAGTCCCTGAATGAAGAATACCTTTAGTAAGGACTCTGGTTTCATTGTTAAAAATTTTATAATATTAACATTTTTTCTGGAATTTTTTGTCACCTTGCAACAGAGGAACTCATTATTGGACAAACAGAGAGATCAACAGTTTTCTGAATCTACTAGTCACTGTCTCTGAACCAACACTAAGTCCAACTGCCATTGTGGCCTAGTGTCAAAGTAGAAATTAAGGAGGTCAAGTGATCATTGTAATTGCAACTCCACTTCTCTTACTGTGGTGTGTGTGTGTGTGTGTGTGTGTTTGTGTGTGCGTGCATGTGCGTGTGCATGTGCATGCATGTGTGAGTGCGTGTGTGTACCTGAATCCACACTGCTAATCATCTGTATTCATTTTCCCAATTCTGGATGTCCACTAGAGAAACAACTTTCAAGGAGCAGGCAGGCAGTGGGGAGCATATTTACTGATGACTGTTATAAATCACATGGACAGAACATGAACTCTGAGTGCTGGTGCATTTTGATTGTATCATGAATATACTTGGCGGAATATGCTTTGGACTGGTTTACATGATGAATTACATTTATTGATTTGCGCATGTTGAACCAACATTGTGTGCCTGGGATAAAGCCTACTTGACCCGGTGTATGATCTTTTTGATATGTTTTTCAATCCAATTTGCTAAGACTTTGTTGAGAATCTTTGCATCTGTGTTCATCAGAGAGATTGGCCTTTAGTTTTCTTTTTTGAGTGTATCTTTGTTAGGTTTTTGGATTAAGGTGATATTAGCTTCATAGAAGGAATTTGGTAGTGTGTCTTCATTTGCTATTTGATGGAACAGTTTAAAGAGTATTGGTGTTATTAGCGCCTTAAATTTCTGGTAGAACTCTGTGCCGAATCCATCTGGTCCAGGACATTTTATTGGTGGGAAGATTAGAGATTACATCATTGATTTCCTCATATGTTATAGGACTATTTAAATAACTCACAACTTCCTGATTCAATTTAGGTAAGTTTTGTTTACTTAGAAATTCATTCATCTTTTTCATGTTGTCAAATTTCACCGAGTATAAGTTTTTGAAATATGATGTTATAATTCTCTGGATTTCTTGGATATCAGTAGTGATAACTCCATTTTAATTTCTGATTTTATTAATTTGGGTTTTCTCTCTCTTGCTTTTGGTTAATTTAGCTAGAGGTGTACCAATCTTACTGATTTTTTTCAAAAAAAAAAACAGCTTTTTGACTGGTTGATTTTCTGTATTGTTTTCCTGATCTCGATTTCAGATATTTCTCCTCTTATTTTGCTATTCTCTTTTCTTCTACTGCTTTTGGGATTGGATTGCTCTAGTGTCTCTAAAGCTTCAAGTTGCATTGTTAAGTTATTTATTTCTAATGTTTCCACTTTTTTTTGACGTAAGCATTAAGAGGTATGAACTTACCTCTTAGGACCTCAATGGGACCTCATTGTGTCCCAGAGATTTTGGTATGTTGTATTTTCATTATCATTGGTTTCAGGAAATCTTGAATTTCCTTTGTAATTTCTTCCTGAATCCAATTCTTCTTCAGCATCAGAGTGTTAAGTTTCCAAGAGTTAGTGTATTTTCTGTTGTTTGTTCTGTTGTGGATGTCAAGCTTTAGACCAGGGTGGTCTGATAGGGTACAGGCTAGAATTTCAACTTTCCTGTATATGTGGAGATTCATTTTGTGGCCCAATATGTGATCTATTTTGAAGAAAGTTCCATGTGCTCCTGAGAAAAATGTGTATTCTTTGGTGTGTGGATGAAAAGTTCGATAGAGATCCATAAGGTCCATTTCAGTAAGGGTTTGATTAAGTTCCAAAGTGTCTCTGTTCAGTATTTTGCCTGTTGATCTATCCCATGTTGAGAGGGTAGTGTTGAAATCCCCAAGAATTATTGTTTTAGGGTTGATTTCTCCCTTTAGATGTTGTAAGGTTGGCCTAAAGAATGTTGGGGGTGTGTGTATTGGGTGCATATATGTTCAGTATTGTGAGGTCTTCCTGGTGAATTGTGCCTGTGACTAAAATGTAGGATCCATCTGTGTCTCTTTTGATTTTTTTTTTGGTTTGAAGTCCATTTTTTCTGATAGCATAATGGCTATCCCTGCCTGTTTCTTGGTTCAATTAGCTTGAAGAATTTTAGACCAGACTTTTATATTTAGGATGTGCCTATCTTCTATGGTGAGATGGGTTTCCTGCAGGCAGCAGATTGATTGGTTGTGATTTTTAATCCAAGTTTGTAATCTGTGTCTCTTGATCGAGCAAATTCCATGAACATTTAATGTTATAATGGAGAAATTATTTTTAATTCCAGACATTTATTATGTTTAGTGGTTTTAGTAAGTGTATTGTTTCGCTTTTAAGTTTGATGGTATTGTACTTCCCTTTTGTCCTCCTGGATATGGTTGTTATTTTCTTCAAGCTTGAGTATCATTTCCAGAATTTTTTGAAGGCTTGGTTTGGTGAACATGTATCTCTTCAAGTTGTCTTTGTGATGGGAAATTATTCTTTCTCCCTCGATCATGATGGATAGTTTTGTGGGGTATATCAGCCTGTGTGGACATTTTTGCTCATTCAATACTTGAAGTATGTCTCTCCAAGATCTTCTTGCTTTTAGTGTTTCCATTGAGAAGTCATTTGTTATTTTAATAGGTTTACCTTTAAAAGTGACTTGTTTTTTTTTTTCCCTGAAGCTCTCACACCATTTCTTTGTTTTGAATATGGACTGTTTAAACTATTATTTTCCTTAAGAAGTTTCTATTTTGGTCATATCTGTTTGGGGTGCGGAATGCCTCTTGTATATGGGTGGGCCTATCTTTTTATAAATGAGGAAAATTTTCCTTGATGATAGTTTGAAAAATTTCCTCAGGTGTGGTATTTTGTGATTCTTGCTCTGGTATTCTATGAATATGCATGTTAGGCTTCTTGAGGGTGTCCCGTAACTCTTGAATATTCCACTTGAGTATCTTTTTGGCTTTAACAACCTCTTCCTTTGATCTGGTTAATACTCCCACTTTGTCTTCAAGATCTGAAATTCTATTTTCTGCTTCATTAGTTCTGCTGATAAGATTCTCTGTTGAGTTCTGGGTTGAAAATAACTTGTCTTTCAGTTTGGTTTTAAACTCTGCTTGAGTCTGTTTTAACCGCTCTATGCCTGTTTTTGTTTCTTGTACTGTTTTTCTCAACTCCTCCAAATGTCTGTTGTGTTCCTCTTCAAAGTGGTTGATGTGGTTATTTAATTTCTCCTGGATTTCCTCTTTCATAGTACTGATCATGGTAATGATCATGTTTTGAAAGTTGTTATCTTGGGTCAGGCTTTCTTGGCTATTTTCCATGGGTTTGTTCTGATTGGAGTCTATCATTATGGGATTAATTCCTTCAGTGGGAGATTTGTTTTCTTGGGTTTTGTTTCTCATGGATTTGCACTTTGACTTGGGCATTGTCGTTTTAACTCTTAAGACCGTATTTCAATTTCTGTGTGTTTTTTCTTTTATTATTATTATTATTATTATTTACTCAACTGTGTGCATGTGCGTGTGTCTGTGTATGTGTAGAACCACGGACGAATTCGCGAACCACCATGGGCGTCTCCACCTCCTTCTGCCGCGGGATTCACAGGCTCCGCCCTACCAGGACCAGAAGCGCAGGCCGCCCCCGTTTCCGCCTGGCGTCTATACGTGGGATCTGGGATCTGAACTCAGGACCTTCCACCTGCAAGGTGGAGGCTTAACCCCTGAGCCACCTCTCCGGCCCTCTGTGTGTTTTTTCACTGAACTGAATTAGTTATCCTGGAGCAGCTCCTGCTCAGGCTGGCTGGTGGGAAGAACTGGGACTAGCGGTTTGCCTGGGGTTTGGGAGTGAGCAGGGGGAGCTTACCTAGGTGACAGTGTGTCCTGGCCGGACTGCTGGCATCTGGGGAGGTGGTGGTGGCGAGCTCAATTCCACAGCAGCATTTTCAACTGCGTTTATTCCCTCAATCTTTTTTTAACATCTTCTCTTTCTGTATAAATCGTGTATGAAATAAAGTTTCAGTGCTGCCTGTTGTCTGCTTGCAAGGCATGCCCTGCTGTGAAAAGATAGTCGTGTCTAAATCTCAATCTTCACAACTCCCTTCTGGATTGGTTCACGCTTGCTGCAGGACAGTGACACAGGCAGAGTGGCACAGTGAGGTTGGAAGAAACTCAAACTATGTTCATTACAACTCTGTTCACAATAGGAATAAATGGATTCAGAGCAGATGACCAAGAATAGATGAATGAATGATGAAAAAATGGTACATAAAAACAATGGAATACTATTCAGCTGTTATTAAAAGTGAATTACTGAAATTTGCTAATAAATGGATGGTGTTGGAAGAAATTATACTGAATAAAGTATGCCGGATACAAAGAGACAGATGTCTCTTTGTACATTCTACTATTGAAACCTCAGAATGGTATACTCAAGTGGAAATTTCGATAACATACACAACTACAAAGAAACATAAGTCAGGGGCCAATGGATTTCTAAAGAACAGCACATTAAGTCAGGTGGATCTAGCAGAGATTTTTACAAAGAAATATTGGAGGCCTATGTAAATATGCAGCCTAATGCATTTAATATCCTAGAAAATCTGAGGTTTATGAGGATTTTATAATTTTGTCATTGTCACCAGATGGAAATCTTTTCTTGTACTTGGATAACCTCATTTTTTAAATAAATAGCCTTGTTATGTTCCCCCAGTATTAAAAATGTGTAATTACTAAATGATGATTACAAGTCTAGAAGGTGAGAAGTCAGTCCCATGTCCCAGAGATAAGTGATTTGATGACTATCATACAGACATCTCTCCAAGCTCTTCTCTGTGCACACTTATACATTGGATCATATTGTTTCTAACCTGACTATATTTCTCAGAAACAAATTGAATAATGTAGTGAACATTTTTGTAGTCACATTTCTTTATACAATTTTTTATGCTTCTTTCTCTAGAATTACCTGTGCACTTCTGTAATATCACTGACAATGCATCTGGTCATTTTGAAACCCTCTACTAGAATGTCTTCTGACAGAAATGGATGTACATTCCTAGATCAGGCTCAGAGAGGTTGCTTTCCCTTTTCTCACAATGAACATTTCTAAGTCAAGTAGATAATAGTTGCTAATTTTTAGTCATTTGTGGCATATTTTTGAATAATCATATCTTTTGTATTATTTTTAATATCTTTCTAATAATATTTCTTTGTTGATATTTTTCTCTTATGTATAAAATTGTCTTTATACCCAAAGAACCTACATTATTCACCTGGAATCAGACGAACCAAATCTCTCCCCATTCTAAAGCTCAGGGAATCTTGCGTAAGAAGGAGTGGCAAGATTGTAAGAGTCTAAAGATGGGGAGTAACAACGATATGCAAGATACTCCACACAAGTTAGGGCTTCAGCATCCAGGATTGGACTTTGCCCGACTTTCACAATGGCTGACATGTCGATGACCCCCAAAATCACAGGGGAGAAGGCTTCAGGCAGTAGGATACTTAGAGGCAAAGGATGAAACAGTCATAATAGAGTTCTTATGCAAGTGGGGAGCACAAGAAGGGGCTCTGGACTGTGCCACTGAGTCCTGAACCTCACACCCTCGTTCCCTTTCATTTCACCTGCCTCCCTCCCTTTTTCTCCCAGTGCAGCACTTTCCTTGCAAGCAAATGGACCAAGGTTAGGATCACCATAACCCATGTAAGATGTAAGATAGCTGTGGTAGCACATCCATAATTATTGCCTTGGAAGACAGAGTCTGGGAATCCCTAGAACAATCTAGGTAGGCTGACTAGTTCGTTCATAAAGTCTTGGGATTGATCAGAGACCGAGGCTCAAAGGAATAAAGTGGAGAAGTAATTGATGATGGTTCTGGATAACAATCTTGCACCTTCACATGCATATTCATACACACCACTGCACATAGCCACACATGTTTAAACATGCACACACATTCCTCATGCATACACAAGGAAAAGACAACATCCACTGAAATTTTGAGAGCTCAACTGAAATTAAAAGGTTCTTAGTTCTATTGCTGAGTAAATATGCATTTTCTGGAAAGCATTAGGTGCTGTGTATTCTCAGAAGACTATCAATAATGCAAATTTGACATTATTCTACTTGGATGAAAATTGGCATGCAAGCCATTCATTCACCCAGACATTTAAAACCATCAGGAAAACTCTTCCTGTCTCAGTCCCTCCTGTCACTCAGGCCTCCTGCATTGATGCTCTGTAGTCAAGTATTCACATATCATCAAAGCCACCTGTTGGATTCCCCCTTGCTCAAGCTTCTCTGAAGGCTTTCAGGCTCTTCTTGTTTTCAATTCCTTTGTTTGATATCCTTGCTTCCAGTCTTTGACTCTGGTATACAAAACCCTGGACACATAAAAATCCCAGAGAGAAACCCCAACACAGCCTCCAACACAGCTTCAGGAGATATCTAAAGATCAAAATGAAACACATTATTGTTCTTTCTAGAACTCTGTCATTTACATCGTATCTTTTTGTAAAGAGTGGAGAATGGAATAGATACAATATTATATTGCATGTATTTGAATGCAAGGGGGAGGGGGGAATATTTTTTCTAATATTCCATAATTTCCTTGAGCAAATTCTATTGGAACATTTCACCCCATTTGTTGTTATGATTCCAATTTAGTAACTAAAGTACTAAAATGTTTATATCTCAGTGGAAATCTATATAATGTCTGTGTCATACCCTTTTAGGTGCACATATCCATGATCTACACATTTCTAATTTAATTGGAGATTACTTAACATCAAAAATATTTTCCCTTTTCACAGATACCATTAGTCTGGGTTCTGAGTTTTGGGCACAGCATATTGGGCTCCTCCCTTAAGTTAGCCAGCTCTGCCTATCAATCAAGTGGCCAGGAGTTCACTCACAGTCCCAAGAAATCTGTTTCATATGGAGGCATGTTAAGAAGACAATGCAATGGTTATTCTTATCTGTTGCTGTAAGAGAGCATCCCAAATCAAAGAGCTTAAGGGAGAAAGGGAGATTTATTCAGCTTATGGTTCCAGATGGAAGATATAGTCTTTCATGGTGGAGGTGGCGTGGTTGACTGGCCAAAGCTGAAGGAGGCTTAGGTCACTGCAAACATCTTGCAGGCAGAGAGCTGCCAAACTGCTTGTTGCAAAAGCAGATTTCTCCTGGAGTTAAGGTAGAACTAATCTACCTCAAGACCCACCCCCGTGACTACCTTCCTCCGGCAAGGTTCCACCTCTCAAATGTGCCTGGACCATCCCAAACACATGAGACTATAGGGGACACATTTCAAACCATGACAAGAAATTAGAGGTCCTTTTAGAAGATCACTGGCCTCTTTTCCCCAGAAAATACTTCCTGGGATTCTTTCTCTGCAGAAGAAGCAAGCTATAAAACTTCTATCCTGTATACTTATTAGGTACAATATCGCTTACCTTTTTCTAAGTATCTTTCTTATGCTTTCATTTCCAAAATATAAATATGATCTTTCTACTTGTTCCCTCCCTCAAGAAAGCTGCTGAGATTCCCAGGTTGTATCAAGAGAATTAAATGTAGGCTTTAATCCAATGACCAATTCTTTCTTGCTTATGAATTTTTTTCTGGTAGGGAAAATGAACTCATACACCTAAACAGCATCAATTTTGCTCATAGATTTTTTTATTTGAAGTGGATTGTGGAAATGGATCAGTCAATAAAAAGTTTGCTGTACAAGCATGAGGGTCTCTAATCAATTCCCACCATCCATATAAAAATCCAAGCATGTGACATGAGTCTGTAATCACTGAAGTGGGAGGCTGGAACAGAAGGACCTCTGGGACTTACTGACCAGTTGATTTGATGCATTGTGAGACCTTATCTCAAAAAGTAAAGAAGACACAGATAAGCAAGACCTGATTTCGATCTTGGAACTCCACAAACATATATATGCATGTGTAACTGTACAAGCATGCTCTCACAAACACAAATATGAATAAATTAAAATTTTGAAATAATAATATTTTAAATTCTGACACAAATAATCAATCAATCAGTTCATCAGTCACATATTTAGTATGACATGTTACTAAATTATGGAATCCAAAAAGTTTTAAATTTATGTAATACACACAAACCTAGGCTTTCCCCTGGAAGAGATTTTCCCACTGAATTTTGTCCCTAAACCTCTTTCTTAGCTTCCTTCATTGGGTCCTTAGGCCTCAGGACACACCCTTGAGCTCGGTTATGAACTTCCAGCATCACCTGTTGGTATGTCTGTGCTGTCTGTTTTCTGCTTGCATCGTAGTCGGAAACTGCCGACCCAGTAGAAATAGTGATTCATTCAGTGCTGACTATATTTTCAAATTCAGTGAAATTTTTGTGAAGGTGTGAGTAACATCAGAGAGTGATCCCTTAGTTACGGTTCTTTCTGATTCAGACACAAAATGAAGAGGAGAATGTTCAGTGGGAATAAATTGTTCATTCCAGGGCTATCAACTTGCAACACAGGCAAAGGTCAACGCTTCCTCCTTTGGACCACATTAATTTGAAAAAAATGAATTGAAATGATAGTCATGTCTTTCATCCATCTAGCCAGACCATGAAGTACTGGAGTTCAATTCCAGGCCCCCATTTTAAAAAGAAACTGAAGTCCAAAAGCCAGCATATATTTGAAGTCATGAAAATTACAAATAACAACAAAGTGGGGAAGAGGTTGTGTGTTCCAGAAGTAAGAGAAAACAGATTAACAGAATCAGCACACAGGTTTACATTTTCAGAAAATGAGCTGCTGCGTGGGAACCCTTGGCAGCAGATAAAGAAATTCATGTGACACCTGATTACAATGCTATGGTCTGCTCTTGAAGACAGGGAAAGCAATAATTGCCCCAAGTCTCTTACTTTAGTGTTGTTGTGGGAAAGTTCTCTTTACCCCAGATGGAGAAACTGAGTCCAATGGGGTGCAGAGCATGAGGAGGATTTATGTGTGCATGTGGACTAGCTTTGAAAAAGTTCTGTGAAGTCTAGCAATGTTTTTTACATTACAGCCTATTGTATTGGGAAACTGTAAAATAAGGATGGGGAAGAGGTGTGTGAGATAACAGTTCACAGGGAGGTTTACACTTCCAATTTATTTACAATTGAGGTCAACGCGGTCACCATAGTTCCCAGAGCAGGCATCCCTCTTATCTCTAACTTAGGTTCTGGTTCCAGGGAAAGACCAAGACACCTGATGCTTATCATTCTGAAGACTTCTGGCAGGCAGCAGTTTTAACGCTTTATCTGCTTCATTAGGAACTTCCATAATGTGCATGGTCTCATGATTTTGCTCGAGTGGTACTTGCGTAGGAAGTACTGCTGCTTGTAGTCACTCTCGTTCCTGGCTAAAGATTCTGCAGGAAAATAAACATTAAACCCATCTATGTTAGTACCAAGCATATCAAGGTATTTGGAGATCCAGCCAGCCAGCCTGAGCAGCACCCAGGCTGCACGGGGCTAGGATGGGTCACTAGGCCATGCCCCAAGTCTCAGATGAAGTGCCATCTCCATCAACCCCTCTGCCCTTTTTGCCCACCGAGGACGTTCCTGGTCCAGGGAGGACACAATGCTTCTCAGGTAAATCCCACCGCTTGTCCAGGTCCTCCCAGTAGCAAGCCTGAGGAGTACCCAGGCTGCCCCAGCTAGGGTGGGCCACTCGACCATCCCCCAGGTCCCAGGTGAAGTACACAACCATGACCATCAACCCCTCTGTGCTTTCCACCAGCCCCAGACAGTCCCTGTCCAAGGAGGACACACTGCTCCTCAGGATTCAGAGTCCTAAGAAAACCCAAGCAAAGCTCTAGGGGACAAAGGTCATACATCTGAAGTCCTCTAAAATCATCCTATTACATGGGAGAGATTCGTCACATCCAGCCCAAAGATAAATAAACCCCCCTTTTTACTATCGTGCTCCTTTCTAGTATTAATCACTGTAGATTAACTTTTCCATATAGCCACCCACAAAACACATACTTCAAGGAATATACCACTCACCCTCACATGTCACCAAGGTACTTAATCGTAAAAGTGCAACACCATACTAATATTCACCCCCTGCCTACTAAACCTGACTTATTGATGTACTAACAGTATAATAGCCTCATCTAGCCGGGGAGGACACCGTGGGCCAGGTCCCAGCTCCCCAGCTTAAAAAGCGCCCAGCCACCACTACCTCTTCCCTTTCCCCACCCACCTTGGAAGCACACAGTCCAGCCGGGACTCATGGTGACATAGGTAAGCACCCCCAGCTCAACTCCAAACCTCAGGCCAAATAATTCATTTAGGTGAAAAATTCACAGAAATTGAAATACGGTCTTAAGAGTTAAAATGACAATGCTCAAGTCAAAGTGCAAATACATGAGAAACAACACCCAAAAAACAAATCTCCCACTGAAGGAATTAATCCCATAATGATAGACTCCAACAAGAACAAACCCATGGAAAATAGTCAAGAAAGCCTGACCCAGGATATCAACTTTCAAAACATGATCATTACCATGTTCAATACTATGAAAGAGGAAATCCAGGAGGAATTAAATAACTGCATCAATCACTTTGAAGAGGAACACAGCAGGCACTTGGAGGAGTTGAGAAAAACAGTACAAGAAACAAAAACAGGCATAGAGCAGTTAAAACAGACACAAGCATAGTTTAAAACCGAACTAAAAGACACATCATATTCAACGCAGAACTCAACAGAGAGTCTTATCAGCAGAACTAATGAAGCAGAAAATAGAATTTCAGACTTGAAGACAAAGTGAGAGTATTAACCAGTTCAATGGAAGAGGTTGCTAAAGCCAAAAAGATACTGGAGAGAAATATTCAAGAGTTATTTGACACCCTGTATAAGCCTAACATGCATATTCATGGAATAGAGAACAAGAATCCCAAAATACCACACCTGAGGAAAATTTTTCAAACTATCATCAAGAAAAAATTTCTGCATCTGAAAAAAGAGAGGCCCATCCATATAGGAGAGCATTCCACACATCAAACAGACATGACCAAAATAGAGACTCACCACAGCAAATAATAGTTAAAACACTCCACATTCAAAATAAAGAAATGGTGCTGAGAGCCTCAAGGGAAAAAAAAGAAGTCACTTTTAAAGGTAAACATATTAAAATCACAAATGACTTCTCAATGGAAATACTAAAAGCAAGAAGAGCTTAGAGAGAATTACTTCAAGTACTGAATGAGCAAAAATGTCAATCCAGTCTGATATACCGTCATGATTGAGGGAGAAAGAAAAATTTTCCAGCACAAAGACAATTTGAAGGGATACATGTCCTCCAAACCAGGCCTTCAAAAAATGCTAGAAATGATATTCAAGCTTGAAGAAAAAAACAGGCATATCTAGGAGAACAGAAGGGAAGTATAATACAACCAAAACCTAAAAGTGAAACAATACACTTATTAAAGCCACTAAACATAATAAATGTCCGGAATTAAAAAACAGTTTCTCCATTATAACATTAAATGTTAATGGAATTAACTCACCGATCAAGAGACAGATTACAAACTTGGATTAAAAATCACAGTCCATCAATCTGCTGCCTGTAGGAAACCCATCTCACCAAGCACATCCTAAAAATAAAAGGCTGGTCAAAAATTCTGCAAACTAATGAAATCAAAAAACAGGCAGGGGTAGTCATTATGCTATTGGACAAAGTGGACTTCAAACCAAAAAAAATCATCAGAAACATAGATGGATACCACATTTTAGTCACAGGTACAACTCACCAGGAAGACCTCACAATACTGAATATATATGCACCCAATATGGGCCCCCCCACATTCATTAGGCAAACCCTACAACGTCTAAAGCAAGAAATGAATCCCAAAACGATAATTCTTGGGGATTTCAACACTACCCTCTCAACATGGGATAGATCAACAGGCAAAAAACTTAACAAAGACACTTTGGAACTTAATCAAACCCTTACTGAAATGGACTTTACAGATCACTATCGAACTTTTCATCCACGCACCAAAGAATACACATTTTTCTCAGCAGCACATGGAACTTTCTTCAAAATAGATCACATGTTGGGCCACAAAATGAATCTCCACATATACAGGAAAGTTGAAATTCTAGCCTGTACCTTATCAGACCACCACAGCCTAAAACTTGACATCCACAACACAAAGAGCAACAGAAAATACACTAACTCCTGGAAACTTAACATTATGATGCTGAATGAGAATTGGATTCAGGAAGAAATTACAAAAGAAATTCAAGATTTCCTGAAAGTGAATAATAATGAAAATATAACTTACCAAAATCTGTGGGACACAATGAAAGCTGTCCTGAGAGGTAAGTTCATAGCTCTTAAAGCCTACATCAAAAAAAATGGAAACATCAGAAATAAATAACTTAACAATGCAGCTTACAGCTTTAGAGACACTAGAGCAATCTGATCCCAAAAGCAGTAGAAGGGAGTAGATTAGCAAAATAAGAGGAGAAATATCCAAAATCAACATTAGGAAAATGATACAAAAAATCAACCAGTCAAAAAGCTGATTTTTTTGAAAAAATCAGTAAGATTGACACACTCCTGGAAAATTAACCAAAAGCAAGAGTGAGAAGGCCCAAACTAACAAAATTAGGAATGAAAATGGAGGTATCACTAGTGATACCCAAGAAATCCAGAGAATTATAACGTCATATTTCAATAACTTTTACTCGGTGAAATTTGACAACACAAAAGAGATGATTGAATTCCTAAGTAAGCACAACTTACATAAATTGAATCAGGAAGTTGGGAATTATTTAAATAGTCCTATAACATATGAGGAAATCAAGGAAGTAATCTCAAATCTTCCCACCAAAAATGTCCTGGACCAGATGGATTCAGCACAGAGTTCTAAAAGACATTTAAGGAGTTAATAACACCAATACTCCTTAAACTGTTCCATCAAAAAGCAAGGGAAGGAACACTACCAAATTCCTTCTATGAAGCTAATATCATCTTAATCCCAAAACCTAATAAAGATACACTTAAAAAAGAAAACTCTAGACCAATCTCTCTGGTGAACACAGATGCAAAGTTTCTCAACAAAGTTTTAGCAAATCAGATTCTAAAACATATCAAAAAGATCATCCACGGGGATTAAGTAGGCTTTATTCCAGGCACACAAGGTTGGTTCACCATATGCAAACCAATAAATCTAATTCACCATATAAACCAGTCGAAAGTTCAAGACCACATGATACTCTCAATAGATGCAGAAAAAGTTTTTGACAAGATCCAACAGCCCTTTACGATCAAAACCCTAGAGAAGGTTGGAATGGAAGCCACCTTTATCAATACAATAAAAGTTGTATACAACAAACCAACAGCAAGGATTCTACTCAATGGGGAAAAACTTGAAGCATTCCCACTTTGACGAGGAACTAGACAAGGCTGTCCACTCTCACCACTCTTATTCAATATTGTACTCGAAGTCTTAGCTGAACCCATAAGAAAAGAAAGGGACATAAAAGGGATTCAAATTGGCAAGGAAGAAGTCAATATGTCCCTATTTGCAGATGACATGATCTTATACCTGAGTGATCCCAAAAATTCCACCAGGAAGCTCCTGGAACTAATTGAGAAGTTCAGCAGGGTGGCAGGATACCAAATAAATGTACAAAAATCAGTGGACTTCTTATAAGCCCAGTTTGAAAGAAGTGAAAAAGACCTGAGAGAAACAATCCCATTTACTATAGCCCCTTAAAAAATGATATACCCTGGTATAAACCTAATCAAGGAGGTAAAAGACCTTTACAATGAAAACTCTAAAACCCTAAAGAAAAAAATTGCAGAAGACACCAGAAGGTCGAAAGACCTCCCATGTTCTTGGATTGGCAGAATCAACATCATAAAAATGACCAACCTACCAAAGGCAATATACAAATTCAATGCTATACCAATTACAATCTAAAAGCGATTCTTTAAAGAAGTTGATCAAACAATCTCAAAATTCATATGGAGGCACAAAAGACCCAGGAGAGCAAAGACAATCCTGAGTAACAAAAACCCGGCTGGAGGTATCACCATACCAAATCTTAGTCTATACTACAAATCCATAGTTATAAAAACAGCCTGGTACTGGCTCCAAAATACACATACAGATCAATGGATAAGAGTTGAAGACCCAGATATCAGCCCACAAAATTATAGCCATTTGGTCTTTGGCAATGGAGCCCAAAAAATTCAATGGAAAAAGAACAGTATCTTCTACAAATGGTGCTGGAAAAACTGGATCTCCACATGCAGAAGATTAAAACTGGAACCATACTTATCACCATGTACAAGAATTAGCTCCAAATGGATAAAGGACCTTGATATAAGGCCAGAGACTATAAAAATCATAGTTGAAAGGACAGGGAACTCCCTCGAGGTGATTGGGCTAGGCCAAAAGTTCCTAAACAGACACCTCTACCAAATCTCAACAGTTGGGATCTTGTGAAATTAAAGAGCTTCTGTTCAGATAAAGAGATAGTAAAAGGAGCTCAAAGGCAAACCACAGACTGGGAAAAAATCTTCACTAACCACATATCTGATAGAGCTCTACTATCCAGAGTGAACAAAGAACTTAGAAAACTAAACACCAAAGAAACTAATGGGCCAATTAAAAAATGGGCCCTGGAACTTAAAAGAAACTTAACTAGGGATGAAATTAAAATGTCTAACAAATATCTTAGAAAATGCTCCACTTCCTTCGCCATCAGGGAAATGCAAATCAAAACTTCCCTGAGATATCATCTCACCCTGGGCAGAATGGCAAAAATCCACAATACAAACAACACCAAGTGCTGGAGAGGATGTGGAGAGAGGGGAACTCTCCAACATTGCTGGTGGGAATGCAGGCTCATACAACCACTCTGGCAAGCTGTCTGGAGATTCTTATAGAAATTAAAGATTGAAATGCCATATGACCCTGCTATTCCACTTCTGGGAATAATCCCACATACAGCAAAAATGCACCTCGATACCACAAGCACAACCATGTTCATAGCAGCACTGTTTACAATAGCAAAGTCATGGAATCAACCCAAATGTCCAACAGTTGACGAGTGGAGAGGAAACTGTGGTAGATCTATACAACGGAGTACTACTCAGCCATCAAAAATGATGAATTACTAGAATTTTGCAGGAAATAGATGTTATTAGAAACAATTATATTAAGTGCCATCTGTACTCCCTAATAGGTGGCTCCTAGTATCATACCCACCCAGCCCACCTAGAGACACTCAATGATAAATCTCTGTAATAACCACAGTAGGGGCTGGAGAGGTGTCTCAGTGGTTAAGCCTCTGCCTTGCAGGCAGAAGTTCCTGAGTTCGGATCCTAGACCCCATGTATAGATGCCAGGCGGAAGCAGCGTCGGCCTGATTTCTGGTTCTGGTAGGGCAGAGTCTGTGAATCCCTGGGCAGAATAAACAAGGCAGAGGTGGAGGCGGTCCATGGTGGTTCCCGAAATCGTCTGTGGTTCTACACACACACACACATATATACAGACATGCGCACACATGCATACATGCACAATTGAATAAGTAATACCCACAGTAATTGTAAGGATTATGAATAGGAGGGATGGGGTAGGAGGGCCACACAAGAAACAAGGAGAGAGGAGACCAACTTATAGCAGAAAAAATAGGCCTCCATCAAGGACTGCAAGTAACTAATGAGACATCTGGTTAAGTACACAGACTTTCCTTCCTGATCATTACAACTGAAGGGGTATGATCTCACCAGAAGGGGAGGGCACATAGTCTGGCAGATAAAAAGTAACCATTTTGTAAATGGGTGATTGACCCCTCCCTCACTGTGGTTTCCTACTTTTATTACATCTACCTTTGAATGTGCTCTTATAACAAGACTCCAGTTTAACAGCTTTTTATCTCTGGCCAGGGGGTGACATACAACACCCATCAGGATGGAGTGAAGGGCATTGCAGGAGCAGCAAAACTGCAAAAGAAAATCAACAAACCACTATCCAGAACTTCAGAGACTCTATATCAACCACCTAGAACTAGGCCAGACTAATTTCTCCCCATCCTGAAACTCAGGGACATTTGCGGAAGAGGGGGCGGTAAGAGTGTAAGAGCACAAGGATGGGAGGAGCAATGATTTGCAAGATACTCCACACAAGTTAGGGCCGAAGCAATCATAATTGGACATTGCATGCCCGGCGCAATGTCCAACACACTATTGACCTCACAAAGTCTAGCATCTGCTAAAGGCACTAAGATGCTTGGAGGCAAGTGATTGACAGCCACAGTAGTGTTCCTATGATTAAGGGGAACACAGGAAGGGTTCAGGGAAATGCCACTGGGTCCTTGTACATCATGGGAGAGGAGGGCCCAGAGGAGAGTCTGGCATGCACATTAAAAGATTCTCTGGGGATTGGAGGGGGCACTGGGGGATGGGGAGAGAGAGGTGAGGGGAGGGGGAACAGGGGGGTCGGGAGAAGGAGGAGGGAGGAAAGGAACCAGTGTACCTACTAAGTTTGTATGAGCAGAAATAATAATAAAAAATGTTATAAAAAACAATATAAATGTGCAAAAATTATTGGCCTTCCTATATTCCTAAAATGAAAGAAGTGAAAAAGTCCAGAGAGAAACAATCCCATTTACTGTAGCCCCTAAAAAAATGAAATATCTTGGTATAAACTTAACAAAGGAAGTAAGAGACCTTTACAATGAAAACTTTAAAATCCTAAGAAAGAAATTGCAGAAGACACCAGAAGGTGGAAAGACCTCCCATGTTCCTGGATTGGCAGAACCAACATCATAAAATGACAATCTTACCAAAGGCAATATACAAATTCAATGCTATACCAATTAAAATCCCAAAGCAATTCTTCAAAGAAGTTGACCAAACAATGTCAAAATTCATATGGAGGCACAAAAGGCCCAGGATAGCAAAAACAATCCTGAGTAACAAAAATATGGCTGGAGGTATCACCACACCAAACCTTAGTCTAAACTACAAATCCATAATTGTAAAAACAACCTGATACTGGCTCCAAAATAAACACACAGATCAATGGATAAGGGTTGTAGACCCATATATAAGCCCACACAACTACAGCCATTTGATCTTTGACAAAGGGGCCCAAAAAATCCAATGGAAAAAGAACAGCATCTTCAACAAATGGTGTGGGCAAAACTGGATCTACAATGCGGAAGATTAAAACTGAACCCATACTTGTCACCATGTACAAAAATTAATTCCAATTGGATCAAGGACCTCGATATAAGGCCAGAGAATATAAAATCCATAGTTGAAAAGGTAGGGTACTCCCTCGAGCTGATTGGGCTAGGCCAACAGTTCCTAAACAGACATCTAATAGCACAGTCACTACAATCATCACTCAGCAAATGGGATCTTGTGAAATTAAAGAGCTTCTGTTCAGATAAAGAGATTGTAGCTCGAGCACAAAGGCAACCCACAGAATGGGAGAAAATCTTCACTAACCACATAGAGCTCTATTATCCAGAGTGCACAAAGAACTTAGAAAACTAAACACCAAGGAAACAAATGGGCCATTTAAAAATTGAGCCTTGGAACTTAAAAGAAACTTTACCAAGGACGAAATTAAAATGTCTAACAAATATCTTAAAAATGCTTCACATCCTTAGCCATCAGGGAAATGCAAATCAAAACTTCCCTGAGATATCATCTCACCTGGTCAGAATGGCAAAAATCCACAACACAAACAACACCAAGTGCTGGAGAGGATGAGGAGAGAGGGAAACTCTCCTACATTGCTGGTGGGAATGCAGGCTCATACAACCACTCTGGCGAGCCATCTGGAGATTCTTAAAGAAATTAAAGATTGAAATGCCATATGACCCTGCTATTCCTGCTATTACACTTCTGGGAATAACCCCACATACAGCAAATTTCCCTTGATAGCACAAGCATGACCATGTTCATAGCAGTATTGTTCACAATAGCAAAGTCATGGAATCAGCCCAAATGTCCAATAGTTGTTGAGTGGATAAGGAAAATGTGGTACATTTATACAATAGAATACTACTCAGCCATCAAATATGATGAACTAATGCAATTTGCTGGGAAATTGATGGAATTAGAAACACTTATATTGAGTGAAGTATTCCAGACACGGAAAATTAAGCACCATATGTACTCACTAATTGGTGGATTCTAGTACCAAACCCACTTAGAGACACTCAAAGACAAATCTCTATAATACCTACAGTAATTGAAAAGATTATAAACAGGAGGTATGTGGAAGGAGGGCCCCACCAGAAACAATGAGAGAGGGGACTATGTTACAGCAGAGAAAATAGGCCACCATCAAGGACTGCATGTAAGTAATGAGACATCTGGTTAAGTTCACAGACTTTACCTCCTGATCATGTACAACTGATGGTGTATGATCTCAACAGAAGGGGCGGGTATATAGGCTACCTGATAGAAAGCAACGATTTTTCAAATGGGTAATTGACCCCTTTCTCACCGTGTCTCCTACTTTTATTCCATCTACCTTTGAATATACTCTTATAACAAGTCTCTAATTTAACAGGTTTTTATCTCTGGCCAGGGGGTGACATCCAATACTCATCAAGATGGAACCAAGGGCATTGCAGGAGCAGCAACCCCCCACAAAAAAAATTCCCAACCCATAATTCAGAATATCAGAGACTCAATATGAACCACCTGGAACTGGGCCAGCGTAATCTCTTCCCATCCTGAAACTCAGGGAAATTCACAGAAGAGGGGGCGATAAGATTGTAAGAGCACAAGTATGGGAAGAGTAATGATATGCAAGATACTCCACACAAGTTAGGGCTGAAGCAATCATAATAGGACATTGCATGACCTGCACTATGTCCAACAGATTGTTGACCCCACAAAGTCTGGCATGGACTGAAGGCACTAGGATCTTTGGAGGCTAGGGACTGACAGTCACAGTAGTATTCCTAAGGTTAAGGGGAACACAGGAAAGGGTTCTGGGATATGCTCCTGGGTCCTTGCACCTCATCAGAGAGGAGAACCCAGAGGAGAATTTGGCATGCACTGTAAAGAATGCTCTGGGGATTGTGGGCACTGAGGGATGGATGGCACTGAGGGATGGGGAGGGAGGGGATAGGGGAGGAAGGAACAGGGGGGAGGGTGGAGGTGGAGGGAGGGAGGGGACCTGTGTACATGTTAAATTTTTATGAGTGGAAATAATAATAATAAAAAGAATATAAAATAAAAATTTCTGATGCATTTAAACAAAAAAAATCATACACTAGAACCACCATCCCTTGCCATCAATAGGACAATATTAATATGGCATAGCTATGACATATCCTCACCCTTAGAAAAAACTTTAAGAATCAATATACATAATTGAACATATAATTTAACTGTTATAATATTTTTGTTATAATATTTTAATGTATACACTCCATGTACATGCTCATTGTTGCAGTTCACCTGCATGGTTGCTGATAAATGATCATCAAAAGGCTTAAGGGAATAAGGGTTTATTTTCTCTTATGATTCCTGGTTACAGTTCTCAGTCCAGCTTGACAGAAGAGCATGCACCAACACCAGGGCCGAGGGAACTGGCCACACCATCACCACATAACGCCTGAGAGATTGCCAGACCAGCATATATGGCCAAGTGAACAGAAGGATGCCAATTCTCTCAACCAGCTCTCCATGATTTATTCCAGGGCCTGATCCCACCCACAATGGGCTGGGCCTTCCCCATCAGCTAGACAATCTCCTTCAGGTTCACTCTGGGCTTAACTCAACTACTAATTCTCGACAAATGTGCCCAGAACTCAAACCCTCAACTGTACCTGTGCCCAACTAGGACACTCCATCCTTTGTCAACTTGACACAAAACATAGCACTTTGAAACTGTAACCTTCAATCCTTGTCCCCAAAGATGTTAAAATATATTTTAAAATAAATAAATAAATAAAATATGTTTTAAAATATAAATACATTTCATAGATAATTTAAAATTTTCTCTCATTAAAACTTCAGTTCCCACATTTTAAAGGTTCAAAGTTTCTTAACCTTCAGAATGTATTAAATCAAAATAGTTAAATACTTTAAAACAGATAAAACATTAAAACAGAAGGATCTTCATGTGATAAAACATTTAAATTAAGGTCAAAGTCCAGCAAATTACTGCATCCTGTACTTGACTGTCCATCTTCCATTGCTCATCATGTAATCAAGGTGGGTTAGAGATTCTAGGCATTCCCAGACCCTGTTTGCAGCTTAAAGTTATAAAAGCAGAGTTCCTCTAAACCAGGCTAAATCTCCACTCACAGCCATCCTTGGCAGCAGACCCACGGTTCTGGCATCTCAAACAACACTCTGGGTTCCTCTACAGCTATAAGCTTCACCTTCTCTCCCAGGAACTCTACAACTGCCACTTGGTGCCAAGCTTTTGCCGCTCTCCATGAAGCCTTCAGTAGTACACCAAAACCAGTATCACCTGAGGGATGCTGCCAGATTCCAAAGCAAGGTTGAAACTAGCTCAATACACTGGAGCTATAGCTGTACCAACGTTAATGCACTGACTCTGGAAAAGCCTCTTTTCCAGGCAGCCAAACTTGCAAAGGTTAAGAAACAGCATTAACTTGGGTTTCGGCCCCAGAAGGAATCTGGGTTTTCAAACTATGAACTTGCCATTCTGTGGTTTTCACATCTTCCACTGTCCTCAATGCAAAGTCACTAGGTTTTCCTTCACTGATGTTCATTACTCCAACAATGGCAGCTATTCTGCTGCCTGCCCTTTCCACATCCAAAGCTTCATGGCCACAACACACCTCTCCTCTATCAAGCAAACCAGTCTTTTGTCTTTAATTTGACTTCACCAAAGTCCTTGTTCCCCTCATCATAAATTAGGCCCAAACAATTCATAACTCTCTCAGCACCAGCATTATCCAATAGGCCCACTGAACTCTGAAGAACGATATTGGTAATCTTCAAACATTTCAAACTTTGTCCAGCAAAACTGTACAAAAGCCACAAACTACACATAGTCAAATTTATCAGCAACACCCCACTTCCTGGGTACCAAATTTGGTAGCAGTTTGCCTGCATGGTTGCTGATAAATGACCATCCACGTCTTAAGGGAATAAGGGTTTATTCTCTCTTATGATTCCTGGGTACAGTTCTCACTCCAGCTTGACAGGAGGGCACGCACCAACACCGGGGCTTAGGAAACTGGCCAAACCATCACCACATAATGGCTGAGAGATGGACAATCCTTACTTGCCAGACCAACATGTATGGCCAAGTGAACAGAAGGATGCCAACTTTCTCAACCAGTTCTCTGTGATTTATTCCAGGGCCTCATCCCACCCACCATAAACTGGGCCTTCCCATCAGCTAGACAATCTCCGTCAGGGTCACTCTGGGCTTAACTCAACTACTAATTCTCCACAAATGTGCCCAGAGTTCAAACCCTCAATTGTCAAGTTGACACCTGTGCCCACCTATGGCATTCATATCAGAAGTAAATCTAGAACAATGATGTATCCTTAGTTACTGAGACAGTAACTTTCTTATTTCTGGTTTTTTATATAGCTCCATCTTTTCTCTATATTTACAAATAAACGTGATTTTAGTAGTGTGCTGCTGGGCATTACTTGGGGTAGTGGTCCAGCTGGCCTGCACATTCTCTCAGTTTCTTCTCATGGTGAAGGCAGTTGTGGATTGATAGGTCTTTGAACCAGGCACTGTTCTGAGCTGAGCCCTATGAACAGTAAATCCCCTTTCCCTTGTCCCAAATCTCAGTTCCTATCATTGAGGTCTTAAGAGCAAAAATGAGTCCCTTATGATCCTTTTCACACTCTGCTTTCACAGCAACAGTACTGCCCGGCAGATCTGCGGCCTTAGGACTTGCTTGCCTTTGCCATGTTTATATGCCAGCTATTCAGTTTCACTCCAAATGTTCTTTAAAATCACTCATTCTTCTTTGAATATATTTATTGTAAAACCATACCATATGAGAAGAAGGGGACATGTGATCCAAATTTAATTCATAGCATGTAAGTGCAGATAGTGAAATCAGAAGGATATGTCCTGAATTCCCCCATGTGCCCTCACTAGATTTTCTGCATTGCTAGTGATGCTGCAGTAATGCATTGGGAACTATGACAGTATCTCCTGGATATTTCTTGCAAAGGAGTTTTGCAGTATCCACAGTCTCTGGTCAGTATTCTGTTGGTATCATCCCCCTCAGCAGGATATGATATCCAAAATGCCTGCAGATGTTATAAAATGCCCACTGAGGGATCAGAATCATTGATCAATGAGAATCACAGCCAGGAAGCAATGTGGAATTCACAAACGATTGAAGGATGTTTGATGCCATATATGGTGACATGGATCCCAGTGAGTATGAAATAATATGAAGATGCTGGAATCTTTTGCTGGTAATGTCCCCAGGCTTCAGAGCCCACATTGCTGCTATAATAGGGACAGGTAGCTTACAAAGAACACAGAAGCTGCCAAAATAGGACTGTACACCTGCTGAAGAGGAAAGTAAACATGCAGCACTGTGCAAACTAGCAGGACACCCTGGGTAATAGTGAGCAGTCCACCAAGAGTCAGCAAAGCAAGGGATGCACATTTAATTTTATCGTCACAGAAAGTGTTGAAGAGAAACTCACTCCATGGCACTAAAAATCAACTATCGAACATACCAGAGGTTCACTAAAATGTGGCGTGACACCCTCCATGATTAAAAGACTAGCCGACTTTGGGGAACCAGTAGATCAGATGCTTTTCTAGGTCCCTCCAGTTCCTATCATCCTGAGGTTTGCACTGGACAAAGTTCCCCAGCAGTGGTCTTTTTCCTGTTGGCCCAAGAGAGCCAGCAAAGTTCGAGGTGAAAGAGCCTGTGATGCATTGGTGGGAATGGGATTCCTCCCTTTCCCACCCACACTTACTCACCTCTGCTCACAGGCATCATTAGCACAGACTCTAGACACCGACAAATCTAAATGTAAGGATGTGGATCTCCAGAAACCCTGTAAAAGGTGGGTATGTTACCACTTGTAATCAGAACACGTGTGGAATGTCTAGACACAGTCCCTGGTGCAATTTGGAAGGCTACTCTTAGCTGAAACAATCAGTAGCCAGTACATTAGCAGACCTCACCTCAATATCAACAGTGGAGAATGGTTGAAGAACACATGCAACATGAACCCCAAGCCTCCATGTGCACACACAAACACATGCTTGTACACGTGAACACAGCCTTGAGCCTACCCATGAGAATATACATACACGCCCATGTGCGCACACATACACACAAAGGAAAGAAATGTCACGGCCAATCTGTTTTTGATCAAGACAAGGGACTCGTGTCTTTGATGTAGAAGTCAAGCTCCTCCAGTTAAGTGAGCAAGAGATATGGCACATGCCCCAGTATCACACGACCCTCATGCACTGGTGGCAGGTCGGAAATTGTAGGACAGCCCCAGTCACAGCAAGACTTAGCAGTCCATCGTTGTCCAGAATAAGTGAATCTCACAGACTTGATTTTGCGGCTCTCTATAGAATTCCTTTAATCCTGGAATCCAGACCCCAGATGCTGGCCCAGGCCTTCTGTGTAAGAAGCTGGCCTGCTGGGACATGCCTGTGACTCATTGCAGTCACTTATGGGTCTTTAAACTTTGCTTTGCTGTTCCTCAGAGCGCAGTTCTGGACGTTAGAAATGTCACCCCCAGATCTTTGCAGGAACAGTTTCAGAACGATCAGCCCTCACCAATATGTCTATGTGAGGCCCTCCTTTTGCAGAGCCTTGTTGAAATGGGGCGTCTGCAATTTGCAATCATGTGACAAACTCAAATGACTTTCCTTTTTGTTAGCAAAGTAGATGTTTGTTTCAGAAATGTCTGAAGAAAAAGGATTAATGAAAGAGAAAGAGAGAACATAGAGAGAGGAATTACTTCAAATGTAGAGCCTGAGAAGTCAAAAATCCACAGGGCAGGTTGGAAATTTCTAAGATACCTGGCAGTCCTGAGTCTAATGACAGCACAGAGACAGAGACCCTTCTGCTTTCTGGGTCGCCCTCTTTTCTAAGGTCTTCCACATATCATTATTTGAGAGCTGTCCACATTGTACTAGGAGATAAGCTCTATTCAGAGTCCGTTGAATTGCGTGTCACTAATACATCTGCAAAGCATCTTATAGTGGCTTCCAGAATACTAGACAGATAACACCTGGACTCTGGATCAAATAGTTGGATAAATTGTCCAAGCCTCATTCAACCATGAAATAAATTACCACTGGGCCTTGTCTATAACTTCAAAAAAACACCTGCCTAACACTGGTAAGCTCAGTACTGAACTGGTTTTTAATTTAATTCTAAGTATTTTAAATTCTAGGTTATAACTTCTCCTTGCCTCCCTCATTATCTCCTCTCTTCTTCCTTCCCTTCCCTCCCTCTCTCTCATCCCTTCCCACCCTTTGTCCCCTCCCTTCATGGATGCAGTCTGCTCCCTCCTACTGTCCTGTCCTTTGGATTTGTGGGTCCTGGGATTCAGCCTGTATCATCTACTTCAGTGGGGGTCTGTGGTAGACCAAAAGGCCCATCCTTGGACAGATCACTGATATGAGAAGTGGTTGTTTGTAAATGTTTGTTTCCTTACATAATTTTTAGCTGGGAACAAACATGATAGTAACAAGCATGAGCATTTCTTGTGCAAGTCCTGGCCATAGAGGAAAATAAAGAATCTATCAGCCTTATATGAGTCCTTCTTGGTCTCCCCTCTTGCCTGACACCTGAGATTTACCATATCCTCCCAGAATAAACACTGCACTTAACGATGATGATGACACTAGTGTACCGATTATGTCAGGCTCAGAGAGCTTAGCATAAGTGAACCCTTGACTTGCAGTCTCAGAATTCTTAGCCCAAGTGGGCCAGTAACTTCCACCTCATTGTTTATCATCATCACCCGTCTTCCCCTTCCTCCCTGCCTATCTCAAGCAGCTAGGAGTTTGTGACCACAGCAGTTTGTTCTCTGTGCACATACATAGGTGGTAAAGGTTTGAAGACAGGAAGTTAGTTGCACTGTGAGCTTCCGCTCTTTCAGCCTCAACAACTTCTGCCATCTCTCCATTGTCTTCATCCTTTCCTACATTCCCGTTCTTCCTTTTCCCTTTCCCTGTTCATCAGTATAGTTTCAGGTGAACTGATGTGCATCATAAATTCCTCTATTAAATAGGCTATACATAACATTGGCAGAAGGAAAACTCAGAAAAACTAAGATTTCCATCTCTCTCTTTCTGGTCTCTGCCTTATTCTCCCCATCTGCATGTGCTTTGATACAGGAGGGAGGGAAACCATATGCCTGAGCAGCGTAAAGCTGGGCTGAGTGAATAGAATGATACTAATCAAGAGTTCTCCTAGAACTCTGATAGGAAAGAATACCCACAGGTGATAGGGTGAGTGACAGTAACCTTTGAAATACCTGTGTGTTCTTGATCAATTCTCTGGGCCTCAAGGTTTCAATTTTTTTATTGCAGCTATTGATGAGGAAGCTCTTACAACGAGAACATAGTCAAGGTGGCAAACATATTCCACACTTTCATGTATGCCAGGAAAATGTATGGCAAAGCAATGATGGCAATAAGGAATTGATGTTTCCAAAAATGTTAGAGCAGACATTTTTATTGAGAGAGACAAGCAACCCTAAGTGGGAAAACCACATTGGTTGCACAGTCAGCCTGTGTGGGTAAATGTTTTCTTCATCTGTCCTCACCAAAAAATCTATGCTGTTTTGAAAATGCTTATTTACTGAGACTTTTGAGGCCTTTCATTGGCCTGGAGAGATAGCTCTGGAGTTAAAAGCTGTGATTTGCAAACAGTAGGACCTAAGGTAACAGAAGAACCTAAGATAAGATCCCAGAACCAAGATAAAAATCTCAGGCAGCGACCCTGGTGTCCTCAATTTCTGGCTCTGAAACAGTCTGATAAATCCTAGAACAAAAGCAACAAGGAGGTAGAGCAATCCATGATGACTCCTGATGTCACTCTTGGACCATCATAGACACTAATACACTCAAGTGCTCTCTTGTAGACTTATACAAAAAAATCTATGCAAATACAAACACACCATTAAGTGCTGGTTTAAAGAAAACAAGAGGAGGAAAAGGCAAACAGAATAACTCATTTTGGAAACCAAACAGGAAAACATCAGCAATGACAAAGACTGTCAAACCCAAAATAAATGTCTTCACAGTGACATTTCAGGAGATTGGAGACAAAAGGTTCATTCTTTCTGAGCATACAGGAAATTTCAAAACAATAGTAACAACTGACTGTACTAAGGACATCTCTGAGAAAGAGAAATTCATTTCCTTTTGATAAGATATGTATGAGCCATGAAAGAAGGCAAATCTACTTTCCCTCCTACTACACTTTCATTTCTGAGAAGAAGTGCTTCTCTCAGACAAACACAAACCGAAATCAAATATCTGAAAAGCAACAAAGTTGTACCTTAAAAAGAATCAATTCTGGCATCACTCTAGAAAACAGGATCTGCTAGGGTACATTTTTAAGTTGCTCTGCTTGAAGATCACTGCAATTTGATATAGCCATAATGACAATAAAATGGCAGAATATCCTCCAGAAATTTCTGACATGTCATAAGCCTTCATGTTCTCATGCAAAGAAGTTTCAGGACACTCTGAGGATGGACAAGGGGCTCCCCTCATATTGGATGGGAGGCTGGTCCATAGTCAATTCTAGAGCTATGATTGATAGATGATAGAACCATGATAAATAATCCTTGGTAATACACTAAGTGGACATGTTATTCAAAAAGTTTCTCTGGAATACTGCTGTTCTAGTTTAATAACTCATTGTTGCAATAAATATCTGACCAAAACAAAAGTTAATGATTTATGATTCTTGTAATCAAGAGGCACACTTAAACTTCAGATAAAACTTGACCAACCCATGTAACAAAGGCTCAAAGATGGCATTGTCTGTTCTAAATTTTTGGCAGATTTTGCAGTAATTACCCTCACTAGTGAGCTCTATCTCATTGTAAGATATCTGTAGGAGTATACACATTCTCACAAATTTGGCTCTTTTAGAGCTAAATGTACAGAAATGAGTTACTTCATAGAGTTATTTCCTATCCCAGTTTGACTGATAAAATTGTCTTAAGGAAAACACATGGTCAAGTAAGATAAGATTAATCACATAGTTACATTATCATTCATTGGTAAATTATAAGATAAAACTCATAGAAAAAATAATTTATCTATAATCATTGTATATTAACCTTGTATTCTGTTCTGTTTTGCTCTAGTTTAGAATATGTACATCTATCTAGATAGCATAATATTGCCAAATATTTTTTAAAATATTTATTTATTTTTCCACTCATATGAGCTTGATAAGTACCCCATTCCCCTCCCTCCCTTCACCCCTCCCTGGATCCCCTTGCTCCCTTCCCTCTTTTCCCCTTCCTTTCCCCCCTCCCTTTCTCCCATTGTCCCCTCCATCCCTAGAGCATCTTTTAGTGTGCATGTCAAACTTCCTTCTGGGTCCTTTGCTCTGATGAGGTATATATAAGGACTAAGTAGCATTGCCTAGAGTATTTTCGAGGTTTGCCTTTAGTATGGGAACACTATTGTGGCTGTTAATCCCTTGCCTGTAAGGATCCTAGTGCCCTGTGATCCATGCTAGACTTTGGGGGATCAATAATATGTTGGTCATTGCACAGGTCCTAACTTGTGTGGTGTATCTTGCATGTCTTAACTCCTCCCCACCTTTAGGCTCTCACAATCTTACTGGTAATTGCTCAACGTTTATCAAAGTGAACTTGAGCCTGTGCCTTTTGTCCATGCTGGTCAAGAGACAGATGGTCATCACATCCTGTGTTCTGAGTTCTGGGTACAGAAGCCAATATTTCCCATTATGTTCATTGCAGAGAATAGCATCTAGGCCTAGGAGTAGATGGTCATATCTTCTTTGTGATAGTTATCAGTGTTCAGTATTGCTGACTTATGTCTTCTGTCCTTTTCCTCTGAGGTAAAAGTATATAAGAGGATAAATATCTCCCCATATTAGGTTATATGTCTGGGTAAGTCTGAGAAATTGCCTTCTGACCTTTAATGGGTTTTTGGAAAACTACCTAATCTACTCTCTGTTTGGGATATATCATGCCGGAAAATGAACATAAATTCTGATATGACCAACTACTTCATCAAAGTCCTAAAGAAGAAAAGCTCAAGCTGGAGTGGGACGATGAGATCATATTTGAGAGCTAGGAAAAAGGGTTTTGGTTAAAGGAAAAAGCTGGGTAGAAAAGTAGGAGGCGCATTGAAGTAAACAATGTATAGTTTAGAGGTGGTGGAGAGGAAATGAGGGTGGTCAAGAGAGAGGCACAGGCAGTGGTTACAGATTGAAAGGGAGGAGGTTCACCTGCTGGGTCTCGGTTTCTAGTTAAGGAAAAAGGGAGAGAAGGTATGGGTTTTAAGGGCAGTGCAACAAGGAGAATTTGATAAGCTGAAGTCCTGGAGCACAGAGACAGGACTACAGCAAAAGGAAAGTCTGAAGATAGAAGGCTCTAAACATTTCTTGCCCTTTGTCCTGAGGGCAAAATGTGCCCTGTTTACAATGACTTTGGTAATGGTCACGTTTGCCTGCACACTGATGATAAATTCATAACCAAACAGTTCAAGGGAACAAGAGATTTTATTCTGGCTTAGGATTATCTGATTATACCTCTATTGCAAAATTGGAAGAGCTCATACCAACACCAGGGGTGGAGGGAACTGGACATTCCATATCCTTAGGATTTCTGAGAGGGGGACAGTTCTAATTATCTAGGAAAGATGTTCGTCCAAGTATGACAACAAATGCCAACCTCTGATCAACTAAGAAAGAACAGCTATGGAGTCACATTCATGGAGTTCACTGGTCTTACTACCTCAGTTCAGGAGCTGAAAAATGTAAGCAGTCCTTGGCCAGTGCTGAAGTATACCAGACTTTATCAAGCCAACTTCTTCTACATATCCACCTGCACAGCAAGAACTCCTACTGAAAAATAGCAAGATTCCCCCCCCCACACACACACTGTTTCCTGGGTTGCAAGAGTATCCTGGAACCAAACTGCTGTCCCAGATCTATAGCCACATATGGAAAGAAATATTATAAAGTTGGAAAATAAAAAGCCAGGGGAGGGGGACTGTTACAGTCAGCCTGCCTGGTTGCTGATAAATGACCATCACACAGCTTACGGGAACAAGGGATTTATTTCCTTATGACAGTCTGGTTACAGTTCTCAGTCCAGCTTGACGGGAGTGCACGCACCAACACCAGAGCCAAGGGAACTGGCCACACCATCAACACATAACGGCTGAGAGATGGACGATCCTTACTTGCCAGACCAGCATGTCTGTCCAAGTGAACAGAAGGATGCCAATTTCCTCAACCAGCTCTCTGTGATTTATCCAGGGACTAATCCACCCACCATGGGTTGGGCCTTCCCCATCAGATAGGCAATCTCTTGCAGGTTTGCTCTGGGCTTAACTCAACCATTAATTCTCCACAAATATGCCCAGAGCTCAAACCCTCAACCGTCAGGTTGACACCTGTGCCTGACCATGACAGGGACCTACCTCACGAGCAGGGAGCAAGCCTTCGTTACATGCTTTGGATGAGTGTTCTCCTCGATGCAGATGGCCAAGGTGATCATGATTGACCTTCAACGGATTTTCAGAGAACTACCTAATCTACTTTCTGTTTGGGATATATCATGCATGAGAAATGAGTATAAATTCTGATATGACCAACTACTGCAGCAAAGTCCTAAAGGGAAAAGTTCAATCTGGAGTGGAACTTTTGGCCAAACTTTTATAGCATAGAAGTGAGTGAAGGAAATGAAGGAACATATCCTTTGTGCTTGCCATTTCACTGCTAGTGGATATGTAGTGTATAGCTTCTGGGGGGCTAGTAGCTTCCTGACTGTTTAAATATGCACATTCCTTCCTGATGTTATGATTTGCAGACTTTGTGAAGTCATTCATTGGGACAGGTGCTTAGAGATGAAAAGATTGTGGTGAGCCTCAATCATAAACTCCATGCAGTCTAAAGATAAACACTTCTGAAAGGTGTAATCCTAACTCTTTAGAGTTGATATTAGACATCTTTTTAGAAAAAAAGCCAAAATAAGGTCAACCTATACCACAAAGGATTAAAAAAAAAACACAATCAAAGCAAAACCTGGAATTAGTTGTTAACTAACAGGGCTCTTATCATTAACATGTCTTATGAGAATTAGTTACATGCAATCTTCACTGGACACAAACAGGTTAGCAAACCTCCTGTTTGGTAAATGGATCCCTGGACACTGTTAATTTAATAAAATGGATATTAAGGAATTATTTACCCTCTGTAAGATACTCCTTTGGGAACTAATCAAAGGACATCTTGTCAATTCTTAAGCCATTGCTAGTACAGTTTGTTTTATCCTTGACTGTAGATAAGGCTTATATTGACAAATAATACTATTGCGCCACAGCATAAACAAAGGTGATTAAATTTTGAGGCCAGTAGCAATAAGAGCTTTAGAAAGCTTACCTGGGACCACTGCAGACACAAAGGAACACAGGGTCTCAGCGCTTTGATTCCGTCCAGGTAATCCTCCCTGCAGCAAGGAGGGTGCTGTCTGTGAACTAGTGATTTGTCTTCTGGCAGCACACTGGGTGAGGTTTTACAGGTTGTACAGATGCTGTTTTGTTGCTTCTGGGATTTGTGGTGCTATTGTAGGACTTTCCTTCTCCACCTGTTCAGACCCTCCTAAATAATCAAACTCCTGATTTCCTCAGAGGTCATTAGGGGTCACATTCATTTTCTCCTGTTTGTTCCACTTCAGTTTCCAGAAAAAGGTGGTAAGTCTCTTGCGCTAACAGAAAGCACCGTCTATTTCCTTTCTGACTAACAGGGCTCTTACCATTAAAATGTCTTATGAGAATTAGTTACATGCAATCTTCACTGGACACAAACAGGTAAGCAAACCTCCTGTTTGGTAAATGGATGTCTGGATCATTACACAACTTCAGTATTTGTATTTAAGGGTTTATTTTTTCTTTTTCCTTTCCACTTGGAGGATTATCTCCCCAGTACTACAGCATGACACCATACTTCCTTCCTTCTCAAAGAAATAGCTTTGCCATTATCTCAATAGGAAACTTTGTTTCACCCCTGTTCTGTGGTTGTGATGTCCTAACTTGAGACACTCCTCCTCCTTAGCCCTTAACAACCCACAACTACACACCTACACAGAAGCACCATAAAAGGTCTTCTACACCAGTGGAAGATCAGCAAAATGTTCTCATTACATCACTGTCAGGCATTGTCTGACTTGACTACCTTCTGTTTTATGAAGTCTCCCCAGAGATCCTACTGGAAATTTCCCAAATTTTACCTGACTCACATCCCTGGTTCCAGGTACCTCAAGGTAGACTGAAACAAGAGATCTAGAGGCTATATTTGCTTTGCACTCTCCTGCCATTTCAGTTATACATGTGCACAGACACCCAACCTGTGAAGCAATATTAAAACTCAAGTCTTGATTTGTTTCTTACCAGGCTGCTCCTGGTGATTGTTCCAGATCCTACTCTTGTGTTACTGATTTGCATTTGCTTTTGAGTTTCCATCAGTTTCAAAGTCAGGTAAAATCTGCACATCCACAGATGTTGCAAGATGACAGCAGAATACATCTTCCCTGGGTGGAGATCCAGTCTATGACCATAGACCATCTATCAGCCCGAAATTGGACACTAGGCTGTTTGAAATGAGTCTGGGGATCCTCTGATCTCCACACGTTCACCATGGCATACGTGTGTACATCCTATCTCTTTTTTAACTCTTTCTCTCCCTCTCTCCCTATCTTGCTTTCTGAACTAAGTTATTTATAAATATATAAAATATTTCTAAAATGGGAAAATAAACCACATAAATGGTAAGAAAAATCAATAAAAGGCTCATCCATAGAATGAATAGAAACCACTGCCTAAAATATTATAACCAGAAACTCCAAGAGGGTCCAAATTGGCATTCTTCATTTAATTTGTAATGCGTGTTTATGAGCCCCCAATTTAATGATCTTTCTTCTTTTGGTTCTCTCACTTAGCTATTTTTCTGTCTCTACAGAATGCTTTGGACCCACAATTTGATGCAGTTTTGCTTTCTGTTCCATCTCTCTATAAACTACTCATTATTTATTCTCTTGCTTTTGCTTGCTATACACTTAATAAACTCAATCATTCAAAATAAAAGCATAGATATTATAGTTGATTGTGTGAACCATATGGAACACAATTAGTGTTCTCAGCAGGATTAAGGAAACACCATTGTGTTTTGTCTGAATGACTATTACACTATCATTACTAATGTGAAACACACATGATAAATAAAAGTTCTATCTGTACTCTGGATATTAGTCCTCTGTCAGAAATGTGGTTAACAAAGATTTACTCAATTCTGTGGGTTGCATTTTTGTTTGCTTAACAGTATCTTTTTACTGAACAGAAACTTTTGTTTTCTTTTGTTTTTTCATGAATTCCTATTTGTTGTGTTGATTTTAGTTACTGTCCATTTGGGGTCCTATTAATGCCGATGAAGTCCAATTGGATCAAGTGTATTCTCTTATTCTTTCATCTAAGAGTTTCATAGTTTCTGGTCTAACATTAATGTCTTTATCCATTTGGAGTTAATATTCCTGTAGTATGATAGAAAAGGATTGAATTTCATCTTCTGCTTGCTGATATATGATTTTCCCAGCACCATTTGTTGAAAGTGAATGAATATTTTGGAATCTATTAAAAAAAGATAAATGTAGGTGTGTAAGTTTATATACATATTTCTGAGTCTTCAACTCTAACTATCGATCCCATAATGTTTTCATCACTATCGATTTGTAGTGTAATGCATGGTATGGCAATACGTCCAGGAGAGGTCAAACATTCAGGATTATTTTGGCCATCCAGGGCCTTTTCTGTTTCTATATAAATTTTGAGAATATTTTATCAATTTTTGTGAAAAATCACATTGCAATTTTGATTTGTATGGCATTGAATACAAATATTGCTTTTGGTAGTATGGTCATTTGTGAGATGCAAATTATACCAATCGAGGAACATGGGAGGTCTTTCTACATTTTGGTGACTTTTGTAATATGTTTGTTTTGTGTTTTAAAGCTTTCACTGTACAGGTCTACTACATCCTTCTTTGATTTATTCCAAAGAATTTGTAGTTGTGGTAAATGGAATTATTATTTTCATTAATAATTTTTATAGAAATTTGATAGGTACCCCATTCCCCTCCCTCCCCCCACCCCTCCCTGTATCCCCTTGCTCCCTCCTCCTACTTCCTTTCCTTTCCCCCCTTCCCTCCTTTTCTCCCAGTTTCCCCCTCCCTCCCCCCATTTCTGGAGCATCCTTTAGTGTGCATGTCAAACTTCCCTCTGGGTCCTCCTCTTTGATGGGTTATAGGGGGACTCAGTAGCATTGCCTAGAGCTCTTTTTTTGTGTTCCCCTTTAGTATTGGAATACTATTGTGGCTATTAATCCCTTGCCTCTAAGGATCTTAGAACCTGTGATTCATGTTAGACGTTGGGGGGTGAATGACATGTTAGTTATTGCGCAGGTCATGGAAAGTCCTATTATGATTACTTTGGACCTAACTTGTGTGGAATATCTTGCATACCATTGCTCCTTCCCTTCTTTAGGCTCTTACAATCTTACCGGCCCCTCTTCTGCAAATTTCCCTGAGCATTAGGATGGGGAGAGATTAGGCTGGCCTGGTTTCAAGTGATTAATGTAGGATCTCTGATGACCTGAATTATGGTTCCCTTGGCTCCATACTGATGGGTATTGGATGTCACCTCCTAGCCAGAAATAAAAGGCTGGTAAAGTAGTGTCTTATTATAAAAGAGTAGATTCAAAGGTAGATGGAATAAGAATAGGAGACCGCAGTGAGGGGGGCCAGTCTCCCATTTGCAGGATGGTTAACTTCTATCTGCCTGATTCTATACCCTCCCTTTCTGTTGAGATCAACCCCCATCAGTTGAAAACGCCGAGGAAGGAAAGTCTGTGAGCTTAACCAGATGTCTCACTGCTTACTTGCAGTACTTGATGGTGCCTGTGTTCTTTGTTGTAGCATGATCCCCTCTCACCTTGTTTCTGGTGGTGCCCTCCTTCCCCTTCTCTCCTATTTATAATCTTTGCAATTACTGTAGGTATTACAGAGATTTACCTTTCAGTGTATCATTAAGTGGGTTTGGTACTAGGATCCACCTATTACGAAGTACATATGGTGCTTAATTTTCTATGTCTGCAATACTTCACTCAATATAATTATTTCTAATTCCATCCATTTCCCAGCAAATTTCATTAATTCATCATTTTTGATGGCTGAGTAGTATTCCATTGTATAAATGTATACCACCTTTTCTTATCCACTCCTAAATTGTTCAGCATTTGGGTTGATTCCATGATTTTGCTATTTTAAACAGTGCTACTATGAACATGGTTGTGCTTGTGTTATCGAGGTAAATTTTTGCTGTATGTGAGATTATTCCCAAAAGTAGAATAGCAAGGTCATATGGCATTTCAATTTTAATTTTTTTACGAATCACCAGACAGCTCGCCAGAGTGGTTGTATACACCTGCATTCCCACCAGCAATGTAGGAAGGTTCCCTTCTTGCCACATCCTCTTCACCATTTGGCGTTGTTTGTATTGTGAATTTTTGCCATCCTGACCAGGGTGAGATGATATCTCAGAGAAGTTTTGATTTGCATTTCCCTGATGGCTAAGGATGTGGAGCATTCTTTAAGATATTTGTTAGACATTTCAACCTCTTCCCTGTTAAAGTTTCATTTGAGTTCCAAGGTCCTTTTTTTAATTGGCCCATTTGTTTCCATGGTGTTTAGTTTTCTAAGTTCTTTGTGCACTGTGGATAATAGAGCTCTATTAGATGTATGGTTAGTGAAGATTTCCTCCCATTCTGTGGGTTGCCTTTTTGCTCGTGTTACAATCTCTTTATCTGAACAGAAGCTCTTTAATTTCATAAGATCCCATCTGGTTGAGTGTGGGTTATAGTGACTGCGCTATCGGATTTCCATTTAGGAATTGTTAGCCTAATCCAATCAACTCCAGGGAATTTCCTACCCTTTCAACTAAGGATTTTATAGTCTCTGGATTTATACTGAGATCCGTGATCCATTTAGAATTAAGTCTTGTACATTGTGATAAGTATGGGTCCAGTTTTAATCTTCTGCATGTGGACATCCAGTTTTGTCAGCACCATTTGTTGAAGGTGCTGTTCTTTTTCATTGGATTTTTTGGGCTCCTTTATCAAAAATCAAATGACTGTAATTGTGTGGGCTTATATCTGGGACTTCAAACCTTATCCAGTGATCTGTATGTCTATTTTGGAGCCAGTACCAGGCTGTTTTTATAACTATGGATTTGTAGTATAGACTAAGGTTTGGTATGGTGATACCTCCAGCTGTGTTTTTGTTACACAGGATTGATTTTGTTATCCTCGGTGTTTTGTGCCTCCGTATGAATTTTGAGAGTGGTCAAATTCTTTAAATAATTGCTTTGGGATTTTAATTGGTATAGCACTGAATCTATATATTGCCTTTGGTAGGATTGTCATTTTTATGATGTTGATTTGCCAATCCAGGGACATGGAAGGTCTTTCCACCTTCTGGTGTCTTCTGTAATTTCTTTCTTTAGGTTCTTAAAGTTTTCATTGTAAAGGTCTCTTACTTCCTTGGTTAAGTTTATACCATGGTATTTCATTTTTTTAGGGACTGTAGTAAATGGGATTGTTTCTCTCAGGGTTTTTTCCCTTCTTTCATTCTGGGCATATAGGAAGGCCACTGATCTTCATGTTTACTTTGTATCCAGGTAACTTGCAGAAATTCTGTATTAGTTCCATGAGTTTCCTGGTGGAGGTTTTGGGATCACTCAGGTACAAGATCATGTCATCTGCAAATAGAGATAACTTGACTTCTTCCTTGCCAATTTGAATCCCTTTTATGTCCCTTTTGTCTTATGACTTCAGCTAAGACTTCAAGTACAATATTGAATAAAAGTGGTGAGAATGAACAGCCTTCTCTAGATCCTGATTGAAGCAGGAATGCTTCAAGTTTTTTTCCATTGAGTATAATCTTTTCTGTTATCTTGTTGTATACACCTTTCATTATTTGATAAAAGTTCCTTCCATTCCAACTGTCTCTAAGGTTTTGCTCAGAAACTCTGTTGGATCTTGTCAAAAACTTTTTGTGCATCTATCATGAGTATCATGATCCCCGTTGATTATCTTTTTGATATATTTTTAATCCGATTTGCTAAGACTTTGTTGAGAATCTATGCATCTGTGTTCATCAAATAGTTTGGCCTATAGTTTTCTTTTTTAAGTGTATCTTTATTAGGTTTTGGGATTAAGATGATATTAGCTTCATAGAAAGAATTTGGTAGTGTTCCTTCCTTTGTATTTGATGGAACAGTTTAAGGAGTATTTGTATTATTAGCTCTTTTTTTTTGCCAGTAAACTATAGGCAGTTTTATTAAAAAGAAAAACAATCAAAAACCTTGGGCTGTGGGTGCAGGGTTAGTCCATCCAGGCCTTCAGGATCCTGGTGGTGATCTTGTCCTTCTCAATGATGTGGACAATGACGCCCATGCCGAACACTGCATCCCGATCCACCACATTCAGCACGGCTGGAGAGATGGTTTCAAATGGGTGGTCTGGGTCCTTGTTGGGCTCCCACAGAGACTTGCACATTCCATATATCTGTTCAGAGCAGGTGCCACTCATGACAAAGCCGTCAGTCACCATGGGGCAACCAATGAGGTCCAGAGAGCAGATGAAGGGTTTGAAGGTCTTCGGGTCCAATCCAGCAATGACCGGCTCTATGTAGTAAGGACCAAACCGTTTTCATACAAGAGGTTGGCCACCATGCTCATGAGGGTGTAAGGCTTGATCTGCTGCCCTTCCTTCAGCTCATACAGGTTCAGGCGGAACTTGACGCCCTGGGCAACTGTCTGAATGTCGGTGGAGAGTCCTGACACCCCGATGTACAACAGGTCACCCATAGGAAAGATCTTATGGAAATCCATGGTTACCATCTGGGCCTGGATGCTGAAGTGTCTGTCTGCAGCGATGACCACACAGTTCTTCCCCTTCATGGCCATGACGTCCTCTCAGATATAGGACATAATAACATGATTGCAGTATATTAGGACCCCCATCACCTATGAAACGCCATTCAACCGGCTCCAGCCTTCACTGAGTCACTATTAACTCCTTAAATGTCTGATAGAGGGGCTGGAAAGGTAGCTCAGGGTTTAAACCTCTGTCTTGCAGGCGGAAGGTCCTGAGTTTGGATCCTAGACCCCACGTATAGACACCGTGCAGAAGCGGAGGCAGCCTGTGATTCTGGTCCTGGTAGGGCAGAGCCTGTGAATCCTGGGGCAGAGTAAACAAGGAAGATGTGGAGGCGGTCCATGTTGGTTCCTGAATTTGCCTGTGGTTCTACACACACGCACACACAACACATACATACATACACATGCGCACACATACATACATACACATGCGCACACATGCATAAACGTACAATTGAATAAATAAAAAATGTCTGGTAGAACTCTGTGCTGAATCCATCTGGTCCAGGACATTATTTGGTGGGAAGATTCGAGATTACTTCATCTATTTCCTCATATGTTATAGAAATATTTAAATAATTCAAAACTTCCTGATTCAATTTATGTAAGTTGTGCTTACTTAGGAATTCATCCATGTCTTTTGTGTTGACAAATTTCACAGAATATAAGTTTTTGAAATATGACATTATAATTATCTGAATTTCTTGAGTATCGGTAGTGATAACTCCATTTGCATTTCTAATTTTGTTAATTTGAGCTTTCTCTCTCTTGCTTTTGGTTGATTTTGCTAGGGGTGTATCAGTATTATTGATTTTTTTCAAAGAACCAGTTTTTGACTGGTTGATTCTCTGCATTATTTTCCTTATCTCAATTTCAGACATTTCTCCCCTGATTTTATTAATTTCCTTTCTTCTACTACTTTTGGGATCAGATTGCTCTAGTCTCTCTAAAGCTTTAAACTGCAGTGTTAAGTAATTTACTTGTGATGTTTCTATCCTTTTGATGTAGGCATTAAGAGCTATGAATTTACCTCTTAGGACAGCTTTCATTGTGTCCCAAAGATTTTAATAAGTTGAATTTCCTTTGTAATTTCTTCCTGAATCCAATTCTCATTCAGCATCATGGCATTTAGTTTCCACGAGTTAGTGTATTTTCTATTGTTTGTCGTATTGTGGATGTCAAGGTTTAGGCTATCGTGGTCTGATAGGGTACAGGCTAGAATTTCAACTTTCCTGTGTATGCAGAAATTCGATTTGTGGCTCAGTATGAGGTCTATTTTGGAGAAAGTTCCGTGTGCTGCTGAGAAAAATGTGTATTCTTTGGTGCGTGGATAAAAAGTTCAATAGAGTTTCAGTTCCAATGTGTCTCTGTTAAGTTTTGACCTGTTGATCTATCCCATGTTGAGAGAACAGTGTTGAAATCCCCAAGAATTATCATTTGGGGGTTCATTTCTCGCTTTAGACGCTGTAGGCTTTGCTTAATGAATGTAGAGGGGCCCGAAGTCTTCCTGGTGAATTGTACCTGTGACTAAAATGTAGTATCCATCTGTGTCTCTTGTGATTTTTTTTGGTTTGAAGTCCACATTGTCTGATAGCATAATGGCTACCCCTGCCTATTTCCTAGTTCCATAAGCTTGCAGAATTTTGGACCAGCCTTTCATTTTAAGATGTGCCTATCTTTTGTGGTGAGATGAGTTTCCTGAAGGCAGCAGATTGATGGGTTGTGATTTCTAATACAGGTTTGTAATCTGTGTCTCAATCAGTGAGTTATTTCCATTGACATTTAATGTTATGATGGAGAAATTCTTTTTAATTCTGGACATTTTTTATGTTTAGTGACTTTTTTAATTGTATTATTTGGCTTTTAGGTTTTGGTGGCATTATGCTTTCTTTCTCTCCTCCTGGATACGCTTTTTTTTCTTCAAGCTTGAGTATCATTTCTAGAATTTTGAAAGCCTGGTTTAGTAGACATGTAAGGCTTCTAGTTGTCCTTGTGCTGGAAAACTTTTCTTTCTCACTCAATCATGATGAATAGTTTTGCCAGGTATAACAGCCTGAGTTGACATTTTTGCTCATTCAATACTTTAAGTACATCTCTCCAAGTGCTTTTTGCTTTTAATGTTTCCATTGAGAAATCATTTGTTATTTTAATAGCTTTACCTCTAAAAGTGACTTTTTTTCCCTTAAAGCTCTCTGTATCTTTTCTTTTTCTTGAATGTGGAGTGTTTTGACTATTATTTGCTGTGGTGCGTTTCTATTTTGGTCATATCTGTTTGGGGTGCGGAATGCCTCTTGTATTTGGATGGGCCTCTGATTCTTTAGTTGAGGGAAGTTTTCATTTATGATATTTTAAAAAATTTCCTCGGGTGTGGTATTTTGGGATTCTTGCTCTGGTATTCCATGAGTACACATGTTAGGCTTCTTCAAGGTGTCCCATAACTCTTGAATATTCCTCTTAAGTATCTTTTTGGCTTTAACAACCTTTTCCATTGAGCTGGTTAATACTCCCACTTTGTCTTGGAGATCTGAAATTCTATATTCTGCTTCGTTAGTTCTGCTGATAAGACTCTCTATTGAGTCCTTGGTGAAGGATAACTTGTCTTTTACTTTAGTTTTAAATTCTGCCTGAGACTGCTCTAAGCCTATTTTTGTTTCTTGAGCTGTTTCTCAAATGCTCCAGGTGTCTGTTGTGTTCCTATTTAAATTGTTTAATGCAGTCATTTAACTCCTTCTGGATTTCCTCTTTCATAGGATTGATAATGGTAATGATCATGCTTTGAAAGTCATTATCTTGGGCCTGCCTTTCTTGCTGATTTTCTGTGAATTTGTTGTGGTTGGAATCTGTCACTATGGGGTTAATTCTTTTAGTGGGAGATTTGATTTCTTGGGTTTTGTTTCTCACTGATCTACACTTTGACTTGGGCATTGTTGTATTGTCTCTTAAGTCCTTTCAGGTTCTATGTGTTTTTGACTGAACTGATTTATTTGGTATAACTGCTCTCTGGCAGTTATTACTACTCATTGCCTTGGAGTTGGGTGTGTTCGTCTGTTGTTATTATTATTTCCTAGATGAGGCTCTTAGATGGTTAGTACATCAATTAAGTCAGGTTTAGTGGACAGAGGGTAAATATTAGATGGTAGAGCACTTTTACAATTTAGTACCTTGGTGATATGTGAGAGTGAGTGGTATAGTCCCTGAAGTTGTATGTGTTTTGGGGGTGGCTATATAGAAAAGTTAATCTACAGTGATTAATAATTGAGAGGAGCAGGACGGTAAAAAGTGGGTTTACTTATCTTTGGGCTGGATATGAAGAATCTCTTCTATGTGATAGGATGATTTTAGAGGACTTCAGTTGTATGGCCTTTGTCCCCAAGAGCTTTGTTTTGGTTTTCTTTGGATTCTGTTGAATTCTGGGAAGCAGGTGCTGTCCCTGGACCAGGAGCCAGGGAGCAATAGAATGTGCATTTGGGTAGGCGGAGTGGGGGGAGGGGCTGAGGAAGATTGGTTGCTTCACCTAGGACCTGGGGCGTGGTCTAGTGGTCCACCCAAGCCCTGGGCAGCTTGGGCGCTACTCAGGCTGGATGGTGGGTGGGCCTGGGAGGAGCGGGTAACATGGGTGCTGGTGGGAAGTACCTGGGAAGCAGGGTGCCTTACCTGGACTGTGAGCGTAGGAGAGATCCAGCATTCCGGGCAGGTGGAATTGGGGGAGTGGGTAAATAGAATTATTTATCTCAGGTTTGTCTTGCTTTGTTCATCCATGGTATATAGGAAAGCTACTTATTTTTTAATATTAATTTTGTAACATGCCACTCTACTGAACTAATTCATTAGCTGCAGTTTCCTGATAGAACTTCAGGTCTCTCAGGTATGAATCGTATCATTGCAAATGTCTTTCTTTCCTATTCATCCTCTTTTTCTCCCTCTCTTTTCTTAAAGCATTTGCTAAGACTTCGACTACAATATAAACAGAAATGATAACACTGAACAACCTTATCTAGTTCCTGGTCTAAGGAATTTTCACAATTTAGGATGATTTCTACTATAGGCTTGTAGTATAAGGACTTTATTATGTTGATATACGTTCCTTCTCTCTGTGTTGTTTCCAGGACTTTATCATAAAACAGTGTTGCATTTTCTCTAAAGTGTTTTGTGCATTTATTGAACAGAATCATGTGATTTTTGTCTTTTCTTTTTTTGTATGATTAATTATATTTTTATTTGCATACATTGAATCAATCTTGGAATAAATCCAACCTGATAATTTTTAAACTTAGTTTACTTGTATTTTGTTGAAGGTTTTGTGTTTTTGTTTGTTGATAAGACTGGCATATACTTTTCCATGTTTTTGTTGTGTCTTTACTTGGCTTTGGGATCAATATAATATTGTGTTCATAGAAAGGGTATTCAGTATGGGAACACTATGACTTCCATTTTGATATCTGCCAGACAGGCCCATTCCTCAACCAATACCATGTTTTTTTGAGTATTCAAGATTTTTTGTATTTTCTGTTGTGTAGGTTGTTATGATGCCAGCTCTATTCCATGGTAGTCAGATATAGTATATAATTTCAATTTCTCTGTATTTAATAGGTTTACTTTGGGCTGAGAATGTGGTCTATTTTTGAGACTCCTTCATGGGATGCTGAGAATAATGTGTATTTTTGATGTCAGGATGAAAAGTCCCATATATATTACACAGGCCCATTTGCTTTATGGATTGATTTGGTTCCATCATGTCTTTCTTAAGCTCTTTACTACTGACCATGCAAAGGTAATCATGATTGTTACATTAGGCCATGGGGGTAATATGTATTCAACTGTACTTAATAAGTTAGTGAATTTATTAAAGTTGCGGCATCTCATGTTATTAATAAAATAGATAAAGTAAGGAAACAATAAGTAGGTGAAATAATGACAGTAAGAGCAATATAGATATGAGTATGTTTCCTGTAATGTAGGCTGAAAAGAAAAGCAAATACTTAAGATAGGAAAAGACCTCTACAAATTAGTGCTACAGTGTCTCCTCCTTATTGCAACTAATGAACTTCAGGGAACAAGATGTTTTAGTTCAGGGCTTATGATTTGGTTGTAGTTCACAGTCTAGCTTTACAGGAATGTTCATACCTGGAGGGGTCCCAGAGAATAACACCACATCCCCTCAATCTTTCCCCTTTTTTTCTAGAAAAATCTGGTTTTGGACTGTCCTCACCTAAAATATCTTTTCAACCAGCACTTTCACTATCTCCACACAAGATTCCTTCTACCCCAGAGTTACAAATTTAACTGGCACAGGCTAGAATCCTACATTCCCCCATAACCGCCAACTCTGTCATAGCAAGTTGTGCTTCACCATGTTCAGAGGAGAATACAAGCACACACTCACCATGGTCTATCGACCCTCACGATGTCAGAAACTTTTCATTGACTTCAGTAGAGATCAGTGTGGAATGTAGAAGTCATTTCTGATCTCTCTTTTTCTGATCTCTCATTTCAGATCTCTGTCTCTTTCTGCTTTATTAATGGTCCTTTAATGCCAACATAAGAAGCAGGATTATCTGGACACTCTATATCTATAAGAATTATTGAGAAAAGGGCAAACCTCAGTAGTCAGTCTGAAAGTTTACCAATCTACTGAACTGCTTCTCTCCATCTTATCACATGCCTGGGAACTGTCTCACCCAATGTGGACTAGGTCCTCTCACATCAATGAGATATTCCTCACAGGCTTCCTTTAACCAACAGTTATTTGTAGATGTGTCTGAAGCCTCAGTAGTCAGTCTGCGAATCTGCCAAAGTACGCCAGCCTGCTGAACTCACTCTCTCCATCTTATCACCTGATCAGGGAATGTTGCACCCAATATGGGCTGGATCCTCTGACATCAATGAGATAATTCTTCCGAAGCTTGCTATAACTACTAGTTATTCATAGATGTGTCTGAAACTTCAACCTTACATGAAGATGAAAAGTCAAAAGCTTAAGAAAACTGTAGAAAGTCTGAATACATCATGAAAGATTTGTGGAAATGAAATTTAGGACAGTGAATGACACAGAAAGGAAAAACAGAAACGGGGAACAAATAAAAATGATGATCTGTCTTGACCAAGGAGGGGAAATGGGTATTTTCCAGCACAATGCAAGCATCAGAACTGTGATGATGGAGTTGGTGTTCATATTATACAGGAGAAATCATAAGAGATATCATGTTCTTTGTCATGTAGGCAATGTAGGGCTTTTGCCAGGAGGGTTTGTGATTAAGCATATTTCTATAGAGTTTATAACTTACATAAACAGTTAAAAAAAGACTAAGGGAAAGATACTTCCTTGGGAGAAAGTCCCAAGATAGGATATTGCAAACTACCCAAATGAGCTTTACAGAAATGTTTAAGATTGCCTGAATATAATCTTACTGTTGTTGTTGACCACCTAACTCCCTGATTGGATGAAAGCATTCCCTCCTTCTAGTGCTACAGCCAGTCAGCACCACTGCATATACTGGATCTCTCTTCTACTTGGCTTTCTCTTAATTTTCAAGACTCCTAACACAGCCTCCTCCTCTTGAGTTTCTAGCACATCCTTACCCATAAGGAACCCAATGCCAATAAAAAAGCCAAACAGGGGCCTGAGAGATGACTCAAGGGTTAAGTCTCTGCCTCACAATCAAAAAGACCTGTGTTCCCATCCAAAAGAACACATAAAATCACCAGGCAGATACAGGAGTGGCCTGCACTTCTGATTGTGGAAGTGAGAGCATGGGACATTGCAGAGTGAAGCAAAAAGCAAAACAGTCCAGGATGATTCCCATACAGAACATACAGTATTCTCTCTCTCTCTCTCTCTCTCTCTCTGTCTGTCTCTTTCTTTCTCTCTCTCTCTCTCTCTCACACACACACACAAACACACACACACACACACACACACACACACACACACACACACACACAAACACCAAAACAATTTTTAAAATGCCAAAAAGAAAACAAACTAGAACATGTCTAGGGTCCCTTTTGGTGCTATTACCCACTAAAGCTGCTGAACAAAAAGCAATGAAGAGCACTATAAGTTCATTATTCCTGAGAAGTCTGCAAGAAAAAAAATTCCATGGGAGGAAAACTCAAACCAATGGGACATAGAAAGCATATCAAGAGACCTTTAAAACGAACTTTATGATTTAAAGGATGATTTTCACCTCATAAATTATTTTAAAACTTGTATCTTTGCCTGCTTCTTTATGTCATGCTCTTATGTTTGCCATTTTTTAGAAACTATTTCTATCTCTCCGTATGGATGAGATAATGAGAATTTGATTATTTATGTAATTAAAGCAAACTTCCCTATTAACGATTATATTTGACGAATGTCTAGCTTCATCCTATGGAGAACTGAAGCACCACAGACTCAAGCATGCCTATGCATGTCTCGCCCTCTGCTTCTTGACTATGGATGTAGTGCAACCATCTGTTTCAAGCTCCTGGTGTGCTATCAAACATATTGCCTACAAACTGCATTTATCTATGAATGACATAGCTGGTCATTCTAAGGTAGGAGAGGACTGTTTCAGCCACACATAAATATATGGAATAACAGTTCTGTACTGTTGTCTCCTTAATGTGCTAGCTTGCAAGAATTTACAACAGTCAAACAACTTACCCTTATGCAGAAGTAAAATGTGCTTTGCCAATATCATTTTGATGTATGTTCATTGTTAGGAGCCCACTTTCCTTTAGAACAACAGATGAAGTTCTAATGATTTTCATTAATTATAGGTTTCCGGACAGTGGAAACACAGTATTTTTTGAAAGAGAAAGTTCAGTAAGATAGTACAAGTTTTATGCAATAATTAAAAGCAAAAAAAGAAAAGGAGGCTTCCTCCTCTGTTAACCTTGCACTGATGTTCTTCTGTGGACCCCAAGATACATTTCCCAGAAAGTATCATTTTCAGTGATTATATATCATGATTTCCTTTAAACAATCTATTATGTAAGAGATAGGCTATGACTCCTGACTTTTGGTCATAATGTATGGCAAAAAAAGGATTTAGTGGTTTTCCTATTTTACCAATTATTTGGGGTGAAAAATCAAGAACTTAGAGCTTCAGTAAAGTTTCAATCAAGAACTTAGAACTTCAGTAAAGTATTAATGAAAAGGAGAGGGAGTATCAATGATTATTTGAGTCCTCTGGAATAGTAGTGGCTGGTCTTTTGCTTAAATTCCTGAAAAGGGATCACACATATAACAATGTGTTCTCTGAACATTTCAGAATGATAGACAAACATATTTCATGTAAGATAAAAATATGGGCCTGGAGAAATGGCTGAGAGGGTTAAAACATTGCCTTCCAGGCAGAACATCCTGAGTGCAAATCCCAGGTTCCACATGAAAACACCAGGTTGAAATAGTCGAGCCCTGCACTTCTGTCCTTGACGGGCAAAGGCAAGAAAAATCCTAGAGTTAACCAAAAAGGAGGTAAAAGCAATCCAGAATGATTCCAGAAGTTATCCTCGGTCCTTAAGCAATGCAAAGTGATTCCAGAAGTCACCTTTGGTCCTCCGCAGGGATATACAGTGCATTCTGATACAAACACACACACACACACACACACACACACACACACACACACATACACACAATAAATAAAGGAAGGAAGGAATGAAGGAAGGAAGGAAGGAAGGAAGGAAAATATTAAAAGATAAAAATATGAACTGAGAAGTACTGTTGTACCATGTGAAAGATATAAACACACAAAAGGTCTCACAAATCATCCAAAGAGATCAACCGAATAGAAAAATCCTTAAACCTCTAAAGTAACAATTCACGAAAGAAGTGCTAACTATCCACCAGAGTGTTTTTAAAGAGAAATTCACATTTATCTGTAAATTCAACAAGGCACTTAATGATATTTTCTAAAAAACATAATATTTAACAAAACACTCTTGATAAATGAAAGTATTTGTTATGAAACCAGAGAATACAATGTCTCTGAGCCTTATTGAATGAATGGATTTCTTTTCTTTATTCATAGAAGAAAACGGTAACAAAATCCATATGCATACTAAGAGATGTCCCAGTCCTGCAAAGGAAATCTTGAGCAAGAGACAGAAGCATGACTTTATAATGTGACTCCAAGAATGTTTACTACATGCAGTGAATGTGTTTCTGAGAAATATAGCCAGGATGCAGGCAATGTGATTCAATGTGTATGAAAGTGTGTAGAGAAAGATTAGTTGTCTGTAGGTAATTCACCAGATCACTCACCTCTTGTGATGACCTGCTGTTTTCTAGTCCTGTATTGATCTTTTCATGGTTGGCACTTTTTTATGATGAGGAAAAGATATCAAGCTCTTTATTTAAGAATGATTTCAACTAAGTGTAAAAGAGAGCGTTAACTCTGTTTACAGCTAGTGACACTGAGAAAATTTCAGTTTTTCAAGGTTGTGAAATGCATGGGGCCATACATTTACTTTGACCATTAAAATTAAATGAGTATAATTAAATAAGATATTATATTAAATAGAAGTGATGTATAAAGTATTTTGTTTAATTTTGGTATTCAAGAGGACCTGTGAGAAAGCATGCTAGGAATGTTCTCTGCGGGATTCCTAAAAGCAACAGGGACCAGTGGGTAGTTTACAAATGGCCTCCACAGGGACTATGAAACCTTTCAGCACACAGTAATTAGATCCCGGGCATTGTGCAGAGGTCTTAAGGCTAAGAATAAAATGTCATAAGTTATAATTTCCTTATCCATGTGTTAAACTATAATAAACCTTCATTAGAAAATCAGAATTTACTTGGAAAATTTGTCCTTTTTTTATAATGTATTTATCTATTTATTTATTAATTTTTTCCCATTCATACAGATGTAACAGGTACCCCGGTCCCCTCCGTCCCTCTACCCTTCCTTGTACCTCCATGCTCCCTTCCCCCTTTTCCCCTCCCTTTCCCCTCTCCCTCCCTTTCACTCAGGACCCCCTCCCCCCATCCCTGGAGCATACATTAATGTGGGTCCTCTAAGTCCTCCTCTCTGATGAGGTGTAGGGACTCAGAGGCATTTCCTAGAACTCTTTCTTGAGTTCTCCTTAAGTATAGGAACACGATTGTGGCGGTTAATCCCTTGCTTCCAAGGATCTTAGTGCCTTTAGTCCATGGTAGACTTTGAGAGGCTGATGATATGCTGTTCATTGCGCAGATCATGCAGAGTCCTATTATGCCTGCTTCAGCCCTAACTTGTATGGAGTATCTTGCATATCATTACTCCTCCCATCCTTGTGTTCTTGCAATCTTACCGCCCCCTCTTCTACAAATTTCCCTGAGCTTCAGGATGAGGAGAGATCAGCAGGGTAGCAAGATACAAAACAAACATACATAAATCAGTGGCCTTCCTATATGCACAGAATGAAAGAAGAGAAAAAGCCTTGAGAGAAACAATCCCACTTATGATAGTCCCTAAAAAAAAATGAAATGCCTTTGTATAAACTAACCAAGGAAGTAGGTTAACTTCACAATGAAAACCATAAAACCCTAAAGAAAGAAATTATAGAAGACACTAGAAGGTGGAAAGACCTGCCATGTTCCTGGATTGGCAGAATCAATATCATAAAAATGACCATCCTCCCAAAGACAATATATAGATTCAATGTTATACCAATTAAAATCCCAAAGAAATTCTTTAAAGAAGTTGACCAAACAATCTCAAAATTCATATGGAGGCACAAAAGACCAAGGATAACAGAAACAATCCTGAGTAACAAAAACACTGCTGGAGGTATCACCATACCAAACCGTAGTCTATATTACAAATCCATAGTTATAAAAACAGCCTGGTACTGGCTCCAAAATAGACACACAGATCAATGGATAAGGGTTGAAGACCCAGATATAAGCCCACAAACTACAGCCATTTGATCTTTGACAAAGGGGCCAAAAAATCCAATGGAAAAACAACAGCATCTTCAATAAATGGTCCTGGCAACACTGGATCTCCACATGCAGAAGATTAAAACTGGACCCGGACTTGTCACCATGTACAAGAATTAACTCCAAATGGATCAAGGACCTGGATGTAAGGCCAGAGACTATAAAAACCATAGTTGAAAGAGTGGGAAACTCCTTTAAGCTGATTGGACTAGGCCAACAGTTCCTAATCGGAAATCCAATAGTGCAGTCACTACAACCAACACTCAGCAGATGGGATCTTATGAAATTAAAGAGCTTCTGTTCAAATAAAGAAATTGTAACTGGAGCACAAAGGCAACCCACAGAATGAGAGAAAATCTTCACTAACCATATATCTGATAAAGCACTATTGTCCAGAGTGCACGAAGAACTTAGAAGAGTAAACACCAAGGAAAATAAATGGGCCAATTAAAAAATGGGCCTTGGAACTTAAAAGAAAATTTTTGTTTTTTAATAATTTATTTATTTTTTCATCCACTCATACAAACTTAACAAGTACCGCGGTCCCCTCCGTCCCTTCACCCTTCCCTGGATCCCCTTGCTCCCTCCCCCCTTTTCCCCTTCCTTTCCTACCCTTCCTCCCTTGATCCCAGTGCCCCCTCCCCCATCCCTGGAGAATCCTTTAACGTGTATGTCAAACTTTCCTCTTGGTTCTCCTCTCTGATGAGGTGTAAGGACTCAGTGGCATTACCAAGAGCTGTTTCTTGTGTTCCCCTTAAGAATAGGAACACTATTGTGGCTGTTGATCCCTTACCTCTAAGGATCATAGTGCCTTTAATCCATGCTAGACTTTGAGGGGTCAATGATATGTTGGTCATTGCACAGGTCATGCAAAGTCTTATTATGATTGCTTCAGTCCTAACTTGTATGGAGTATCTTGCATATCGTTGCTCCTCCCCATGTTTGGGCTCTTAGAATCTTACCACCCCCTCTTCCACAAATTCGTGGAAAATTTTTCTGTTCTTCCATATGTTGTTTGGTTTCTAAATCCTGTTATAAGTCTGGGACAGGTCAGATTTATAACAGTATTTCACTACACAAACACCAGAAACTTTACCAAATGGAGAAGTTTTATGGAAGCTGATCAGCAACCATGTATCAGAAAGCCAGGATTCCAATGCATGGCGTCAAGAAGTGGTGCATGGGATTATTAAATGCTGACATCACATCTTAAGCAAGAGGCAGGAAGCAGACTATTTTTACTTAAGTCAGACTTTGGCAGTTATGTGAAAGCAGGACTTTCCTGATGTTCAGTGTTTGACTAAACCGTGATTGATTAAACCATGATCACAGGACTGTTTCAGGAAGACCCAACTCTAATTCTTTTCCCCAGAATTCCAGTTAGGTGGGGACAGGTGCATGAAGCAGTCAACTGGTATTTTTCCAGCCTAACTTAGTAGGCTGAAGGCTGTTTTTTAACTTGGTTACAACACTACTTGCATCCTCCTCACTGGGACAAATGTGCTCACATTGCAGGAGAATCTGGTGGTGTCAAAGTAAAACAAGCAAGGACTCTGAGATTCTTGAATCACAATGTCTAAATACCATCTGCAGGAAAAAAAGGACATGACATCCAAAGGTGTGTGGCTGATTCTGCTGCTGAGCTGGATCACATGCTTTGAAGCCAAAGATTGTAAGTACAGTCATTTTGCTGGATTCCAACCCACAGTTAATAATTACACAGGGGACATGTCATAGCTGTCACTCACCCCCCAACCCCAAAAGGTATTATTTAGACATTGCAAGAAAGAAACATTAATGGTGAGAATCAAAAAGAAAGAAAAGTATCTAAGAATCAGTATTTAAAAAAAATAGTCAGTTATAAATAGCTATCACTCAGACTTGAATCATGGATTACAGAGTACATTTTTCCAGTTATTCTACATGATAAGGACACTGTGCTTAAAACACCTGTTATCTAACCACCTGTATTTATTTCTATGATTGGAAGTTCTAAATAGTAATGTACTGATGTCCTACTTGAACATATTATAAACATTCATTTGCAAAAGAACTGAAAGTTTATACGAAGAGATGCATTCTATGCCCTCATCATTGAAGTACTGACTATACATCAACAGAAGTGTAGAACTTACCAGTAAAGATGGCAGAAGCAGGAAGCATTTAAATACACTGAGTACAAATAGCAGGAAATATCTGATGTGCAAAAAAGTGCAATATAGGGTCCACTGAGGTAGCTGATTTGTTCCATTTCTGAAGAAAATGATGATAAGAAATAAAAAAGTCACCCTGGTCAGACTATGTGATGATCTGGTTGGTTCCTAGTTCTGTGTATCTTTCTCCGTCACATTTAGTTTTGCTGAGTGTTACAGGGGAACTGTGAACTTTGCTTCTTTGAGCACTGCTTCTGTTGGGCGAAGAGGTCACTGGGGAATTCTTGGATGTCCTTACTATTTTAAATGAATTTGACCAAGGGAGGATCCATTTAAAGGAAGTCTGAAGAGATGACAGGTCTCTTAACAGCATACCTGCCCCCTTGAAGTCTGTGATCCTTCAGATCACTCTCCTTAACACAACTGAATCCTGGTGCTTCACATGAACTTCAAGACTGTTGTTCTCCTTCAACTCAAGACAATCCTCCACCTCAGAATCAAACACTGGTATTATGAGCATGTGCCACCTACCCTGTTGATGTTGCCATTATTTACAAGGAGAAATAAGCAGGTATATTTTTGACTTGATCTTATCAAGTTATAGGAAACACTAAAAACTTTCTTTCTATCAGGTGAAACTGGAATGCTATTTTTGACCACATATGGAATCTCCCAGGAGACATACTTTGGATGTATTTGGATAGGTGTCTGCAGAGAGGTTTAAGTGTGGAGGGAATTCCCATACTGAATGTAGTTAGCACCATCTCACAGCCTGAGGTCCTGGACACAATAAGGGAAAATGTGAGGTGACCCCAGCATTCATCTCTCTCTATTTGTCTGGGGACAAAATGTGAGAGATAACCTTAGGACTTGCTGCTGCACTCTCACTTCTATAATCGAGTATGTATGTGCAAACTATGAATGAGAATAAAACTTTCCTTCCCTTAAATTCTCTTTTGTGGGTCTTTTGATACAGCAATGAACAAAAGAACTAACACATTTTACTTCCATTTCTTACCTCAGATAGGGTTTTCCACCATGCCTACTTTCTTTTTTTTTATAAGCATTTTTTATTATTTTTTCCACTCATACAAACTTAGTAGGTACACGGGTTCCCTTCCTCCCTCCTCTTCCCTCCGACCCCTCTGCTCCCCTTCCACTCCCGCCTCCCTCCCCATCCTCCAGTGCCTCCCCCCCAATCCCCAGAGAATCCTTTAATGAGCATGCCAGTCTCTCCTCTGAGCCCTCCTCTCTGATGACATACAAGGACCCAGTGGCATTTCCTTGAATCCTTTCCTGTGTTCCCCTTAAGCATAGGAACACTACTGTGGCTGTCAATCCCTTCCCTCCACGGATCTTGGTGCCTTTAGCAAATGCTAGACTTTGTGGGGTCTATAGTGTGTTGGACATTGCGCATGGCATGCAAAGCCCAATTATGATTGCTTCGGCCCTAATTTGTGTAGACTACCTTGCATATATTTCCTCCTCCCATCCTTGGGCTCTTACAATCTTGCCGCTCCCTCTTCCACAAATTTCCCTGAGCTTCAGGATGGAGAGAGATTAGGCTGGCCTAGTTCTAGGTGGTTGATATAGAGACTCTGAAGTTCTGAATTATGGTTTGTTGATTTTGGGGGGGAGTTGCTGCTCCTGAAATGCCCTTGGTTCCATCTTGATGGGTATTGGATGTTATCCCCTGGCCAGAGATAAAAACCTGTTAAATTAGAGTCTTGTTATAAGAGTATATTCAAAGGTAGATGTAATAAAAGTAGGAAACCACAGTGAGGGAGGGGTAAATCACCCATTTGCAAAATGGTTACTTTTTATCAGCCAGACTACATGCCCTACCCTTCTGGTAAGATCATACCCCCTCAGTTGTAAATGATCAGGAACAAAAGTCAAGGAGAAAGGGGATCATGTTACAGCAGAGAAAATAGGCCTCCATCAAGGACTGCAAGTAAGTAATGAGACATCTGGTTAAGTTCATTCCTACTTTCAATATCTAATATCTGTATCTAAACACTAACATTTAGATTCAGTATCTAATTCTGTAAAAGAAGCATCATGTTCTTAGTGAGAGCTGAACAGCCATACAAGATGGTAGAAACTGGGTAGGGTAATAAGATGAACTAAGAAATATTCTCAGTGATATGAAGCAAGTGTGTGGGTTGGTTTTCCCATGCGCGCGCGCACACACACACACACACACACACACACACACACACACACTGTGACGACTCCAGGCCATCAGGGCAGAGAGAGGCAAATGCACTGCAGGTCCTCTGCCCCGACCTAAATCCAGGGGACTCCGAACTCAGCAGGGAGCTTGTCAAGGCAAGACTCACTTTATTGGGGGCAATGAAACAGTTTATATAGACAGCAGACTGCAGGGTGCAAAACGGCCAGCCAATTACCTTAATGGTCAGCATAGCACACAGCCTGCATAGGTCAGACTTAACATATATCTATAAGGGAGACATGTCGACTCCTAAAAGTCAATTAGGACTCTCTATAATATAAACAGGGTTACGCACAGCACACTAGTTCCCAGCACCATCTTTGGTCCCATGTGCTTAGCCACACCCTGCTCACTCACTCCCAGACCGTTATTCCTGTGCAGGCCCAATATCTCCCCTGTTTTGTTTTAATAGAGGCTGTATTTTACAATTAACTATACATGTGTCCAGTGTCCCATAAGTCCCAGTGTGAGCTTTCGTTGCTGTCCTGTCCTGGTTGGTCTTCTCAGTCAGGCGAATTGGCATCAGCACCAGGCATGGCAGCAGGTAGGCCTGGGGAAGTTGCATGTGGTTCACACAGACAGTACAGGCCTGCCTGGTCCATTCTTAGACTAAGGCCTCACAAATATTTGTAGTCCAAGCTTAAACCACATCACTAGGGATGCCATGGCATGGATGTTCAAGTGCCATAAGTGCCTGTAGTTCGGTCTTGTTGATGGAGTACTGTTGAGAGATGTGCTGAGGAAACAAGTGATATAATTATTAAAAGAACAATTTTTTCTAGATGTTAGGTCAAATCCAGATTGACTCCCACCTTAGTTTAGGCAAGGTATCAATCAGGCCATCTTGAGTTAGATCAGGCCTATAAGGATTACGGTTAGCATCTTCCTTGAGCCCACCGTGGATAGTGTCTGAAAGAGAAAAAGCAAAGAAAGCTGCCTCAAGGGCTTTTTACCCCTTGGTTTAGTTTGTTAGTCTGGGGAAGATTTTTCTTGGGTATCCTTCATGAGGATCCTCCTTCACGGAAGTGTTGATAGATAGGCTTCCCCAGTGTCTTTGGAATCTCAATTCAAGTTGTCCCTTTTGAAAATTTAAAATGTTGATGGTAAATAATGGCAACCTTAGCTGTTTGTGGGGGCTTACTCCCCCTTTTGTTTTTATAATTGGGCCTTTAATTTGGTTGAGTATAGGGTCATCCAGCAGAAGGGGATGTCTTTTTGGAGTTCCAAAGACCTTCAAAGACCTTGAGAGACCCTTAACAGCATGGCTGTTCTATTTTTTTTTTATTATTATTATTAGTTCAAATGTGTGCATGTGCATGTGTTCGCGCGCACGCATGTGTGTCTGTATGTGTGTGTGTGTGTGTGTGTGTGTGTGTGTCTGTGTATGTGTAGAACCACGGACGAATTCGAGAACCACCATGGACGCCTCCACCTCCTTCTGCCCCAAGATTCACAGGCTCCGCCCTACCAGGACCAGAAGCGCAGGCCGCCCCCGCTTCCGCCTGGCGTCTATACATGGGATCTGGGATCCGAACTCAGGACCTTCCGCCTGCAAGGCGGAGGCTTAACCCCTGAGCCACCTCTCCAGCCCCAGCATGGCTGTTCTAAACCTGCCTACTTTACCCCTTAACCTATTTGAGGACCCAGGCTGCTCAAGAGATGAGGGGCAACAACTGCTCTTTGTCTACTTCCTGCTGAGATGGGACGATGAAAGTGAGAGCAGTCTGATGTCCTCATCCATGAAGTGCTGGGATGGTCTAGGGGTTTTTGACAGATGGCTTTATCCTTTAAGGTCCCTTAAAAAGAGACAAAACACAGGTTAAACTTTTGAGATCTACACAAGGATTGTAACTGGGAAGGCACATGGGATAAACCAAATAAGCTCAGTAATCTTACTGTGGGTACAGAAAAGAATTAGTAAAGAAAACCTGTTACATGACCTGGAATAGTCATTGCCTTTGTCAGGTGTAAAAACCAAGAACTAATCTACATACTGAAGACCTTTGTCCTCTGGCAGCTGTGAATCTCTATGATCACATTTCAAAACCTGTTTAAAACAATATGAACTGCCTATCTTGTTTCATTAAACGAAGGAATGTCTAAAAACAACATCATTAAACATATAAGGAATCTCAGTAGTTACATTGTGAGCAACTGATGAACCTATCAGTTCTCCGATCATTAACATTTTAGTAAACTCAAAGATTGACAAAAGCCTAAGAAGGAAGTTGAGCACAAGAATTTTGTGCTCCCTAGTCTATCAACATAGAAACAAAGAGGCTTCCCATTTGCATGTTAAACCCAAGGTTCTAATGAGATGCTCAACCTGGCAATTTGGACCTTTTTTCTGGATATCAGAGGCAAACTTCTTTTCCATTGGAGGAAGCTATGAGCTTCAGGCCATTTCATTGGGCCCCAGGAAGGGACTTGACCCCTGGGACCTTGGGTTCGAGGTAAATCCTTCCTCCAGTGGAGATTCCCATGGTCAGGACATAGGCCACATGGAAGCTTCCTGGGTTTACAACAATTTCAAAGCACACACTCTGATCATATTTAAGGCATCTTTCCATCTTTCCCCTATCAGAAGGGGTCCTGGGTTGTCTGCTTGGGCGTGCCTGTTAGTATTCTATCTATTCCCTTAAGCAAATGTCAAGTTTTGATTTCTTTGCTTCCTGGTTCTTTTTCTTTTCTTTCTTTTTTCCAAATTAAGTCCTAGGTTACCTGCCCTTGAGAAGTTGGGATTTTATGACTAACCAAATTCCTGTTTATTCAAAACAGACAATTGAAATACATTTGAATAAGTGAAGCTTAATTTTTAATTTCTAATTTCTGAGACTCAATGTCTTTTTTTCTATAGCATGGAAGAAGCATAATGTATAACATTTTCTTTTAATCACCATCTCTAATTTTTAATCTTTTTAAACCAAACACTCCATAATCCTTTTTAAACTTCTTGTACATCTAAATTACATACATATCTTCTTTATATTTTCTTTATCCTATTTGATATATTCCAGTTGTTTTTACATTAGATATTCTTTAAGAAATGTTTGTCAAAAGAGGCAATAACAGTAGACTTCATCTTAAAAATCATTATATCTGAATTAAGTTAGCAAGATTGTAGCAGATCACAGGAGTACACCTGAAATTAGAAATCATACTTGTCCCCATACATACATACCAGGAGAATGAAGAAATTCCAATGAATTCCTCAGAAATCAGTTTTTCTTTCTGGCTGCCAGATATGTTGGCATTATACATGCGAAAACAATCTTTTAAAGGAATTACAAAAGTGATGTTATCAGATCCTAGGTAAAAGCACAATATAGCCTTTTGTGAAGATTCATAAAAATCAAGATGAAACAAGATATTTAGTCAGTACATACTCAGGCCTTTTAATGTTATCAAAATGATTCATTTTTAAGTGTGCACGTGCATTTAAATTGGGCATGCCAAATAATGAAGAGTCAAAAATCAAAATGTGATTATAAGCACGCAATAAAATTCAAAGTGGACACAGCTGTTATTTTGAAACATAAAATACACATTTTATAGGAAATCCAGATAACCAAGCATTTCAGAACTTTTTAACCTTTATCATCACAGGCAAAGTACAAAGAGCAACCGACAGTTTTTCTGGTCCCTACAGTGCATGAGGGTCAAAGGCTTTTTTTAAATCAAGCTTTAGACAAACACAAACAGAGGCAGTTCCCACTCTCCTGCACAGGAAACTGAGGAATTTATACGTAGTCTTCCTCAAACCCCCTGAATGATGGTGGTTGATGGCACTTTGCTCTTCCTGGTACATGCTGGGGGGAGGGGGGCTCGCCAGGTTTTTGTACAATGCCTGCTATTGGCACTTCAGAGGGACCTTTATATAGTTTTTCCCATGCTGTCCATTTAATGAATGTGGGATTAGAAAGCACTGCTCTGGCCACATCCAGCCAGGCTTTTGTTTTGCAGAGTTGATGAGCTAAATCTTGAAGAAGCATCTCAACCCAAGGAGAATTTGGGCCATCTTCTAGAATAGCTCTCTTTAATTTCTTTAAATTTTTAGCTTCCCAGGGATACCATACTGTAGGGCGATTGCCCTCTGGATCTAGGTTCTCCGTGTACTTGGGCTCCAGCTCTGGATTCCCTGCTTTAGCCTGAGCATGACCAGTGCGCCAGTGCACACATTCAAGAGAGACATTGGTGAGTGTGTACTGGGGAGGGTTCTCATCTGGACTTCATCTGCCCTGTTCCCCCTTGAGCGGAACTAAATCTGGACACAGGTAACCGGTCCCACTCCGCAGCTGCTCGCTTATATTTTTCTCCAGCCCCCAGACTGCACACCTCTCCCTCTCTGGGCGGCTGATTGCTCCCATTTTCTGACAGCTCTAGGAGCATTTGCAGTACTGCCCCCTCATTCAGCAGCTCCATGCAACTTTCAAGATTCTTATCTCTGTCTAGTTTACTTTCCGCCTGGCACGTGTGGGATTTTTCCAATCCTCTTCAGTGCGCTGCACTGGGGCATCACCCAGTGTGAATCCCTCCAAGCGACAGATGCGCTGGCCACCCCTGTGGCTTTCTCCGCCCTGCCATGGCTGGGCGGATTTTTCCCAATCCTCTTGAGCACACTGCACTGGGGCACCGCCCAGTGGGGATTTCTCTAACCAGGGGATACGCTCACCACCCCTGCAGCTTTCCCTGCCCTGCCACAGCTTGGCAGCGAGGTGCATAGGATGGCTTGCTTTTGGCTCCAGGTGCCCTGGAGCCCATGACTCTAGCTGTTTCTCCTCTTCCTCCTTCCCCTTTGCCTGTCCCTCCTCTATTTCGGCTCTGGTGGGGGCTGGAGTGGATCAGGAAGGAATGCTGCCTCAAGCGCAGAAATAATGGGGTAAAATCCTGAAGGAGGTGACACCTCAAAATGTTCCTCCCCCTTCCTGGCTAGATTCCCCACCTGATTCCAGGTGGTCCATGAAAAGATGTTAGAGCACTGGACCCAAGGTGCTAATTCAAGGGCTGCCCACCAGACTTCCGCAATGGTAGAGTCTGAAACTTCTAAACCATGGCTTAATACAGATCTCAGGGCTTTTGGCACTGAGTCAAGTTTACAGGTTGCGTTACCCATATTTTCTGCGTTTCACTCACCCTGAAGTCTGCTTAGCTCTGCCTGTTTTGGGAAGCTCCTCACATGGGAGCACCAGATGTGTGGATTGGCTTTCCCATGCACACATACACTGTGACAACTCAAGGCCATCAGGGCAGAGAGAGGCAAATGCACTGCAGGTCCTCCACCCCCCACCAAAATCCAGGGGACTCCGAACTCAGTAGGGACCTTCTCAAGGCAAGACTCACTTTATTGGGGGCAATGAAACAGTTTATATAGACAGCAGACTGCAAGGTGTGAAAACAGGCAGCCAATTACCTTAATGGTCAGCAGAGCACACAGGCTGCATAGGTCAGACTTAATATATATCTATAAGTTAGACATGTCGATTCCTAAAAGCCTAACTGGGCTCTCTATAATATAAACAGGGTTACACCCAGCACTCTAGCTCCCAGCACCATCTTTGGTCCCATGTGCTAAGCCACAGTCTGCTCACTCACTCCTAGACCGTTATTCCCAGGCAGGCCCAACAAGCAAGGACTGAGGACATAGCTCAGTGGGTGGAGTGTCTGTCCTCCACGAATTCCAAAGTTGAATCCCAACATTAGGATCCCTGGACTCATGAAGTAGAAGCAGGAGGATCAGAAGGTTAAGGTACTTCTCACTGACATAGCAAGTTCAAGCACATCTTTAGCTAGGAAACACAATTTCAGAATAGAAGAGCATAGAGTAAAACAATAAAATGCTTAAAGAAAGAGATTATCTGAGACCAGTGAGGAGCTCCTTGAAAATTATATATAAACAATGAAATTAGCAAGAAGAGGGGAAAAAATGCCCAGGGGGTAATCTGGATAAAAGGTTACAGGTATAAAATTTTCACTATGAAGTGTGCCCTTCCCAAAAAGACTTTTCCCTATATTCAGTGTGTCCTGGATCCATAGACTGTGTCACATGTAGACAGACTATTTTTGCTTACCTGCCCTTTATCTGTGTTTTGTTTATGCAAAGGTGGAAAGAGACGCGGGTGTCCTTTCCCATTGACTTCAATGTTGGGCGGCTGCTATATGTACAATGAAGCAATGGGGAAATGGACTGAAGTTAAGGTAAGAAATTTTACATGTTGGTTTCTTTAGAAAAGGGGCCAATTGGGGTTAGGGATTTAGCTCAGTGGTAGAGCACTTGCCTAGCAAGCGCGAGGCCCTGGGTTCAGACCCCAGCACCGAAAAAAAAAAGGGGGGGGGGCCAATTAAAGTCCCAGACCCAGAATCCGTGGTTCTTCCTGGACACTCTGAGGAGAAGTGAAATACAGAGAAAACGCTAAATGATCATCTCAATTTTCTGAGTATTGATCATGAAGGTACTATGTGTTGACCTCATACAACCATAAGGATACAGCTCAAAAAGGAAACTGGTTCTATCTTCCAAAATCTGGAGATATGTAAATCAAAGGAGAACCAACTTGAGGTACTTGTAGGAAGAATGTTTTTCATGATCTTTGAAAAGATGTTCAAATCGTTCATCCTGGTCTAGAGAGATGAGGGAGCACATTAAGCTCAGCAAAGAAAACAAGATGTGGACGCACCTCACATATAAAATGATTGATATGAGTTTTGGTCCTCCTGTAATTACAGCCTTTCAAGGACAGAGATGAGGGATTCCCACAACAAGATATCAGTCAGATAAGCTTATCATTGAACCCTAGGATTTTTCTTAGAGGCTGTGTCTCCAAATGTGATGTAAGAGTGAGTAAGGATGGATGAGTGAACATAAGTTTCTGGCATCCATATGGATGTGTACACATGTGCAAATGAACACATATACCCAAACCCACACATGTTACTACAGATTTACAAACCGCATACAAAGCACAGAAATCCCTGCCACAGATACACATGAAAAATGGGAAAAAAGGAAAAAGAGGAGAGATTTCACTGCTTAATATAACTCAGAAATGTTTGAGTCTTTTATCTATGGATATGGAATACTGAAATCCAGTCCAAGGAAGTGGTACTTGACTAGTGCTGTTTACCAAAATTGTGATTGATTGAAATTAATGATTACGAAACACCGAAGAATGCAATGTGACATGATGTAGCCCAGAATGGTCTCAAGACATCCGCATGTAATTCAACCAAGAGAAAGCAAGACAAACTTCCTACCACATGATAGCTAAGGAATGTTTCAACATCACCTCTGATTTCAGTCACTGTAAGTAGACAGAGCAAGCTGGAATATACCTGCATCCCCAGCACATGCAAGGCTGAGGCAGAAGAACAATGACTGTGCAGTCAGCTTTGGTAACACGTTATCCTTCCTTAAACAACAAGAAACATTACTCTCAAAAATCATACCAAAAAAGAGTATAGGAAAAATACATGATTGATTCAAACCAAAAATATGAGAGCAGTGTAGGAGAAAATTATTTGCCAAAAATCACATCAAGAATTAGTCACACAGAAAAACCAAAGAAATCTTCCCAAATACTTTACTGAATGGAATCTTGACCAACTCACAGAGACAGAGAGAGAAAATCAAAAGGAGAGAGAGAGAGAGAGAGAGAGAGAGAGAGAGAGAGAGAGAGAGGAGAGAGAGAGAGAGAGGAGAGAGAGAGAGAGGAGAGAAACCAGAGGAATAACCAGAGAATAAGATTTTCTATCTTCTACCTTAGTTACATGGTCTCCTGTGGGGGTATTGATCCTAATTTCAGAGGAGGAGTCACAACATGAGCACTGTGCTTTGAGCTCAAGCACCACTAATAGTACCTCTCCTTGCAGCTGGAGTGTCACTCGTTGAGAAACAGATCCTATGTGGACTCTGTTCTGAATGAAATAAAAAAACAGACCCACATCAATGGATGCAGCTAACAATAGAAAGATAAAGCCGGAGTTGATCTTAAGATGTTACGCACAGAAGGTAACCCATGAAGATTTGGCTCATAAACACTTTTTGGAACATCTAAGATGACAGCATTTTCCTCTGCGAAGAGGCCTCTTTGTCTAAATACAGGTGCCTCAACTGATGCAAGCCGACACTTCATGCACCTCATGGGCTAGAACTATATCTGGCGCTGAGTTCAGGCATAACTTATATAGCATCATCTAATAGAGCTTCTAATTAATGTCTCCTGACTTTTAGGACACAAAATTATGAATATTGCAGAACCTTAGGGGATAAAGAGTGCTTGTTTAGCAGGTACGTATCTTCAAGCCTGAAAAGTGAAATGGTGCACATGAATAAACTCTGCACTAGGGAAGTGAAGCAGAAGGATCTGAAATTTGTGGTGAGGCTTGGCTGCAAAATGAATTTGAGAACAGCTTTCAATAACAGCTTTCAATACATGAGTCAATGATTCCAAAAAATTGTAAATTGGAACCAATTTACCTAAGAATCAAGAGAATGTTAGAAAGGCGAACAATGGAACATCCTTATAATTAGAAAAAGGTTTAAAAAATAATCCACAAAATTGAACATATAGTTCAAGGATTACAACATTTTCAAGTATAGAATCTAGAAACTCGTTTACATCACAAACAAACTTGTTAGAATTTTAATAATGTGTCGTTAGTCATTGAATGGACCAACATTCCTAGTCTTGGTTCTTTAACATGTTTCCATCCTTTCCTCATTTCAAAATAGAGCTTCTTTCAGTGAGTGTTGGGCATGGCTGTGCCCAGGGTCCTTCTTGACCTGCACAATCCCTCTGTCTCCTGTCATTGCAGATATCACAGTTGGACCTGCTTTATGGAGTCGGAACAGACGGATATACCGCATTACTCATATCACAGATGAAATAAGACAGTGTGATGAGCTGAATCCAGGAACAGTAAGTCCACCTGTACGTCCTTCCTTTTCCCCACATCTTAGCACACATCTTTGAACTCTGTCATAGTTAGATACAGAGATCAAGTTGATGGTTGAGGGTTCCAGCTCTAGCCACATTTGTAGATGATTGATAGTTGAGTTTAGCCCAGAGTGAACCTTCAGGAGATTGTTTAGTGGATGGGGCAGACCCAGCCCATGAAGGGTGGGTCCAGGCCCTGAACAGGTGAATAAAATATAGACAGGTGGTTGAGGACATTGGAATCCTTGTGTACACTTGTCCAGACATGCTGGTCTGGCAAGTAAGGATCGTCCCTCTCTCACCAGTTACAACATATTTCAACGTGGATATGGCCTGGCCAGTTCCCTTGCCATCTGGTGAGGGTGCATGCTCTCCTAACAAGCTGGACAAACAACTGTAACCAGACTATATTAAGAGAATAAACCCCTTGTTCCTTTAAGCTGTTTGATGGTGATTTTATCAGCAACTATGCAAGCTGACTGCAACAAACTCTTATGAGCAATGATGAGTTCCCTCCTCCTCCCTCTGAAACTGCACTGTCACACCAGCATCACCACTTTTCAAGTGAACTCCATGACACTCAGTTTATCAATCTTCAGTCGTCTGAGACCACATGTGAGTCTGCTACATCAGTATGACAGCAGTTCAGCTTACTTTGTTTTTTCTTAAAGTTACTGATTTTTTCTTAAGAATATTTATTTTAAAATGCTCTCATTCAACACATGGGTTTTCCATGTGCACTTTCAATCAAGTCTTGGCCTGGGTTCTTCCTCTTGTCTGTCTCTCCCAATGCATGGCAACCTTTCAGAGGACAGAACTGCAACTGTAGATCACATGGTCCCTTGGCTTCTTCATTCCCTTCTCTTGCATTCCTCCTCTGCTTGTGATGCTACAGTAGAGTGCCAACATCAAAGACATTATGGGCTGGATATTCCTATGTGCATGGGCTAGCCTGGACATTGCAGGAGGTTTGGCAGACTTCTTGGTTTCCACTAAATAGACTCTGATGGCATCCACTCTCCCCATGTTGTGAAAGTCAAAATTCCTCCAGATGTTTCAAATGCTACTGAAGGTAGATCCAATGATCAGCCAGTAAGCAGGATGGAAGTTGTGGTCGTATCACAAAAACACCAAAAATTAAAGAATTCTTTTTAAATTTTCAATCTTTTTTTTTTTTGCTAATGTGTATGTGTGTCCCTGTCTGTGAAGTGTGTCAAAGGATGTGACTGTGTGTGCCTGTGAGGGCCCAAGGGTGACCTCAAGAATCACACTGGATTATTCACCCTTGTCTTTGCTTTCCTCTGGGGTTTCCCATGCTCTGCCTTCTGGACTAGAATTAAGGCCATTTCTGACCAGCATTTTCATGTGGAATCTGAGATATGAATTCAGTGCTTTTGAGAAGAAGCGTAACCCTAAGCAATGTCTCCAGCCCTAAAGGATTCTTATTACCACAGTGCTATCATCATGGGAATACTAAGAAATGTCTGTTCCCAGCCAGTATCTGACACAGAGCCTGGGATACAAATAGAGAAACTCTATCTAAGGTGACAAGGTGGAGATGTACTCATATTTCTAATCTGCTGTTGTGTAGGGAATTTTTGCTAGCTGAAAAACAGGAAAGAGACTAAAAACTTTCCATCAGCAAAGGTTGGGCTGAGTTTGAGAAAATGCACTTGTGAAAGCTTAGGGGTAAGGACATTGACACAATTGGAGGGACTGTTCCAGGCCAGCAGACCCTATGCTAATACTGCGACAGGACAAGTTCCAGCCCACAAAGAACATGGCAAGGCTGTAGGTAGAAGCCATCAAAGTGTGACTGTCCATCCTCTTTCTGATCTTGTAATGGAAAAACTTAGGGAGTAATAAAAAGTCTACCAGAAATTGACCAATCAAAAGGTTGTAGACATTTTGTTTTTACTGCAGTAGAAACAAAGAGAGTTAATGAAGAAACTCAATAATAGAAAAGAACATTCCAAAAACTCACACTTTGCAGATTTTCAGAATGATCTGAGATCCTCCAGAGCTAAAAGACACACCAGCTTTTGGAAAGCAGTAGAACAGGTGCTTCCCTAGGTTCTTCCCCTCTGCATGATTCTGGAGATTCCAGTGGATAAAGCCATAAACCATCCTTTCCCTGTTGGTCCTTGACTGTTTCTGCAAAGCTCATGGTCAAGGAACCTGCAGTGTGCCTTGTTGGGAACCAGACACCTAATGTTCTCATAACAACCACATTCTGTTGTTCTTGGGATAACTGGAGTCTTCTGATTTTCTCACTTTCCTGCATTATCTCACCTCAGCTCACATCATTAGATTACAAGCTCTGGACACCAAAATAAATCTGAATCTGATGAGCAGAGATCAAATCTTTAGTGCCCATGTAAACGCTGGGTGGGTTGTGTACACAACCCCAGCACTTGTTGGAGGTAGAGCTAGAATCCTCAGAACAAGCTGGCCAATTACTCAGCGATCTCTGGTTGTGGCAGACACCACTTCAATATAGAATGTAGAGGAAGATAGTGCACATCACCATCAGGCAACAACATGGAAACACACTCACGTCCACACATGTGAGAACGTACACACTGTTCAGGCCTTAAGAAGACACCAGTTGTGGACAGACTCAGCAGTTGCGACAGAGTGACAGACACTTTGAGTGGCAAGTGACTCTGGGGACTTTAGCATAGAAATCATTGGGTCTCACCTTAAAATTATTTCTTTGGACTAAAGATTTTAAATATATAGAGTGATGCTTCATGTAGACAGTTTTGTTGTGTTGTTGATTTGTTTTTAAGCCTGGGAAATACTGTGTGTGGAAACCACTTCTGAGAAAAAGGTATTGCGTGTACTCGTTCAGCATTGAGGGAGAGTGGGAGGGAAGTAGCTGCAAATGATTTCATCAGTGTGTGCTGGAAATTTTTACCCTGTATGTTACATGCATTTCATTTAAGTTTGCTGTGCTATACATATTGTATATACTGAACTAATAAGTTCTATTTTTATAGTATCTAATCTCTAAGCATTAAAGAGGTTGCCAATGTAGATTAAGTAGAGTTAGTAAACTAACACATTTTGTATAATTTGCGTTAAGATTCCTGGGAAGACAATCTTCCAAATTGGTTTTTGAAAGTAAATTGCATCATACATAAAAAAGTATTTCTTTGGATCACAAGACCCCCAGCTTCTGGCCCAGCCCTTCTGAGACCTGACTGCCTAAAAGTTGAGCTGTGGGATTTAGGGTGGTCATCCTTAGACCCTCACTTTGCTATTGCATACAAAAAAAGAAGCTCAACTTTCTGTGGTCAGGACAAGTTTGCTGGATACAGTATAGAAGATATTCAAATGACTTTTCCTCCTGTTAACCATGTGGGTATTTGTATTAGTCACAGATCCATGGAGAACTGAGAAAGAAAGAGAGAGACAGATGAGACAGACAGACAAATAGAAAGACACACAAACTGAGACAGAGAGATAGATCAGCAAAGCAAATGAAAGACAGAGAGACAAAAAGACAGAGATAGGGACTCCTAGAAAGTACCCAGCTAATTCTGATAAACTTAATTCTCATCTGCATGGGTTTAATGTCTGTGTATTCTTCTACAGATGCATTAGCCAAGAACAAACTAGACTGCAAGAACATTGAATACTTCTTCTGCAAGTATTAGCTGTAGAGCCAAAATCCAGAGTCAACCACTATTATGAAATTTGCTAGAGGAGACCAGAGAATCACTGCTCTCCCTGTCTTCAGCCACAATGGGACTTCAGTCAGGAGTCCCAGGAATTCCTTCGTGTCCTGTCAAAGAGTTCCTTCCTAGTAACTCACTTTCTGCAAACACAGAACTATGTTCTGCTTCTGCTGCTGCCTCCTTCTCTCCCACCTGCTGGAGCTCACAACCTATTTCCATGTTGTAACTATTTGCACCTTTGGTGATTTGAATATATGTTTGCATTCAGATTTCAGTGTCTTTGTAAAATGGGGGCTTGACCTGGACTCAGTGCTTCATGGTCTGGATAGACAGGTGTATGATGTGGTTCACTGTAAGGCCACTGGGTTATGTTTTCATTACAATTCATTTCTTTCTAACTGAGTGTGATCCAAAAGAAGGAGAGGTGCTGCCTGTGGGGAAAATTGACACCCTTGGACTGAACAATTAATTTACACTGGATCATTCTCTTCTTTGTTTTGGATCTGAAACTTAAAGATCCCTGAATCAGTATCTGAAATTATTCAGAACTTTCCAAAAATAACACTCAGCACTGAATTTGAAAATGTGCTCAGTATTAATGAGTTTGAATGCCTACTGGGGGTAGATTCCAATCTATGCTGCAACCAGGAGATGGCATAGACGTGCCAGCAGGTGATGATGTTAGAAGTTCATGAGCTCAGGCATTGCAGACTGAGGGCCCAGTGAAGAGAGCTGGGAAAGGAAGTTTATGAACAAAGTTCAGAAGAAAAGTCATTTCAAGGGGGAAGCCTTGATTTCTCTACATTACATGATTTAAGCTTTATTTTATTTCAAAATTCAGTATCATGTCACAGTGAATATCTGATTAATTGATTGTGTCAAATTTTAAATTATTATCAACTCAAAATTTCCTTATGTGCATGCATATATTTGTGTGAGAGGATGTGTGTGTACAATTACACATGCACATGTATATTTGTGGAAGCCCAAGATCGACATAAGGAGTCTTGCTTAGTTTTGTCTAACTTATTTTGAAGACAAGTTCTATCACTCCATCAACTAGCTAGACCATCTGACCGGCATGTCCCAGAGTTCCTCCTATTTCAGTCTCCCCACTGTGGGAATTATAGGCTCATGTCATATGATTGGCTTATGCATGGGTGATGGAGATCAGACTCAGATCCTTATACTTGCACAGCAGGCCCTTTTTTTGACTAAGACATCCCAACAGACCACTTCAGATAGAAAAATTATGTTTGGGCCCGGCCAGCACCCCCGCGGCCTCCGGCTTTGCCGGGGCCCCGCCCCCAGACCCTAGCCCCTATGTGCTGAACCCCGCCAAGCTCCCCAGGTGAGTGAGTGAGAAAGCCCCTCCCAGCCCAGCTTCCCACACCAGAACCGCCCGACCAACACGAGCAAGGCCTCCGGCTTAGCCTGGGCCCAGGATCCGGACCCCAGCCCCTCGTGTCCTCCCACCCCCGCACGCCTATGCCGCCACCCCTAGGGTCCCAGTGGAGAATTCTGACATCAACATCAGACCCTCTGCGTCTCTGGCCCACCGGGGACCTACACACATGTTTCACGGAAAGCATACTGCTACTCAGAATTCAATAGAGTCCAAAGGAAACTCAAGCAAAACTCTAAGGAACAAAGAGGGAACACAGGCCATACATCTGGACTCCCACTACAATCATTATATCACGTGGGCAAGATTCTTCACATCCAGCCAAAGATAAGTAATTTTTTTTTCTTTTTCTTCTTTTTAATCTTACTTATCCTTTCTAGTATCAGTGCTGTAGATCAACTTCCTCATATAGCCACCCCAAAAACATACAACTCCAGGGAGTACACCACTCACCCTCACATTTCACCAAGATACTAAATCGTAAAAGTGCACTGCCATACTAATATTCACCCACTGGTTACTTAACCTGACTTAACTGATGTACTAACAGCCTAGTAGCCTCATCTAGGATATAACAATAACAATACACAAACATACCCAATCCAAGGAAGCACTAGTAATACTGGCAAGTGTAACAATACCAACTACATCAGTTCAGTGAAAAACACACAGAAACTGAAAGGTCCTAAAAAACAAAACAACAATGCCCAAATCAAAGTGCAGATCCACGAGAAACAAAACCCAAGAAGACCAAGCTCCCACTGAAAAATCAATCCCATAATGATGGATTCTGACCAGAACAAATCACAGAAAATAGCCATAAAAGCCAAATCCAACATAAGACTTTCAGAGTATGATCATTACCATGATTAATACTATGAAAGAGGAAATCTGAGAAGAGTTAAACAACCGTATCAACCACTTTGAACAGGAACACAACAGGCCTTGGAGGAGTTGAGAAAAACAGTTCAAGAAACAAAAATAGGTATAGAGCAGGTTAAAACAGTCTCAGGCAGAGTTTAAAATTGAACTAAAAGACAAGTTATCTTCAACCCAAAACTCAACAGAGAGTCTTATCAGCAGAACAAATGAGGCAGAAAATAGAATTTCAGATCTTGAAGACAAAGTGGGAGAATTAACCAGCTCAATGGAAGAGATTGTTAAAGCCAAAAAGATACTGGAGAGGAACATTCAAGAGATATGGGACACCCTGAAGAAGCCTAACATGCATTCATGGAATACCAGAACAAGAATCCCAAAATACCACACCTGAGGAAATATTTCAACATCATAAAGAAAACTTCCCACAAGTAAAGAATGAGAGGCCTATCCAAATACAAGAGGCATTTCACTCCAAACAGATATGACCAAAATAGAAAATCGCCACAGCAAATAATAGTCAAACTCCACATTCAAGACAAAGAAAAGGTGCTGAGAGCTTCAAGAGAAAAAAAGCAAGTCACTTAAAGGTAAACCTATTAGAATAACAAATGACTACTCAATGGAAACAGTAAAAGCAAGAAGGCTTGGAGAGACATACTTCAAGTATTAAATGAGCAAAAATGCCAACCCAGACTGATATACCCGGCAAAACTATCTGTCATGATTGAGGGAGAAAGAAAAGTTTTCCAGCACAAAGACAACTTGAAGGGATACATGTCTACCAAACCAGGCCTTCAAAAAATGCTAGAAATGATACTCAAGCTTGAAGAAAAGAACAAGTATCCAGGAGAAGAGGGAAGTATAATACCACCATATAATATCAAACAACATGCTTACAAAATCTACTAAACATAAAAAATGTCCAGAATTAAAAATAATTTCTCCATATAACATTAAATGTCAATGGTATTAACTCACTGATTAAGAGACACAGATTACAAACTTGGATTAAACCACAATCCAACAATCTGCTGCCTTCAGGAAACTCATCTCACCACAAAGATAGGCACATCCTAAGAATGAAAGGCTGGTCCAAATCTTGCAAGCTAATGGAACCAGGAACAGGCAGGGGTAGCAATTATGCTTTCAGACAAAGGACTTCAAACCAAAAAAATCATGAGACACATATGGATACACATTTTAGTCACAGGTACAATTCACCAGGAAGACTTCACAATACTGAACATATGCACCCAATACGGGCCCCTCCACATTCATTAAGAAACCCTACAGCATCTAAAGCAAGAAATCAACCCCCAAACGATAATTCTTGGGGACTTCAACACTGCCCTCTCAACATGGGATAGATCAACAGGTCAAAGCTTAACAGAGACACTTTGGAACTTAATCAAACCCTGAAAGAAATGGACCTTACAGATCTCTATCGAACTTTTCACCCACGCACCAAAGAATACACATTTTTCTCAGCAGCACACGGAACTTTCTCCAAAATAGATCACATATTGGGCCACAAAATGAATCTAACATATACAAAAAGTTGAAATTCTAACCTGTGCCCTATCAGACCCACCACGGCCTAAAGCTGGACATCCACAACACAACAAACAAGAGAAATACACTAACTCCTGGAAACTTAACAATATGATGCTGAATGAGAACTGGATTCAGGAAGAAATTAAAAAGGAAATTCAAGATTTCCTGAAAGTGAACGATAATGAAAATACAACTTACCAAAATCTCTGGGACACAATGAAAGCTGTCCTAAGAGGTAAGTTCATAGCTCTTAATGCCTACATCAAAAAATGGAAACATCAGAAATAAAAACTTAACATGCAGCTTAAGCTTTAGAGAAACTGAGCAATCTGATCCCAAAAGTAGAAGAGAGGAGATTAGCAAAATAAGGGGGAAATATCTGAAATCGAGATAAGAAAACGATAGAAAAAATCAACCAGTCAAAAAGCTGGTTCTTGAAAAAATCAATAAGATTGATACACCCCTAGCTAAATTAACCAAAAGCAAGAGAGAGAAAACCCAAATTAACAAAATTAGAAATGAACATGGAGTTATCACTACTGATACCCAAGAAATCCAGAGAATTATAACATATATTCAAAAACTTATACTCTGTGAAGTTTGACAACACAAAAGAGATGGATGAATTTCTAAGTAAACACAACTTACCTAAATTGAATCAGGAAGTTGTGAATTATTTAAATAGTCCTATAACATATAAGGAATTGAAGAATAATCTCGAATCTTCCCACCAAAAAATGTCCTGGACCAGATGGATTCAGCACAGAGTTCTACCAGACATTTAAGGAGTTAATAACACCAATACTCCTTAAACTGTTCCATCAAATAGCAAAGGAAGGAACACTACCAAATTCCTTCTATGAAGCTAATATCGTCTTAATCCAAAACCTAATATTCACTTAAAAAAAAAACTATAGGCCGATCTCTCTGATGAACACAGACGCAAAGATTCTCAACAAAGTCTTAGCAAATCGGATTCAAAAACATATCAAAAAGATCATTCACAGGGACCAAGTAGGCTTCATCCCCGGCACACAAGGTTGGTTCAACATACGCAAACAAAATGTAATTCATCATGTAAACCAGTCCAAAGTCCAAGACCACATGATACTCTCGATAGATGCAGAAAAAGCCTTTGACAAGATCCAACAGCCTTTTATGATCAAAACGTAGAGACAGTAGGAATGGAAGGAACCTTTATCAATATAATAAAAGCTGTATACAACAAGCCCACAGCAAGGATTATGCTCAATGGGGAACAATTGGAAGCATTCCCACTTCGATCAGGAACTAGACAAGGCTGTCCACTCTCACCACTTCTATTCAATATTGTACTTGAAGTCTTAGCTGAAGCCATAGACAAGAAAGGGACATGAAGGGATTCAATCGGCAAGGAAGAAGTCAAGTATCTCTATTTACAGATGATATGATCTTATACCTCATTGACCCAAAACCTCCACAAGAAACTCTGGAACTATATGGAATTCAGCAGGGTGGCAGTACAAAATAAATGTACAAAAATCAGTGGTCTTCCTATATGCCCAGAATGAAAGAAGTGAAAAAGCCTTGAGAGAAACAATCCCATTTACTACAGCCCCTAAAAATGAAATACCTTGGTATAAACCTAACCAAGGAGGTAAAAGACCTTTACAATGAAAACTTAAAACCCTAAAGAAAGAAATTGCAGAAGACCCCAGAAGGTGAAAGACGTCCCGTTTCCTGGATTGGCAGAATCAACATCATAAAAATGATCATCCTACCAAAGACAATATACAATTCAATGCTATACCAATTAAAATCAAAGTAATTCTTTAAAGAAGTTGACAAACAATCTCAAAATTCATATGGAGGCAGAAAATCCCAGGGTAGCAAAGACAATCCTGAGTAACAGAAACACTGCTGGAGGTATTACCATACCAAACCTTAGTCTATACTACAAATCCATAGTTATAAAAACAGCATGGTACTGGCTCCAAAATAGACACACAGATCAATGCATAAGGATTGAACCCCAGATATATGCCCACAAAAATACAGCCATTTGATCTTTGACAAAGGGGCCCAAAGAATCCAATGGAAAAAGAACAGCATCTTCAACAAATGGTGCTGGCAAAACTGGATCTCCACATGCAGAAGGTTAAAACTGGACCCGTCCTTGTCACCATGTACAAGTCTTTTATCTATGGGTATGGAATACTGAAATCCAATCCAAGGAAATGGTACTTGACTAGTGCTGTCTACCAAAATTGTGATTGATTGAAATTAATGATTACAAAACACCGAAGAATGCAATGTGACATGATGTAGCCCAGAATGGTCTCAAGACATCTGCATGTAATTCAACCAAGAGAAAAGCAAAGACAAATTTCCTACCACATGATAGCTAAGGAATGTTTCAACATCACCTCTGATTTCAGTCACTGTAAGTAGACAGAGCAAGCTGGAATATACCTGCATCCCCAGCACATGCAAGGCTGAGGCAGAAGAACAATGACTGTGCAGTCAGCTTTGGTAACAGGCTATCCTTCCTTAAAACAACAAGAACATTACTCTCAAAATCATACCAAAAAAAGAGTATAGGAAAAATGCATGATTGATTCAAACCAAAAATATGAGAGCAGTGTAGGAGAAAATTATTTGCCAAAATCACATCAAGAATTAGTCGCACAGAAAAACCAAAGAAATCTTCCCAAATACTTTACTGAATGGAATCTTGACCAATCACAGAGACAGAGAGAAAAATCAAAAGGATAAAGGGAAAAAGAGAGAGAGAAAGAGAGAGAGAGAGAGAGAAACCAGAGAATAAGATTTTCTACCTTCTCCCACAGTTACATGGTCTCCTGTGGGGGGTATTGATCCCAGTTTCAGAGGGGGAGTCACAACATGGTTCCAAAGAGAGCACTGTGCTTGGAGCTCAAGCATCACTAATAGAATCTCTCCTTGCAGCTGGAGTGTCAGTCGTTGAGAAACAGATCCTATGTGGACTCTGTTCTGAATGAAATCAAAAACGGACCCGCATCAATGGATGCAGCTAACAATGGACTGGCAAAGCCGGAGTTGATCTTAAAGTGTTACGCACAGAAAGTAACCTATGAAGAATTAGCTCATAAACACTTTTTGGAACATCTAAGATGACAGCAATTTCCTCTGGGAAGAGGCCTCTTTGTCTAAATACAGGTGCCTCAACTGATGCAAGCCGACACCTCATGCACCTCATGGGCTAGAACTATATCTGGCGCTGAGTTCAGGCATAACTTATATAACATCATTTAGGAGCTTCTAGTTAATGTCTCCTGGCTTTTACAACACAAAATTATGAATATTGCAGAACCTTAGGGGATAAAGAATGCTTGTTTAGCAGGTACCTATCTTCAAAAGTGTAATGGTGCACGTGAATAAACTCTGCACTAGGGAGATGAAGCAGAAGGATCCGAAATTTGTGGTGAAACTTGGCTGCAAAATGAATTTGAGAACAGCTTGCAATAGCAGCTTTCAATACATGAGTCAATGATTCCAAAAAAATTCTAAATTGGAACCAATTTATCTAAGAATCAAGAGAATGTTAGAAAGGTAAACTATGGAACATCCTTATAATTACAAAAGTCTTAAAACTAATCCACAAAATTGAACATATAGTTCAAGGATTACAACATTTTTATGTATAGAATCTATAAACTTGTTTTGATCACAAACAAACTTGTTAGAATTTTAGTAAAGTGGGGCTGGAGAGGTGGCTCAGGGGTTAAGCTTCCGCCTTGCAGGCGGAAGGTCCTGAGTTCGGATCCCAGATCCCACGTATAGACGCCAGGCAGAAGCGGGGCGGCCTGAGCTTCTGGTCCTGGTAGGGCGGAGCCTGTGAATCCCGGGGCAGAAGGAGGTGGAAGCGTCCATGGTGGTTCGCGAATTCGTCCGTGGTTCTACACACACACATACACACATGCGCGCACATACATACACACACACACACAATTGAATAAATAATAATAATAATAATAAAAAAATTAAAAAAAAAAAAGAATTTTAGTAAAGTGTCCTTAGTCATTGAATGGACCAGCATTCCTAGTTTTGATTATTTAAAATGTTTCCATCCTTTCCTCATTTTCAAAATGTAGCTTCTTTTCAGTGAGTGTTTTGCGTGGCTGTGCCCAGGGTCCTACTTGACCTGCAAAATCCCTCTGTCTCCTGTCATTGCAGATACCAGGGTGGGTCGTCTTTATGGGAGCCGGTACAAACGGATGTACCATATTATCACTATCACAGATAAATAAGACAG